>CM040129.1:80049646-80607371 GCA_022559845.1 Amorphophallus konjac
TGCATAGGGGTTTAAGGGCAATCCCCTTAAGGTGTGTTCTTTTACATGCTTTCATGCTCATATATTTTTATTGAATTTGATGCTACACCCACCTTGTTTCTAATTCAATTCTTTTGGTGGTATTTGTTTGTTTTGCAAGGGTAATAAAAGCAAGAACTCTCTTCATCGGCCGGCCGATTTGAAGAGAAAGGAAGCACTCACATCCCCGCACTCCAAGGTATTTTTCGCGATCTCTCCCATGCTTTCATTGTTATATTTTTGAGGCCTCGCGTCTCTGGCGATCACATCCCCTTGTGCACCTCGTGCATATATTTTCCTCCATATTGATGCTTATTGCATGTCTTTTCTTTGATATTTTTCTTAAGTGGATTATTCTAAATTAGAGATCTACAAATTGGCGATCACGGTGGGACACTTTTTGTTTTTCATTTGATTACCCCTTTCCCTTTGGCACCCAAGTGTGCCCTTTCCCATTGGTACCCTCGGTACCCTTTCCTTTGTGCCCCTCGGGCACCCTCCATTGTGCTTTGCACTTTCCCCTAAGTGATTTGTCAATTGAATAGATTTGTTTTAATATCTCCACTTAGTTAAAATTTTGATGAGCATGTTTTTATCTTGATAATCATATGTGATGATTGCCTCTGTGACTGTGAGTGTTTCCACTCTGCTGGCCGTGGGAGTTTGAAAGAATTCACGCCCTCCCACAGGGCGTTTCTTTATTTAGTAGCGCCTCTCATCAGGGCGCGTTTTCATGATTTGACGCCCCCACCCCTGGGCGTCTCTTTATTTGGTTGAGTATCGTTGATAATTAACGCCCTGCCCCAGGGCGTCTCTTTTATTGGTAGCGCCTCTCATCAAGGCGTGTTTTACCTTGCCTGTAGGCCTCCCACAGTGATTCACGCCCTGCCAAAGGGCGTCTTTTGATTGGGAGCGCCCTGCCCCAGGGCGTCTTATTCCTGTGTTTTCACCGAACCCCTTTGTTTATCACTGTATCATATTTTTGCTTATATCTTGCATTCATTCATTCATTCATTTTGCATTGGTTTGGGAGACTTCCTCTCTCCACACACTAGGAGCCACACACCCCCTTGGTGAAGGAACGACCCTCCATTGAGCATTCCGTCTCTTTGGATTGGAAATTCCTAAACCAAGCCTCCATAAGTCCCCGCACCCGTGGATTCCCTCACGGACGCCGGGCAGGTTGTACCCTTTTTGGAGTCCCGAGTTTAGTTGGCCTACACGTGGTGAGAGAGTGTTCCTAGTTGGCATTGGAGTTAAATCATATTGAAACTAGGTTCCCCTTGTGTGAATCATATCAATTTGCATAAAATTCATTAATTCACCAAGGTTTAAACAATCAAAATCACGGTAACCATTCCAACTTGTGTGCTTCTTTGCATATTATTGTGAAATTTTGATTATATAATGGCTTACCATGATAAGACAAACATGTTCAATTCAATTCATGAGGATGCACAACCTAGCACTTCTTATCCTCAATTTCAACATGTTAATCATCACAATTCTCACCACTCTTTCAAGGGACCACGTCCTTATTCTCATGGTCATGCCCGACCCATGGGCAGTGTCCATTCTTATGGTCCCCCTCCTCAATTGCAAACCACTATTCCTCCGGGACCGTCTCCTCCCAACGATGAGAGGGTCTCTCAAATCTTGCATGCATTAGATCATCTTACCCCTCAACAGATCCAAGCCCTTAAGGCCGCCGTTGAGGGTGCATCTCCTGCATCTCCTCCTCCTTCTATTCCTACACGGGTGGCCCATCACCCACCGCCCTCTTCTATTCATAATCCTGTTCGGGTAGCCCATTACCCATCTCCTCCTACTCATACTCCTCCTCGGGTGGTCCAACACCCGCCTCCTTCTATTCCTCCTCCAACACGGCCCCAAGGCCCTTTTATTCCTTGCAATCCGGCCCATCCGGGTTCTTCTAAGGGTTATCCCGTCAATTCCCCTCCACGGCCTTCTTATGCGGCTCCTCCTTCAATGCCCTGCCAACCCTCTATTGTTCATGTTACTCCCCTCCAGCAGGATATCCTTGATAAGATTACTTCCATGGAGGAACAATTAAAGAGGGTTACAAGTTCACGGCCAGTTCCTCCTACTCCGATTAATCCTCTCCATGCGGCTTTGGATGATATTACAAGAATGGAGAGAGAATGGAAGGATAGGATGGACGACTACAGTGTTGATATTCCAAATGAGCATGAGCCGGCAATTGAAGAATCTGAGCCGGTCTATGATGATGATGAAGCTGTGCAGGCACCCCTCCCGAGTTTCCTTCGTTTCCCGCTCCCTCCACTTTCATTTGACGAACCCCCTGCTCAGGACGAAGCCATCGTCCCTAATCCAACCCCTATTCTCGAGACCTCTTGGTGTTACGACGATGGGTCAATACTTCAATCACCCACGCCGGCGCATCTTGAGTCTCACCCCACTCCAAACACCGCTCGCCCCGTTCGGCGCTTTCTCTGCAATAAACCTCCACCAATTGCACCTCCCCCCATTATGCCATTAGCCTCCACCGAGCTTACCATCGAACCTTCCCCAATTAACCTACCATTACCACCACTTCAAACCTCCATCATCCCTTTAACCCCAAAACCCATTTTGCCTATTCCTCCACCATATGGCCTTTCGCCTTTACCCCTGGCTAATCCTGAGCAGGATCCACCACTTTTTGCACTCGAGCCCATCCCAACTGTTTCCGAACAAAGGGAGAAGCTCGACGTGTTTGAACCTCCACCTCCACTTATTCATTTGCCAACACCTCCCGTTATACCTCCACCATCCACGGAGCCTTCCGCCTCCGCCTCACCTCCCGTTACTACTCGGAAGGGGCGTGCTTCTACAGCTACTTGTGCCGAGGACGATCAAGAGCCGGGCAAGAAGACTTTGGCCACGACTGTGCCATTCAAAGTTCAAGAATTTGTTTACCGGATGCCAATCCGAGTTATTGTGCCATGCACGGTTGAAGAGGCCAAGACGCCGCCATTGCTCAGCAGATGCCAAGAATTAATGCCGATTAAGGGCCAGGCAGGGCACCCCTTGTTCAAATCTTCAAATCCCGAATTGATTATTTCGTACAAGGGGCGAATGCCCATTTTATTCAACATTCCGTATATGTCAATGGGCATGGCAATGCTTCATTTTCTAACTCTCCAACTCCCTCACATTGTTGATTGCTTTCCAAGGGGGTTGTCATTTATCGAAGCTTCTTTTATTGGGCCAATTGGTCGTACTTTTTCACTGCCATGGAGGGGCAGTGATCTTGGTGCTAAGGGGCCTTCCCATGTTTGCTCCACTTTCTATTCATCTATTTCTATCACTTTTTCTTCATGGGCCACTCCAAGGGATAAGAAAAGGATCTCGCCCTCTCACCCTTCATATTCTTCATCTTCTTTGAATTTCATGCATTTTTCATTCATTCATTCATTCCATCCATTGCATACATTGCATCCATCCTTTTACATGCATTTGCATCTCCTGATTCCCGGGTTTCCAAACCCGTATCTCCACCGTCTTCCGGCACCGCTGGGCATCCCGCCTTTCCCATCTTATTCACCTTCATCTACATTCCTCGGGCATCGCGCCCCTTTCCCCTTTACTCCTCCGGAACCTCCAGATTTTCCTCCAAATTCTCCTTCATTTCTCTCACTTTTTCTCGGGCATTGCGCCCCTCTCCACTCTATTCTTCCGGAACCTCCGGACTCTCCCCTCGTGCATGCCGCCCCTTTCCACCCTCTTTCTCCGGAACCTCCGGACTTCTCCCCCGGGCACGACACCCTTTTCCACCTTTTCCCCCTTGATTGTATTCCTCCGGAACCTCCTGACTTTCCCCTCGGGCATCGCGCCCCTTTCCATTCTCCTCCTCCGGAACCTCCGGACCTTTCTCTCCGGCATCGCGCCCCTTTCCACCTTCCTCCTCCGGAACCTCCAGATTTTCCCCTTGGGCATCGCGCCCCTTCTCATTTGCTACCTTCAGAACCTCTGGATTTTCCTCTTGATCCTCCTTCATTCCTCTCTCTTGGGTATCGCGCCCCTTTCTATATTCTTCCTCCGGAACCTCCGGATCCTCCACCTGATTGTCTCTATCTTTTCCCCGGGCATCGTGCCCCTTTCCATTTGCTTCCTCCGGAACCTCCGGATTCTATTTCCCTCTTCTTTGGGCATGACGCCCCTTTCCATCTCATTCCTCCGGAGCCTCCGGATTCTTCCCTTGTCCTTTCAGGGCATCGCGCCCCTTTCCCGGTTATTCCTCCGGAACCTCCGGACATTCCCCTCGGGCATCGCGCCCCTTTCTATATTCTTCCTCCGGAACCTCCGGACTTTCCCCTCGGGCATCGCGCCCCTTTCTATATTCTTCCTCCGGAACCTCCGGACTCTCCCCTCGGGCATCACGCCCCTTTCCATCTCATTCCTCCAGAACCTCCGGACCATCCATCTTTCTTCCGATTCATCTTTCTGCTCCTCCGGGATATCGTCTCCTTCATTTTCTTCTTCCTTTTTCATCATCTTTTTCCATATTTCTTCCGAGGGCATCGCGTCCCTTCTTTCGTTATCCCTCCGGAGCCTCCGGATGATTTCTCCTCTCACGATCCTCCTCTGCCTCCGGACCCTCCGGATCCGCCTCTTTCCATCTATCAATTTCTTCATCTGATTCCTCCTGATCATGGGTCCGACCCAACTTCTTCCACATCCACTGCCTTGGGCATCTGCCCTTTCTCCCACTGCTTCCGAGGCTTTAGTCCTCACTCCACCTTCTAATTCTCCGCTTCTTCTGTAGACTGTTCCATGTGATCAGGGTCTCCGCACCTTAGTGAGGGAGTTCTAGCCCTCGCCTCTTTTCCTTTTTTCCTTATTCGTCTGAGTCTGGTTTGAGCACCACTCATTCTTGTTAAGCCACTCCCAAAATCCTTTGCTTCCAATCCTTTTGACTGCCAAAGAGGACAAATCCCATGATGATCAACCTCTCGCAGCAGCTGCTTCTACAAAGGTTGCAAGGTAACATATTGGCGTAAGTAAGCATTTTTATGATATCATTTCCTCATTACTTCACGCATGATATTCAAAATGAAGTGCTTCTTAACAAGATTCAAAAGTGGTGTTTTAAACCTTTATCTTAAACTTTTGAATTCTCATTAAAAAAAAAAAAAAGAAAAAAGAAAGAGTCTTTAGACTTTCTTTCGCAGCACCTTTGGTTAATAAGAACCCGCGCTGGGAATTCTACATTCTCTCCCCGCTTGTTAAGAGTACCCCTTAGCTGGGCATTCCACACACTTCACGGCGTCCTTAGTCGGCTCCTTTGGTTAAAACACCGTTGCTACTTTGGCCATGCCATGAGTGTATCTGAAAGTCTTTTTCTCTTCTTCATTCGGCCGCATGCAGGGGCAAGAGGTTGACGGATAAGATGACCAACCTTGGTAATCCCAATACGAGAGGAGTCTCAAATAGGGGCAGTCTTGACCCAAAATTAATATGAGTTTTCATATGAGTTTCATGATATACATCTCGCCAAAAGGGCTATTATGAAAATCAAGTCAAAATTTCGATAAATTCAAAATTGTGAATTATGGCATGTCAAGAGTGGCAAAGTCCCCGCAGGAAAAACCCTGGTCGTATGCATGTCAAGGGTCTAAAAATCAAAGGCACAAAGTCCCGGCGCAACAGACTACCTCTTTGAGGGTTAACACCTTGGAAGGAATTCAAGTCTTGATATCTCTCATCCTGCATAAAGCTTATCTCCAATTATTCTTCTCTTCTCCCTCCAAGACTGAATGTTTCTCGGGTATGGCCTTGGTAGGGGCACCGTTGATCAAAGACGGTCGGTTATAGGGCGCCACCTTGCAATGCACGCCCAGCTTTGGGCAGTTTTAAGCAAAAAGGGAAGGAACAAGGACCCCTAGCCAGTGGTTTAAAACACTCTTTGATGCTGCTTTAGCAATGTCTAACCAAAATCAAACAAAAATTGAATATTTCTTGTCCAAAATCCATAAAAATTTGAATACCTTTCTCAAAACTTCATAAAAATTTGAATATTTTCCAAAACCCACAAAAATTTGCATATTGATCAAAACTCATAAAAATTTGAATATCTTTTTCAAAACTCATAAAAATTTGCATATTTCAAAACTCCAAAAATTTTGCATTGTATTTTCTGATGGTGCCTTTTGCAGGAACAACAAACTTTGCAAGGACCAGGAGCACGGGATGAGTCCCCTTTCACTCATTGTTATCAATCCATTGATTCTTCCCGACATTTTTCATGACTTGCCGCTGGGCATTTGATTATCAATTCCTCATATCTCCCTGGGCATTTTGATTGTTACATCTCCCGGTTATCATCTTGATTATTCATCTCATTATCATTCAATCAACTCCTGCTAATTTTCCTGATCATTTGCCACTAGGCATTTTCTTGATTTTCAGTCATTCAGCTCCAATTTTGATTCGCCAGATTGTCTCCTCATGACAACATAACAAATAATGATGCTTTGCAATGCCTTGCTATTCATGTTATCCATGCTTTGCCCTACTATGTGTTATTCATGGCTATTGATGCTTTGCTTTGATGTTATGCTTGCTATGCTTTAAAGGTCTTATTCATTGCTTATTATGTTTTATATCTTGGCTGATGAATTTTTGAGCGCAGGATAAGAAGCTGTTGGTCCCACCGACTGGGCATCATCATCCCAAGCCCCACGGTGCTGACACCTCATTTCTCAGTTCCCCTATGCTCATTGCTATCACCATCCCCTGTATGCATTCTACTATATGTTATTACGCTATTATATTATATCAAGGACCTTGTGGCTTTGGTAAATCTGGGATTGGAGTTCCCCTTCATCAAAAACAATGATGATTCCAGAGGAGTCTTAGTCATACGGATAGGCCGTTGAGCCGTCCAAGGCTGGGGACGATGGTTCCCTTTTACGAGTTGGTGCGCGGATAAACATGCTTCGGCTTAGTATCAGCTCGCGAAATTGGTTTCTTGACTCAGTCTTGGCAGTTTAACAATATTATCCTTGATTATTCTATATTTTTATTTGATTTATTTTTCATTTAAACCCAGCATGCATTCATGTAGGAATTTGAAACAATTGTTGAAAAATCATTCTGATAAGCTGGTGCTTGAGAGTTGAATTGATCTAAATTTTTCCCGATATGAGATATTCATTGCTGAATTGTGTCTTTAGTTCGTTTTGTCGCTGTTTTGGGTCATTTTCTCGAAAGCTCCTTGTTTGGATTTTTATCATCTTATTTTTATCTCCTTTCCTTTGATCCACCTTGGCTGCAGCACGTCCACTGGCTGGTAACCGCTCCCCAATGGTGAAACTTGCAGGTTTGTGACCTGAGGTACTTCCACCGCGCTGGAAGTTGATCATTTTATTTTATCTCCTTCGTGCACCGCGTGCACACCTCCCCCTTTATCCAAACATTGTTGATTTCGTTGGATTTCCCGAGATTGCTTCATCTCGAGCTTTTGATTTCATTCTCATCAAGTGATGTCGATTGCGTGTCTCATCACACCTTGGCATCTACTTTTCAGTTTGCTACGCTCCCTTGCAAAGCAGACGCCAAGGCGGGGCAGCTGTAGACACGCCAAAATTGACGTTACTTTGAGTGCATCTCATATCGCCTTGTAATGCCCCAATTTGACCCTCAAATTAGTTCTATTTGAGTGGTTTTTCTCACTTTTCTTGGATTTCTTCCTTTTTTCCCCTTTTCTTATTTTTTCCTATTTTTCTGGATTTTTCTGGATTTTTCTGGATTTTCTGGGCATTTTTCTCCTATTTTCTTGAATTAACGGCTTGACGTGGGGCGTCTTTTAAATAACGACTTAGGCTTGGGCGTTTCTTAAAAAATTGACGACTATATTGGAGGGCGTCCATTCTTTCAAATTCCTATTTTTCTGGATTTTTCTGAGAATTTTTCAGAATTTTTCGAGAATTAACGACTTAAAAGGGGGCGTTATTTTGAATCTGAAAATAATAAAAAATTAAACAAAATGAATTCACGCCTTAAACAAGGGCGTGACTTTAAATTGAATATTTTAATATTATATTTTTAACCCCTTTGAGAGGTGATTTGGTGACCTTTCGGGTGTCAGAAAAATTCACAAAAATAGTCGTTGGAATCAGGGCGACGAGATGCACCTCCACCTAAAAAATGAGAAAATAATATTAAGAAATAAAAAATGGCCCTATTTTGAATATTTTGAATTAACGTCATTTGCTAGGGCGTGTTTTAATTAACACCTTTGAATCAGGCGTGTTTCACAATTTTTAAATAAATTCTAAAATTTGATTTTTGAATTAACGCCTTGATCTAAGTCGTGTTTTAATTAACGCCCTTTGGATAGGTCGTCAATTCTTGAATTAACGTCCTTATTCAAGTCGTGTTTCAGTTTCGGGTTCCAAACGAACGTAGCCTTTCCCCAGAGAGTCACTGCTTCGTTTGGGCTCTTGCCCAGTCTAATCCTCTCCTATTTTGGGCTCTTGCCCGTTCTTATCTCCTTCCTTTAGACTCTTTCCTTCTTATCTCTTTTCTATCTTATTAATAGAGTTTTCCGAGCTCTGTTAACGGGTTGGATTCCGAAGGCTTCTGACCCTTGGTTTTTCTTTTGTTCTTTCTTCTTCTCTTCTGTTTTTTTTCTTCTTCTATTCTTCTTCTTCTGCCGTCTTCTTCTTCTCCCGTCTTCTTCTTCTTCCCATGCTATTCTTCTTTCCCCTTCTTCTTCTGTTTTTTTTTATTTTCTCTTCTGTTCTCTTCTTTTTCTTCTGTTTGTTCTTCTTTTTACAGGAACCGAAGGGGCTTTTTTTTGGCTAAGGAGGAGGAGTTTCAACATCAAGTCTTCATCCCTTTTGAAGCTTTCTCCCCATTGAGCATTCAAGCCAAGGAGCACCGATCACAAACAAGATTTTTTATCTCATCTCCTTTTCACTATCTTGTATTTTTATTTAATTCATGCATGCATCATATTCTATTGTTCTATTGATTTATTATTCCCAACCACGTTGAGGCTCCCCTTTAGTGCAACTCTTGCACTCTTTCCCCTATTCTATTTTGCATTCATCATACATCTCCCATCCCTTTTGCATAGGGGTTTAAGGGCAATCCCCTTAAGGTGTGTTCTTTTACATGCTTTCATGCTCATATATTTTTATTGAATTTGATGCTACACCCACCTTGTTTCTAATTCAATTCTTTTGGTGGTATTTGTTTGTTTTGCAAGGGTAATAAAAGCAAGAACTCTCTTCATCGGCCGGCCGATTTGAAGAGAAAGGAAGCACTCACATCCCCGCACTCCAAGGTATTTTTCGCGATCTCTCCCATGCTTTCATTGTTATATTTTTGAGGCCTCGCGTCTCTGGCGATCACATCCCCTTGTGCACCTCGTGCATATATTTTCCTCCATATTGATGCTTATTGCATGTCTTTTCTTTGATATTTTTCTTAAGTGGATTATTCTAAATTAGAGATCTACAAGAGGTCTTCATCATAATTTTCTTAGTGTAAGTCAACTTTGTGACAAGGGTCACAAAGTGATTTTTGAATCTTCACACTGCACGATCATTGATGCTAACACACAAAAAATTAAGTTCATAGGTGTGACATGTAACAACACTTATCAAGTTGACTTTGATGAACTTGCACCAAAGAAATTGTGTTTAGTTGCTAATAGAAGCGAAGATATTTGGTTGTGGCATCGCCGTCTTGGGCATGCCAGCTTTAATGTAATTAGGAAGTTGAACCATCATGATTTAGTTAGAGGACTTCCTAAATTGAACTTTGAAACTTCAAAGATTTGTGAAGCATGTAATAAAGGAAAACAAACCACCGCATCCTTTAAATGCAAAAACATTGTGTCTACAGAAAAACCCCTTCAACTATTGCATTTGGATCTATTTGGTCCTACCAGGACTCGCAGTTTTGGCGGGAAGCTTTATGGCTTTGTAATTGTCGATGATTTCTCGCGATATGGATGGGTTTTATATCTTGCTAATAAAAGTGATGCTTGTAATGAGGTTATTAATTTTTGCACAAAAGTGCAGAACGAAAAGGGATATTCAATTCAGAAAATTCAAAGTGACCACGGAAAGGAATTTGAGAATCATGAGTTTGATGTTTTTTGCAGGAAGTAGGGGTACGAGCATCAGTTCTCCTCACCAAGAACCCCTCAACAAAATGGCGTGGTCGAAAGGAAAAACAGGACGCTCGTGGAGATGGCGCGTACCATGCTTGCCGAGAATGGTCTTTCACGGTAATTATGGGTAGAGGCGGTGAACACCGCTTGCTACATCACAAATAGAGCAATGGTAAGACCAATCCTTAAGAAAACTCCATACGAGCTTTACAAAGGTAAGAAACCCAACATATTCATTTCAAGCAATTTGGTTCAATTTGTTATATCTTGAACAATGAAAAAGACAATCTAGAGAAATTTGAAGCAAAACGTGATAAAGGGATCTTCCTCGGGTATGCTCTAACATCTAGAGCATACCGTGTGTATAACACTAGAACACTTGTTGTCGAGGAAAGTCCACATGTAGTAGTTGATGAATTCACAATGAGGAAATCGAGTGATGATCATTTTCTTATTATAGATGAGGGCGAAATTGAAAAGGGAGAGTCAAGCAAACAAGGTGAGGCAGCAAATCAAGAAGAAGAAAAAGAACAACAACAAGAAGAAGCGGTACAAGAGCAACATCCGAATCTTCCACACCAATGGACCACGCACAGGGACCATCCATTGGAGATCGTGATTGGTGGTGTGGATGAAGGAATTCGAACTCGGGCTTCAATGAGGGAAGTAGAGATTCACGATAATCTAGCCTTACTTTCCAGCATTGAGCCTAAATCGTTAGATGATGCTTTAAATGATAATTCTTGGATTCTCGCCATGCAAGAAGAGCTACACCAATTCCAAAGGAATAGGGTGTGGTTCCTCGTGCCCCAGCCTGATGACCGTCCTATCATTGGAACTAAGTGGGTTTTCCGAAACAAACTTAGTGAAGATGGGGTGGTTGTGAGGAATAAGGCAAGATTAGTAGCCAAGGGGTACTCTCAAGAATTTGGCATTGATTTTGATGAATCATTTGCACCTGTGGCTAGATTGGAAGTAGTTAGAATTTTACTTGCTTATGCTTGTCACAGGAACATGAAACTGTTTCAAATGGATGTGAAGAGTGCCTTCCTCAATGGAGTGATCAAGGAAGAAGTGTACATGGAGCAACCACCGGGCTTTGAAGATGAAAGGTTTCCCGACCATGTATTCAAATTGGACAAGGCACTATACGGTTTGAAATAGACTCCCCGGGCATGGTATGATATATTAAGTTCATTTCTTATTGAAAACGGCTTCAAACGAGGTAACATAGACCAAACTTTGTTTACAAAAACTTATGATGATCATTCATCAATTGTTCAAGTTTATGTAGACGATATTATTTTTGGAGCCTCCAACACAAAAATGAATGATGAATTTGCCCAACTTATACAGGGGGAGTTCGAGATGAGCTTGATGGGAGAGCTCAACTTCTTCTTGGGATTACAGATAAAGCAAATGGATGATGGGATTTTCATCAACCAGAAGAAGTATACACAAGAAATCGTGAAGAAATTTCAACTTGAGACTGCCAAGCCCTTTGCAACACCAATGTCCACCTCACAGAAAATGGAGGAAGAAAAAGGTAACAAAATTGATCAAAAACTTTTTAGGGGTATGATAGGATCCTTGCTTTATTTGATTGCTAGTAGGCCTGATATACACTTCAGTGTTTGTCTCTGTGCAAGATACCAATCTTGTCCTAGGGACTCTCATTTAGCGGCCGTGAAAAGGATCTTCAAGTATTTAAATGGAACCCTTGACCTTGGTTTGTGGTATCCAATGAATAATTCATTTGATTTACATGCTTTCACTGACTCTGATTATGCTGGTTGTAAAATGGATCGAAAAAGCACAAGCGGTCACTGTCAGTTTCTTGGGGGCTGTATGGTTTCATGGGCCTCAAAGAAACAACATTGTGTTGCTTTATCAACTGCCGAAGCCGAGTACGTGGCTGCCGGTAGTTGTATGGCTCAAGTGCTTTGGATCCAACATCAGTTGCTGGATTTTGGTTTTTCTTTAAAGAAAACTCCCATAATGTGTGATAACACTTCTGCAATAAACTTGTCCAAGAATCCTGTCCAACATTCCCGCACTAAGCACATAGAAGTTAGACACCACTTTATAAAAGATCATATCATTAAAGGTGATTTTGAACTTGTTTTTGTTGATACAAAACACCAACTTACTGATATATTTACAAAACCTTTAAATTCTGAACAATTTTACTTTCTAAGAAGAGAATTAGGAGTGTGCAGATTAGACACTTAGATATTTTGAGCTGAATTGTACATACACTCTTTTCATCTTTTTCATAAAGAAACTGTTCATATTGCCTTTTGAGTTGCACATAAAAGTTTTCATTATCTTTACTCTTCAAACTTTGTCTTTTGTCCATATAACAGTGAATAACAAATTTGGTTATTATACATGCTTTCATCCTTTTGCATCCGCATGTACATAACTGCATATACTTCATCAATGTGTGCATGAATGCCATGATTTACCAGTATATCAAATAGTGTTAGTAGAAAGGTGGATCAAAGTCCACCTGGAAGCTTTCATCATGTGTGAGTGTGGTCTTCGGACCTAAGTACTCCGCCACGTACCGGTAATCAAATTGCTTGAAAACATCATTTTGAAATGCTTGAGTGTATATAATTTACACACATTTCACTTGAAATCTTCTAAGAACTTACGCCCTTGCTAAATAAAATGCTTTGACTAGGACATGTTTTAACATGGCACATATTAAGGGGGAGGTTTTTGCTATAACGGTGCATACACTTAGGGGGAGACATCACCATGAATAGGTTAATTCATCTCTTACATTCTACGCAATCTCTCACACAATTTGCACATGTGAGTTAATGAATCTAACTGATAAGGATTTCACTTATTCCACTTAACACATTTTAGGACTCTGAAACCCCTACATGGAAATCACGTGACTTGTGAGGAAAAAGCTGTCAGCCCCATCAAAAAAAAGTCAATAAGTGTGATTTGACATGAAGTAAATCGGGAATCCCCCCTGAGATAAAGGAGGAAACTCGCATTGAAAAGTGTCCTATCCACATTATCATAAGTGACGATGCCGAGTAACCGGGAAGTGCCCCTGAAACAAGGGGCATGACTCGTGTCAAAAGGTTAGTCATCTTGTCTTTCAAAAATCAAAATAATCTTGGGGTTGTGCGAAGCTACGAAAAGTCGAGCACGTTATATGAAAGTGTAGGGCAGAAAAGTTCCTATTTATGTTCTTTAGAAAATCTAAAAATCCATGCTATCTAGATTTCATTGCTCATATTTCACATATTCATCTAGGGAGTGATTGTATGAATGTACACCTTGAATCAGCCATATTTCATGAGTCTTGCAGTACCACTTCTTGTAAGCACTACCCTTTTACTATTGCACATGAAATTCATGTTCTTGGTCTATAGCATATTTCCTAACCCGTTCATAAAGATCATGTTTGCTATTTTATGGTATGATGAGTGCATATGTGCTTGACTGGTCATTACTTGCGTTTCATATACATCTCATTGAGTTAATTGTGCATATTGAGGCTTAACTTTCATCCTTTACCGTTTTAATAATCCCCTATTTGACTCTGACAAAAAGGGGGAGAAATAACGTTACATTGTTTGAATGAAGATTCATGACTTGCTTAGTTTTTGATTGATTATATTTTTGGCAATAAGGGTGAGTTGATCTCTACATGTTGATTCAGCAAGTTATGAATTCCTGACTGAAAGTCATGCATCTAGCGTGCATGAGAAAATGGTTGTTTTGGTTCAAAAATTGTCATCCTTCATGCAAATATTATAGTTCTATCAACAGTTTTATCTTCGTTAAAAAGGGGGAGATTGTTGTGCCTCGGACTGTTTTGACGGAGATCATGTATGAAATGTCATGAGCTCTCATTGTGGTTGATTCACATTGAGATACATATTTAATGAACGATGAGGTTGATGAATTTCAGTCTGTGTTTGATTGATTTGGCTATACCAAGCAAAATGCTCAATAATGCTAAAGTCTGACTTGGACTAATTTGTTCGAATGAGTTGCTTTGGTTAAAGATTGAATGAATGGATTGTTTATTCTACTTGATATGGAGTGAGTTGAGAAGTTTACTACCTTGAGTGAAATGGTAATCCATACTCTGCAGGTACAGTGTGGGTTTGAGGCTCAGAACATGGAAATGATAGAAAGACCATATTTGAAGGTTGCTCAAAAGGCAAATGAGAGGGCAATGATTCAAATATAGAAAACACAGGTTTATTGTAAGACCTGGCTCACAATTTGAAGGCCAATGGTGAGAATGTTTGTACTAATTGGATCTGAGTTTGAATGGAATGATCCGAGTAAAATTCATGCTTATCAACATATATCTGTGTTGTATGAACTCATTTGATCAATTGTGATACATGTCTATGATTCATGAGGGTTTCAATTACATTTACTGAAGTTTTGCTGCTGTCAGTAAAAGTGTCGACCTCAGGGGTCGATACTTATTTTTGGAGTCTCTGCCTTGCATTGAAATATAGGACGCTGGCAGAAAGTGTCGACCTATGGGGTCGATACTTTCACCAGGAGTCTACTGTTTTGCTAAGGCAGAACTCTCGTGAAAAAGTGTCGACCTAGAAGGTCAACACTTTCAGGTAAGTATGTTCAATTCTGTGAAAACAGAATGTCCGTGAAAAAGTGTCGACCTCGTGAGTCGACACTTTTCATCATGAATGTTTTGATCTCTGTACAGGCCGGAACACTTTGTAAGAAGTGTCGACCCCATGGGTCGACGCCCATGTCGCGGTTTTACTTTTATATATGTTCTGGCAGAACCTTCAGGAAAAAGAGTCGACCCCATGGGTCGACACTTTTTCTGAACGTTCTTACAGGTTTTCCGGATCTGTTTCGAACCCTTTAATGGAGGATCCATTTGGTATGGCTTTTGACCCTAATAGCCTTAGGGTGACCCTTGCACATTGTATGTGTTATAAAGGGGGTTTAGAGTGGGCTTTTATGTCTTTTGGGGGATCAAATCTCCTTGTATATAGCCGCCCCCTTCCTTCCGATGAGAATATCCCAAGAGCTTCTAACGTGAGTTTTTCTTGTCTTGCAGGAGGAGGAGGGTTTCCCATCGGCTGGAGGTGAAGGAGAGCTGCGCTAGGTCATCTTCCATCGAGCCCAAGCCTAGAGTTGGAGGTCGCGATCTACATCCTCTACATCCGGAGCTTCGGGCGCTACATCTTCTACACTGGCTTCATCCAACCTCGGTTCTTTTGTTCTGAGTGCTACCCTCTTTATATTCCTAGCATATTTAAGGATTTGTGGGGAAGATCCATATTGTTCATCATCTTCCAAGTCATCTTGTGCTTAGAACGTTCATCTCATAGTTGGGCTTGTATTTCCTTTCATACTATTTCTCTATCTAGACATTTTCGGAGCTTGCTTCGAGTGTGTGTGGGTTGTCTCGTCGTCGTACGAGAACCCACGTGTGTGGGCCGTCGACCCCGTGTGTGTGTGGTTGCTCCAGTCGAGTAGCGTTTATAGTGAAATCCTCTCGAGGTGAGAGGGGTGGACGTAGGACGGCACTTGGTGCGTCCGAACCACCTAAAAATACTGTGCCGTGGTTTGCTTGTCTGGTGGTTGTTGATTTCTATTTGTCTGTTCACTATACGAGTGTGAGACGGTGAGTCGTGAGTTTACTCAACTGTCCGTCTATATATAGTTGTCCGAGTGAGTATATCTTACACTGGGGAGTTGTGAGAGCTTGCTTGATTTAATTTCATTCGTCTCAATCAAGCCTCTGTCCTAGATTTATTCTACATATCCGTGGTTTGTTTGGGTTGTTTTTATATTTGCAGAAAAAGGGTGGGCAATCAATTCCCCCCCTCTCAATTGCCTCCTAACCGAGCCAACACGGAAGGATGTGTGCCGTTTGGGTAGTGCTTGCGAAAACTCGTGGCTGGTGTTGTGAGTCCCAATGCATCATGAATCGGAGCGTCTAGAATTACAGAAGGATTGCCAGATTAAGAGAGAGAGTCTATGCTCTGGGTTCGAGGTAATGGAGTTTTCCTTACCCAATTGTTTGGAGTTAGCCAACCGAGTTGAGGATTGTCAGAATGGCAGATCCAAAATCGATGTTATGGTGCCTGTGCATGTGGATCAGAGTGCATAGCGGAAGCCTGGTGGGCCTATAACCCACAAGTTCAGGATCGTAACATTGGTTGATACGGGTGGACTCCTGAGGATAGGTAGTGCATTGGAGGATTAGTTCCTCGATGTGAGATTGTCTCAAGCTGTATGAGATGTGTTGTTGCCGTGCCATTGCTTCAGATATTGTGGTTGTGGCACTGGCAGGTGGAGAGTTGGGGAAATATGTCGGCAGGGTTGCCACATGAGTACCATGTTCATTGGTTGGAAGCCGTGCCAGGCAATTGGGTTCTGGACTCGGATCGAGTTGCGAAGGAAGTCGCCTAACAGAGGACAAGGATGCTGTAGATACAAATGTTTCAATCTATCCCGCCCCAAACTATGAACATGTAACCATGCATATAAGCGTAAAAGTGCATGAAAAGCAAAGGGGCGATTGTTGACACCCGTTTTATGACCGATAAGTTGGGTCATCTCCTTGTTCACTCTATGTGATGCTCCAAGTTGTTCACTCTTCATTGAGTTTCCTTCGTCAGTTTGAAGCTCATTTTATGGGTCTTCTCTCCTTGGTTGAGTGTGGTTCCTGGTGGCTTTTCATTGGATGAAGCTTAGCAAGCCCTCTTATCAATTTTAATCCTCATTGTTTCTAACGGTCCTCTGCATGGGCGTTACATTCTTCTAACGCATTCGCCCTAGGCCGTTACTTCTTGAAGAGTCCTAAAGTTTGAGGTCTTTGTTTCAAAGCTTATCTGTTGGCCTATCCATTGATTTTAACGGTTTGTCGTGCAGCCGTTACTTTCCTCCAACGTGTCCAGCCATGGCCGTTACTTATCTTGCAGAGTCCAACTTGTTTGATCTTCTGCCCGTTGATCTTATCTCTTTTGAGATAAGGTTAAATGTAACGGTATCCCCCTGGTGCGTTATTTTCATGCGGCAGTCTGTCCAGTAGCCGTTACATCTAACAGAGAGTCCTGGCAGTTCAGGCCTTTTCTCTGCTACTCCGTGGTCGAGATAAGAGTTTGATCTTGTGATTTCTCTTCCAAATCTGATCCTCAGAACCTTCTGTTTGTTTCTATGGACTCTTGGTGATATTATCTTCAAGGATTTGCTAAGAGTTATCCTCTTTTCTTGCTGGATTATCCTCTGCCTGATCGGAGAGTTTGAGGGCCTATAAATAGCACCATTAACTTCATGGCCCGAGAGAGGAAGACCTGGAGTTCGCGTCGAAGTGCTGCCGCATTCTGGAGCCACATCTAACCAAGAAGATTTGTCTTTCACGTCCATCTGCTTCACGGTGAAGGGAGTATTCGTTCTATTGAGTTTCAAAGTTCATCATTGCATATTGTGTTCTTCCTCCTCCCTCTCATCATAGGCATTGTCCCTCTCCTTGTTTCCACGTTCTGCATCTGGTTTTTATCATCTAAACATTCTTCCTATCTTTTAAAACGCCCAGAGGGGTTAAAAAACCAAAACTTCCCCGGTACTTCTCTTTCCTTTTGCATGATCTTAAGTTCTTTGAGAATTGATACTATGCTTGTTTAAAGGGCTAATCTGGGTCTGTTTTCTTGTGTTTCACGTTCTTTGGCAGGTTTACAGGTTCACTATACGAGGCCCAAGTCATCTGGCCGGCTGGAAAAGTTGGAGTTAAAAGAGTCCACAAGCTATTTCTGCAGGGTTTCAGACGGTCTTGTGCAGGCGCGTCAGGTTCATATAACGGCTCATCTGGAGACCGTCACATTCCTGTGACGCACGGGGTCTGGACCGTTACATTTGGTTGATCTGCAGATTTCACTGGTTTTCTATCTCCCGTGGGCGGGTGCTTCATCCACCTATTTCCAAGGTATTTTCAAGTCTCTGGCTTGTGTTTACTTTGGTGGCGATCACGTTCTTTCTTAGTATTGGGCATTAGCTTTCTCTCCATCTCATATCTCTTATTTCCTTTATTTGCTCCACCCTTGCGGTGTGTTTTTATTTGCTCTTGCTCCACGCCCCGGTGTGTGTTTTTCTTTATTCCCTTAGTTTAGCTTGATGATTGAGATAGCATGCCCATGCTAGAGCTTGTTCTGGTTGCCTAGGTTCATGGTTCACATGTCCTTAGGTTGATTGAGATCTTTGATTTTTGCTTATCATCTTTATTACACATCAAAACAAAAAGAAGAAGGGAAGCAAAACAAATCAACATATAATTTTTTGGTGATCATGGTGGGACAACTTGTGCCAATCGTGTCTTGATCTCTGTTTAAACCTGCCATCATTTCCTTGTTTAGTTTCCTCAGATTTCCCTCTTACTTCCTCTTATTTCTGGTTCTCTGGGTAGTCTGACGGCCCTCTGTCCCTTCGTCACTCCACTTTGACGCAGGGGCTTTAGACCGTTACACTCCTCGTCCTGCTGTTTGGGCTTTTCACGGATTTCCCTTCTATTTTCTGGTTATTTTTTTGGCTCTTTGGCTCATACGACGGTCCTGGGTCCCTGCGTTATATTTCTTCTGGCAGTCTGGCCTCTGACCGTTATATATTTCTGACGCGGGTCTTCTAGACCGTTACACTCCAGACAGGTACGCATCCCGAGGTGCATTCTATTTCCGTAGTTTTTTCTGTGATATTTTTGCTTGGGTGTTATCTGACTTCCTCCTTGGTTGGTTTACATACTTACATCGTTGTGTGCATAATTGTTTGCTAGATTCTAGGTTAGAATTTGCATGCACTCCGGTGCACATAGGTTCATTCATACTTTCATACATTAGATTGTATTTTCCTGCCTTGGTGTGCGGACCTCTCATCTCCGTATTCCTTGGGGCCAACTAGAAAATCACACCAGGGACCTCCATAAGTCCCCGCGAGCTGTGGATTCCCACCCGGACGCCGCCCCGGTTGTACCTTTCCCACCCCGTGTCTAGGATTGCATAAGTGAAGGAGTGATCACATTTAGAGTCAAACCAAGCTTTAAACCCTCTCCTATCAGGAACCCATTGTTGAGAGCTCATATTAATCAATCCACTAAAGTTCCAAAGGAGAAATCATAAGAATCTTGAAGCATCATCTTAAACAACTTGCTTGACTCTGAGTGTCTTCATCTCTTGTTACTTACATCTTTGTTATAAATCGTCTAAGTTTGGTTGCTCATTGCGTGTTTGTGTTGTGTTGTTTGCATCTTGTTAAGGTTGTTCGTTGCATGTGGAGTTGTTTTCGTCAGTTAGAAGTACCTTCTAGGGTCAATTCCTTCTCCAGGTTCTACTCAAATCCGCTTTTCGAACCAACCATGGCTTCTTTCAATCCTCCCCATTCCCAAGAGGATTCCCTTCCTCAAGGGCTTCTTGAAAACCCTGCTAGGGTTACCTCATTCTCTTCTGGAGAGGGGATAGCCCCTCTTCCGTCCTCTACCTCCATGGAAGGTAGTCAAGCCACCCCTTCTTTCTCTACTCCTTCCGCGGGCTCCATTCTCCAGATGATGGCCCAATTGGATCCGGCCCAACTCCAAACTGTCTATCAGGCCATGCAAGGATCCAATATCTCCCCTCCCACGATTATGCAGGGTCAATCCAATCCTTCCATCTAGGTCACTCTGATTAATCTTACTCTGGTCCAACCCCGGACCATCACATTCACTGGCATGGAGACGGGCCAATCTTCTACTTCGGCCCAGCAAACTTTTGACAAGGGGAAGTCTCCTGTCCCTTCTTTCGTTTAGGCGGATCATCATATGCCTAGCCTGACGGTTCCACAAGTCCTTATGGGCCCTTCATATTTCTTGCGCCCTCAGCTAGGGGTTGTCCAAGCCCACTCCAATCTGGGTCAGTCTCCGACCCAATATCCTTCTTATGGACCCCCTGCCTTGGCTTTTTATCCTTTTGCTCCTACTTATGGGCTCCCACCTTCTGCCACAATCCACCCTTCTGCTCCCCAACTTCAGCCATCATCTCTCACTACCCCTGCTCCATCCAGAGAGCAGGAATTACTTGATAAATGGGCCACCATGCAACAACAACTCGATTTCCTCCAGAAGCGGGTTGGCCCACAATCCTTGGCAGATGTTCCTGTTCCTAGCTTTCAAAACATCCGGTTCCCTCCGCAATCCGAGCTCCCCAATTATCGCAAATATGACGGGAACGACAATCCCTTTATCCACGTGAGGGATTTCTTATATGAATCGGCCCAATTCCAATATGATGATCGCCGTATGGCGTACTTGTTCCGCCGATCATTAGACGGTATTGCACTGGAATGGTTCTATTCTCTGCCATTGGAAGAAGCCGAGAGCTTTAAGGTAGTGAAAGATAAGTTCATTCAGCGGTTTCAAGATAGGGTCGGCCCGGAATATTCGTTCACAGATCTGGTGGCCGAAAAGATGAAACCGGATGAGGAGTTTGCTACTTACGGAGATAGGTGGAGGCAAATGGCCGCTAGAGTGCCCGGCCATATTCCGGAGGAAGAGAAGGTCAAGTTACTTATTTCCAATGCTACTCCGACCTTCCGAAATATTCTGGCCATGAATGACATAGCCAACATGCACCAACTCTACAGCCGGGCGTGGTTCATCCAGACTCAGTTCAAGGACTCCCCCATTCACTCTCTATTTGAAAACCAAAAGCCCAAGTATCACAAGAAACCTCAAGGGCCTGGTACCGAGGGGGTCCAAACGAACGAGCAAGTTCAAGCCGTTGCTTTCCCATTCCAAGCCACACCTTTCCGCTTCCCTCAAAACCCCACTCCACAGAACTTCCAAGTCACTCCGCAAAACCTTCCGCCCACCTTCACCATCCCACAAACTGCTTTCACCCATCCACAAAACACCTTCGCCGCACCGCAACAACCACCACCACCTCCGCAATACCACAACGTCCCTCCACCCAACGGCTATAACAACAACCCGAACAACAAGTGATGGGAATCGACACCGAGCCTGTACTTTTTCTTTTGCATTTATGTCCTTTTAGTTTGTGTTTATATCCTTGGGAAAGTATGTACGCAAATGTAAGGCTTTATAAGCCAAGGAGTCATTCCCATGGATTGTGTGGGTTTTTATGTAATTATGCATTAGGACCAGCAAGGGGGCCCTCAGCCCTTTCCCATTGGTCCATGTCACCTTGTGGGCCTGGTCAACCTTCCTAGGTGGACATCTAGAAGGGTGGGCTGGTCATATGGACACATGGGGTTAAAGGGGTCAACATTCTAATAGGTTGGCCACCTACCCCATTCAACCTTACACATGGTCAATAGGCCGCCCCCTTCCCCTTGAATTTTTTATTAGTTTTTTTGTTTTATTCACACCTCATCCCAACCCTTCAATCCCCACCCCTAGATCCAAGGGTTGAGGTTGGATTTGGTTGGAATCATATATAAGCTTGTATTTTCATGTGAAAATTAGTGAAAATTCATAAAATTGTTTGGAAAGCTTGAAGCTTGCGCCCCCTTCCTCTCTGATGTGACACAACTAAGGGGCATGCAGCAAACAAACGGATCCTTAGGACCTATTCCGCAAACACAATCACATAGCAACAAAGTCCAAGATTGGGGCCGATTCACCGTCGCACACACACGAGCCCGGGGTGACTAAGTGATGCTAAGGGGAGGTGATGGATCAAGACCCTTGCTGGTAGGGTGCCAGCAGGGCTAGGGTTGCCCTCCCGAAGGTACGAGGCCCACACTTAAGGGGCTGGCCGGTGCCAATTGGGGCACTAGGTCCCTCTCTCTCACAGCCCACGGTGACCGCTCGTAAGTGGAACACGCGGGGTCGGGCGCTCTCTCTCTTGCTCAACGGAGCAATTTCCACGGATATTAAATGAACAAGCCCCAAGAATGGAGCAAAGGTTAGAGCTTACCCTAGTTGGTTTGAAGAAACCAACCCCATTCGGAGACGAGGGCGAGCGGGGAAGTGTGGGTTCCCCGCACACTGCGCCGATGAAGCTTGATCCCTGTTTAAATTGTACAACCACTACGCCTCACACAGGAGGGTGGACTTGGGGTGGGGATATCAGTATTACAATGCAAACACTACCTCCACGTAGGGAGGGGCGTTAAGCCAGCCAGGCGGGGAGGGGAGATTCGCTCGAATCGCGCCGACGGATCACCCGACCGAATCTGTCCGTGTCTTGAGCAGCAGGATAGGGGATCGGTGTAGCCGCCGCGGTGCACTCCTCCGAACTCAGAACTTGACGAGACTGGCGCTGGAATGACGCTGACAGACCCAGGTACGCCTGTGAATTTTGGTGGGCAGTTCCCACATCGCCTCTGGTCGGAGTGGACCCCGGAACAGATGCTCAGAGTTCAGGTTCAGGCTGGTCCAGATTGTTACCGCTGCTTGTAGAAGGTACCACGATCACTCCCGAAGTCTGAATGAGGCGAGACCAAGTCGAGGACGTCCGTGGATGAGTATTCTTTGAGAAGCAACTGAGAACAGCACCAGAGGCTGTCAGGGTGGTGAGGAGGAGTCCGTTGAGTGAGGCAGTGTCGGGGCAGGACCCAAATGGACTGTCTGCTAACCCGGGGGAGAAAAATTTGGAAAGGACACTTCCTGATGCTGAACGGGATGCCGCTTGTTGGTGGTGGTGGACGACTCGTGGTGGAAGCTCTCAGCTAAGTGGCGCCTCCAGAAGTTGAAGGATGTGGCCGTGGGAGCTTCTGCACTGTAGCTCAGGTCCAGGTTCTGATCCTTGTTGCACAGTTGGACGAGAATGGGCACCACTAACCGTAACAAAGTCAGAATGAGACGATTCAACCTCTCTTGCGAAGAAGACTTGTAGACCTTTCTGGCGATGTATGGTGCAACTCCATATGACATCGGGTGGTTCCAGAGAAGGCTCTGCAAGTCAGGCCTCAATCTGTTACCTGCGGGTTGAACAGAGCAAAGGGGCTGTTTGGTGGAGAAGGGTTGATGTGGGGGTGGAGGGGGTAGCAAAGAGGGGTGGAAGGTTGCTGGTTGTAGATGTGGGAGGGAGGTTTGGGGGTGTTAGAGGGGAGAGGGGAGGTTGGCAGGGGGCGGACCTGGTGTGGGAATGGGCTGGGAGGTGGTGGATGGTGGGGGCGCAGATGGCCTAGGGGAATGGGGGGGTGTCTCTTGGGTGTGGGTGATGGATCAATGGAAGGATTAATGGGGGGCCTAGGGGATGGGAAAGGTTGCTTTGGGGAGGGGAAAGGGTGTCTAGGAGAAGGGATTCTCCCTTGGGAATATGGAAGGTCGTATTGGGAAGGGGAAGAGTTGTTTGGAGAATGGTGGAAATAAATGGGAGTTAGGGGGTCTTGGGGAGATGAAAGGTTGGGGGATGAGGCGGAGGATGGTGCGGCAAGGAGAAGAGAGAGAGGGAGGGGCGAAATTTGAAGAGAGAGGGGGAGGAGAGAGAGAGGGGGCCGCCCCCTTTAGAGAGAGAGAGAGGTAGTGAGAGGGAGAGAGCTAGAGAGAGAGAGAGAGAGAGAGCAAGAGACACAATTCTTGTGGATTTTAAACTCAATACTTCATTAGTCATCTCAAGTGGGGTTAAGGTCCAATTTATAGGAATCCCAACTTTTACAAAAAGTCCCTGAGAAAAGAACTAATAACAGATAACCAAAAGAGCTGGGGAAAGGGAAAAGGACACCCCTAGGCTAGGCCCTTCTAAATGGGCCCATTAGACATACTAGCCCAATATGACGACACAAACTTAGGTAAATAACATGATAACCTAGGGACTTGACTCAAAACAAAGGGGGAATTACATCAAAATGACTCAAGAAAGGTATGAAAATTACATAGCTAGACTCAGAAAATCAAGCTGAACATAATGGCGAGCGTCAGGACCCTTGGAGAAATAGGGAGTGGTAAGCGATGTCCCCATCACTCTCTCCTGGAGTTCTCTTCTCAGCACCTCTATAATTCTAGAGTGTATCTATCTTCTATATCCCCCTCTCAACCTCTGATCTTCATCTGTGCCGCCGCCGCCGCCGTTCGTGCCGCCTTCGAGCCGCCGCGAATCCGTCTTCGGTTTTTTGTCTTATTGGATAGAGGTGTCTTCACGAAAATCTTGCTACTAGCCATGGCCTCTTCGTGGTTTGTAATTTTTATGGTGTGTTCCTATCTTCCATCTCATCATCCAAAAAATAATTCAGGTCGAAAACCCTTCGTTTGATATTTTTGCAATTTCGGTCTTCAATCACTCCCAGATCTGTCCTATCTCTGTCTACAGTGACAGCAGCTCTGAGTTTCCCATCTCCGACCATCTTTTTGATTTTTTTTAGGTCTCTCAATTTTACCAAGAGTTCTGTCCATCATCCCCTACATCCATCATTTTTCTTGATTTTTTTATCCACCCTCTATCCATTTTTCAAAATTCGTGTTCTATCTTTGATACAGTGTTTTCAGTTAATTCCCAGATCCGACCACCTTCCAGTTCAAAAATCATAAAAAATCACAGTCACCTCCAAACCTTTCATATAAACTATGTCCCTTTTCCTAGCTTGATTTCCTACAACTTTACTAAAGATCACCACTTCACATTCGGACGTTCACATATCGGTCAAAGGCAGTTCTCAGACAAGTTCTCTACAGATCTGAGAATCCGGTCACTATACAATAGCAACTCAAAAATTCATTAAGGCCAAGATCCGTGCAGATCCAGATCAGATCTCCAGACCTAGATTGAAGGATTTGAAGTTGGCTTTCCAAAGGCGCCAGTTTCGTGTCGATTTGACATCGAGGCTGATCGCCGCGTCCGTTCTCGCCGGGACGCGTGCTGAAACCCAGAAGCTGCAGATCCGTGGCCGGTTGTTCCGACCGGTGCCGATCGGAGCCGCCCGGCCTCTGGCCGGTGAACCAGTGCGCCTCCACTCCAGGGAGCGCCCTTCTAGGCATCCTCCACTACAGCGGTGCCATCGGGTCCCACACGGCCCCTCTAGATAGCACGTGGGCTCCACCATCACTAGTTCGGGTGTTGCCGAATCAACGCGAGAAGCCACCCGTCAACCCGAATTCGGTCCTCCTGGACACCATTGTGGAGCCCTTTACCTCCCTACGTGGAGTGGGCAGTGACGTGTATTGCTGTAATATTGTGTATTATTGTTCCGGGAGTACGAGTTTCGGCCGGGTCCGTCTTCCCCACGCCGAGCGCGTGGAGGTATCGTTCTCGCTCCCTACACTCGGCATTTGCTTATTTTCATATATACTTGTTTATGCCACTACTAGAGAGCATGTTCTAGGATCATAGCTCGCTTTATATTTATATCACCGCTGCTGCGAGAGAGAGCGTTACCGTCCCGTGACCCGATCCGGGCACGAAAGTGTGAATTGACCAACCTAGCTCTAGCCGGTTTCTCAATCGTGCACGTCTGACGCTTCCCTCATTAAGGGACGATCACGAGCTTGTCGTGTCCGTGTCTCATCCCGCATCAATTTGGTATCAAAGCGAGTTTGAGTCTAGGGTGTCAAAAAAAAAGAAAAAAGAGTGTCATTTACGTCTAGTCATTAGTCATTGTCTAAGTCGTGTTTAGGGTCATCATTGTTTTAAAACAAAAAAAAAGTGTCTTGGTTGCATTTGCATCCCTTTACTTGGTATATCAAAAGGTGTTTTCCGAACGTTAGGCTACGCCTATCGAGAAGGCCGCACACTTACGCGAGTGATATTCGGATCACTTATCTCCGCCACGTACTGAGTCTTGGTTTACGTCTAGGGTCCTTAGTGTGCATGCATTCCAACCTTGTATAGTCGGTCTAGTGTCATGTCCAAATGGCCTTGCATATCCATTCCTAGAGATCCATTCCCGTATTTTGGCAACTATGGCCAACCCGTCCAAGGTGATAGGTCCGTGTCCGAGTACATTCGGGCATATCATACGTATTGGTTGGAACATGGCTTAGGAGAGGAGAGCAACACGGCCGCATTTCAGTTCCGGAGAGGTTTGCGCTTTCACTTCCAGTTAGAATGTCTTATCCGCAATGCATTCTCTCTAGCGGAATCCTATACGGTCGCTCTAGTGGTCGAACCATTTGAGTCACACTTTTCTCGGTATGGTGGCTTTAGACAAGCATTTACCTCCCAGCCGCCTACAGCATGGCCTTCACCACCCGAGAGTGCTCCATTGTCACCCTCACCTTCCGATCTTAATTCCGAACCCTCTCATTTGGAGCCACCCAAGCCCGAGCCACCCGTGTTTCTAACGGGTACACTTTTCATCATCGAGCCGCTTCTTAGTTGGCTCAAGGATGACTTGGTCCCACATCCCTTCCCATCCATGGACCCCACCTTACCTTTAGTGCTGGTCAACTCATTCCATACCACATTTCGATCTAGTCACCATGTTGACATGTTGAATGATCTTGTCATGGGATTAGATTCACAATGGAAGTTGACACATATGTTGGCCCGAGACTTCGACCAACCCACGAGTCGTAGCTTCACCCATCCGGCCTTCGGGTCCATTACCTCCGAGTGCACCGTGGGTTGTATCACCACGGATGTTCTTCTACTTCTCCCGCTACCGGATGAGCCCGACTTCATGACTTTGCTTCCGAGGGAGGAGTCATATTTCCTATACACGGTCCCATCTACCATGACGGAGGAAGGTGACCACCCGCACCTTCAAGAATTTCACGATTGGGACCATGTCATGTTGGAACCCACCATAAGGGGTCATACCTTCTTTGATCCCTTTGACCCCTTCCCTAGTGGATCCCTATACCCTTCATATTCCCTTCACTTCTTCGGGGAAGTCCACCTTCATACCCCTTTCCTACGGGTCGGGTCCTCCATACCCACCAAGCCCGTCCACGATACACCTACACCCGACTCTTCCACACCCGGCTTTCCTAGCCCACTCAAGTCTCCTAAATCTAAAGGGCCGTCCATGCATGACTGGGTCATACTTGGACA
Source organism: Amorphophallus konjac (assembly GCA_022559845.1). Taxonomy (NCBI): domain Eukaryota; kingdom Viridiplantae; phylum Streptophyta; class Magnoliopsida; order Alismatales; family Araceae; genus Amorphophallus; species Amorphophallus konjac. The sequence goes on from CM040129.1 coordinate 80,076,767, forward strand.
TTTAGGTGTACCCCATGCCACCCATCTCCGGTTACGTCAAATGCATGTATGGCACATATTCGGGTGTCCTGGTCCGCCGTCTTCCATGTACGGGTCTGACTAACACTAGTTTTGTCTAGAGTCATGCATGAGTCCGTTTCTTATTTGTGTTGTTTGCATATGGGTGTTAGTGTTTGGTGAGTCTGCATGTGTCTTGTGCAAGTTCGTTGTCGTTCTCTTATGCGTAAGAGGTGAGTGGACTCATTCGATGAGTATGGGATCGGTTCCACATCTATACCTGGATCAGTCACCTATAGGGACTCAGCGGTGATTCCTAGTGAGTCTTCGAGCCTACTCCCTTCCCTTTTGAGAGTGCCCCACCCGGAGTGTCCACCTCTAGCCCATAGCAGTTCACGCATATCGAGTATATATGGAATGAGCAGGTGACGATCACTTGGAGTGGAGCGTACCCGCGTTACTTGGCACGGTGATGGATCCGCCGGAGTACTCGAGCATCCCTACCCTTACTCGACGGGGTCGAGTTCCTCCCACCTGGGGAGAGTTGATGGGAATCGATACCGAGCATGTACTTTTTATTTTGCATTTATGTCCTTTTTGTTTGTGTTAATATCCTTGGCAAAGTATGTACGCAAATGTAAGGCTTTATAAGCCAAGGAGTCATTCCCATAGATTGTGTGGGTTTTTATGCAATTATGTAGTAGGACCAGCAAGGGGGCCCTCAGCCCTTTTCCATTGGTCCATATCACCTTGTGGGCCTGGTCAACCTTCCTAGGTGGACATCTAGAAGGGTGGGCTGGTCATATGGACACATGGGGTTAAAGGGGTCAACATTCTAATAGGTTGGCCACCTACCCCATTCAACCTTACACATGGTCAATAGGCCGCCCCCTTCCCCTTGATTTTTTTATTAATTTTTGTGTGTTATTCACACCTCATCCCAACCCTTCAATCCCCACCCCTAGATCCAAGGGTTGAGGTTGGATTTGGTTGGAATCATATATAAGCTTGTATTTTCATGTGAAAATCAGTGAAAATTCATAAAATTGTTTGGAAAGCTTGAAGCTTGCCCCCCCTTCCTCTCTCCTGGAGTTCTCTTCTCAGCCCCTCTGCAATTCTAGAGTGTATCTATCTTCTATCTCCCCCTCTCAACCTCTGATCTTCATCTGTGCCGCCGCCGCCGCCGCCGCCGCCGTTCGTGCCGCCTTCGAGCCGTCGCGAATCCATCTTCGGTTTTCTATCCTACTGGATAGAGGTGTCTTCACAAAAATCCTGCTACCAGTGACGGCCTCTTCGTGGTTTGTAATTTTTATGGTGTGTTCCTATCTTCCATATCATCATCCAAAAAAAAATTCAGGTCGAAAGCCCTTCATTTGATATTTTTGCAATTTCGGTCTTCAATCACTCCCAAATCTATCCTGTCTCTGTCTACAGTGATAGCAGCTCTGAGTTTCCCATCTCCGACCATCTTTTTGATTTTTTTTAGGTCTCTCAATTTTACTGGGAGTTCTGTCAATCATCCCCTACATCCATCATTTTTATTGATTTTTTTATCCACCCTCTATCTATTTTTCAAAATTCGTGTTCTATCTCTGCTACTGTGTTTTCAGCTAATTCCCAGATCCGACCACCTTCCAGTTCAAAAATCCGAAAAAATCACAGTCACCTCCAAACCTTTCATAAAAACTATGTCCGTTCTCCTAGCTTGATTTCATACAACTTTGCTGAAGACCACCACTTCACATTCGGACGTTCACATATCGGTCAAAGGCAGTTCTCAGATAAGTTCTCTGCAGATCTGAGAATCTGGTCACTGTACAACAGCAATTCAAAAATTCATTAAGGCCAAGATCCATGCAGATCCAGACCAGATCTCTAGACCTATATTGAAATATTTGAAGTTAGCTTTCCAAAGGCGCCAGTTTCATGTCGATCCGACATCGAGGCTGATCGCCGCGTCCGTTCTCGCCGGGACGCGCGCTGAAACCCAGAAGCTGCAGATCCGTGGCCGGTTGTTCCGACCGGTGCCGATCGGAGCCGCCCGGCCTCCGGCCGGTGAACCAGTGCGCCTCCACTCCAGGGAGCGCCCTTCTAGGCATCCTCCACTACAGTGGTGCCATCGGGTCCCACACGGCCCCTCCGGACAGCACGTGGGCCCCACCATCACTAGTTCGGGTGTTGCCGAATCAACGCGAGAAGCCGCCCGTCAACCCGAATTCGGTCCTCCCGGACCCCTTTGTGTAGCCCTTTACCTCCCTGCGTGGAGTGGGCAGCGACGTGTATTGCTGTAATATTGTGTATTATTGTTCCGGGAGTACGAGTTTCGGCCGGGTCTGTCTTCCCCACGCCGAGCGCGTGGAGGTATCGTTCTCGCTCCCTACACTCGGCATTTGCTTATTTTCATATATACTTGTTTATGCCACTGCTAGAGAGCATGTTCTAGGATCGTAGCTCGCTTTATATTTATATCACCGCTGCTGCGAGAGAGAGCGTTACCGTCCAGTGACCCGATCCGGGCACGAAAGTGTGAATTGACCACCCTAGCTCTAGCCGGTTTCTCAACCGTGCACGTCCGACGTTTCCCTCGTTAAGGGACGATCGCGAGCTTGTCGTGTCCGTGTCTCGTCCCGCATCAACAAGCGCCCGGCTCCTAAAAGAGCTCAATATCCACCACTGCCAGAAACCCTCACAGACCTCTTCTCGGCTCTTATGTCGGTTAATGCTATACAGCTTCCTCCGGAACGGCCCAACTGGAATCCGGCCATTGATTAGACGAAGTATTGTATGTTCCACAGGCAACCAGGACATACCATTGAAGGATGTTTTAATTTCCGAGACCTAGTATATGATCTTCATGAAGGACAGAGGATAGATTGGGCCGAAATGCACAGGGCCATCACAGAAATCAAAGAGAAGAGAAGGCAGCCGCCAAGGCAGCAAGTACAGTAGCAACAAGTACCACAGCAGCAGCAGCAACAACAGCGGCCGGTGCAAGACCTGGGGATTCATCAAAACCTGATGCCAAACCATCCTCCTGCTCCGCAGCCTCCACCGCCGGCACCAGCTCAGGTCAATGTCGTCCAACCCCCAGCTCCCAACCCCGGGTGGTCCTTCAACGATGATAATTCCACGCCACAGGTCATGGCTCTTCACCACAACTACCATAATCCTCCCGCTTCCCCTATCCTTATACCTACCCACCAAACTCCTCCTCCACTCGTCCTCCCATTTACCCCTATTCTATCACACGCACCATCACCCGCGCCTCCGTCGCACTCACCGTTGCTCACATCCACTACTATCACCCCCTCCTCACTCATGCTTACATCCACTATCGCCATACCTCCGTCTAACCCTCCACTCATCACACCTCCGTCCACTTTTGTATCCCCACTATCGCTCGCGCCCACTGCCACTAACCCCTCGCCTATTATCCTTTCCACCACAACCTCTTCCGCACCGCTCATCCATCCCACTGGGCCTACTAAATCACTTATCCTAAGCCCATCTAAGGCCGCGGTAGCTTATAACTTCGCCCTACGGAGCGGGCGCGTGTTTCACCGAAACTATCCTTCCACTTCCAACCCCCAGTCTTCCCAACCAGCGGCTGAGCAAGAAGAGGCCGAGCCACTACCCGGGACCCAATATGATCTATTACATGATTTGGATAGGGTGCCCGCCAAGATATCTGTGCTGGAACTGATTAAGAGATCTACCCTTCACCAAGATGCATTAAGAGACTTTCATCAAAAGGTGATGGTTAGTGAAGACATGGCAGTTGATAGCTTACCTACCGCACTGGCAACAATCTCCAAGGGGCCAGCCATTACTTTCTTTGAAACCGAGCTAGCACCACCAGAAGCTTGGCAAATGCCGATGTGCATTACTATCATTCTAAACAAAGTCAGCATGGATGCGGCGTTAGTTGACACAGGGGCATCTATCAACGTATCCCCGCTCAGCACTCTAAGGGCTTGTAATCTGTCAGAAGAACTTCTACGCCCAACTCCCACTACCATAGCTGCTTATGACAACTCTCGGCGGGCATGTCACGGGATTGTCACCATTCAAGCTGAGCTTGGGCCTCTTACTATGCCCGTGGAATTCTATGTGTTGGACATTGACCCTATGTTCAAGGCTATCTTGGGTCATCCGTGGATCGATACCCTCAGCGCCGTACCCTCTACTACACATCAATGCATTAAATTCCCTTTCCAAGGGACGGTCGTCAAAGTCAAAAGCTTATCCACGGTCCAATAAGTGAAGGCTATTTCAGAGAAAGTTCTTCCCACGTTCTGGCCAAGCAGTCGGCCCGTTATGTCAGTGCTAGATCTTGACTGTCCTTGGGCTTGCGCACCTCGCAAGCCCGTCACCGCAGCAGTTGACATCAAGGTGAAGCCCCAGATCCGAGATTCCAAGGGCTGGGACATTATACTGAAGCTAGGCTACCAACCGGGGAGAGGCCTCGGTGCTCAATTGCAGGGACGAACCAAGCCCATTCCTAAGGGCTGGAAAATGAATAGAAGAGGTCTCGGCTACCGAGAGACTGCACTATCTATGATGGGTGATTCTGGGCCACTCACATGGGACTACCGTCAACACTTTGTTCGAGGGCCTCTCTAGCCTGGCACATTAACTCCACGGCCAGCTCCGCCAAGGGAAGATACAGTCTATCCGATTGCCAGTCCACCCCCAGTGCTAAGGGGGCCAGTTGGTGATGTGATTGACTATGGTCCAGCCCTTCAGGAGCTATTTCATGAAGAAGACTGCCAGTAGCAGCAAGAGGTTCGGCTTGTTCAGTGGAGGCCGAAGTGATAGATCCAGAGGGGGGTGAATGGACCTTTACCAGTAAAACATTGAGGATTAAAAAATAAGTTCTCAATTAGGAGTTTCCGAAAAAGATCTTAACGGCCAAACACTAACCGCGCAGAACGATCAGCTAGGAAGATAGAGATGGATCGGCCTAGACAAGCATCTACCGAATAGATCCAAAACCAGAATAGAAACCAAACACACTGCGCCAGGGATTTTTAAGGCGGTTCGGTCAGACCTCCAGTCTGCCTACGTCCACCCCTCACTTCAAACCGAAGTGAGGCTTCCACTAGCACCGGCTAGCCAAGCAGACTCAGTCTGCGACAACGGTTGATTCACAGCTTCACCAGGGGAACACCCTCCCCTCTTTCTCCACACCTGGAGGGAACCCTAAGGACCCCAAGTCCCTAGAAACTAGGAAACAAGTTCCTCTTCCTCCAACCGGAGGGAACACTAGTGATCTGCAGTCACTAGAACCAGAGACCAAGGTCTCTCTTCCTCTGAAGCCCAGAGGGAACCCACAAGCAGCACACGGCCACTTGCAACTGGAGACAGCGTCTCCCTTCTCCTGAACCAACAGAACAGGAGGACCACCGATCTCAACCTGAGAATCGGAGACAAAACTAGAACAGTAAAGAAAGATCAAAAATAAGAAACTAAAAAGATACAGCAAACTGAATGCTGGAATGATAAAACACGGAATATAGCTCACAATAGAGCAAACTAGTTCGGATTTGATCCTGAAACCAGAATCCTTCTTCTACTTCTTCTTTCTGAACTCTCAGCTTCGAACTCACTCTCTCTCTCTCTCTCTCTGCTATTCTCTCTTCTTCCTCTTCTTCAGTTTCTGCCCTCTATTTTCTTCTCTTCTTTTGCTGGATCGAACTCTCTGCACTTCTGCTTTTTCCTTTTTCCCTTTCGATCAACCTTCATCTGTGGACGAAGGCTTCAATATATAGCAGCAGCAGGTGGATAAGGTGCAGAATGCGTGTGCCTCCCACACTCGATCCAGAACCTTCTTTCCACGTGCCCTTATAGCATTGGTTCCTTTAGTATTGGATCACGTGCAGCCTAGTCACTGGGGAATATTCTTCCTCGGACCACCTTGTTCTTTTTGTTTTTCTTCTTCTCCTGCAAAGAAATTAAAACGATTAAAACTCAGGTCCACAAAAACTAAAACTGCATGAGGTATGTGGTAGCAATACAAGATGCACTATTCTGAGAACGACACGAGATACACAAGATTACTACAGTATGAAATAAAGAGAGAATGACACGAGGTCAGATGAAAACAGCACGAGGTAAAGAGAGAACGACACGAGGTACACAAGATTACTACAGTACGAAATAAAGAGAGAATGACACGAGGTCAGATGAAAATAGCACGAGGTAAAGAGAGAACGACACGAGGTACCACAGTAACAAAGCTAACACTACAAAGAGAACGACACGAAGTCAGATGAGAACAGCACGAGGTGAGAAGGAAATAACACGGAGTAAAATGGTAGTAAAACACGCGATCAGAGGAAACCTGGACGAAGATAGAAAGAAGTAACACGAAGACATAAAAATAACACTAAGACACAAACACAGAAATAACATGAAGACTCAAACACAAAAATAACACGAAGACACAAGCACAAAAGATAACACGAAGACACAAACATAGAAACAACACGAAGAACGACCAATCAAAACGACTAAGTTGACTCGAGGTCATCGGTGAATCAATACGAGAATCAACACGAAGTATCAAACAGCAAAGGGAACGGCACAAAGTGAAACGACACTTTACACTAAAATGACTTGAAGACACAGGAAAACGACTCGAAAACGAGGATGACACGGGCTGAAAACAACCCGAAGACGAATGCAGAAACTGACACGAAGTGTGGTCACAACGCAAGAAAGACACGGGGTCTTGGAGAAAACAACACGAATACAGAAGACTCGAAGTAAAACGGCCGAACATAAGATTCGAAGACATAGGGGTGACACAGATGGAGCGACACGAGGTGGCACAGAAAGCAGCACGAGGTGCTGCAGTGTTCAGCACGCGATGGAACAAATAACGACACGAAGACAACCCCTGAAAATAACTGAAGTGACTCGAAAGTTTATTTTTCACAGAGAAATATTTTTTGTTCTCCACTAAGGCTCATAGTGTTGTCATCCTCAAAACATGTAAAGACTCAACAATCTCCCCCTTTTTGATGGAAGGCAACACTATGAGTCTTGAGTCTTTGCAGGAATAATTTTCAACATGTTCAAAGCTAAACATCATCAGCACCATCATTAATCATCATTAAAGAATATTAAAGAATCATTAACAACAAAAAATTATTCTCAATCGTAGTAGTAGCAAAGACTTGAGTTCTCCCCCTTTGTCAACATCAAAAAGAAAGAAACAAAAGGAGGCAGAAATGCAAATGATATGAGGTGTAATTAACAAGTCCAAGAGTGTGAGAGAGCCTCAAGATGGGCAAAAAAATACAGAACACTATTTTTTAAGGAGAAAAGAATCTGGCATGTCTGCTGGAAGGGCCACGCTGCCTGTCTTTTGGTGGTCTACCCCTAGGAGCAACAGAGGAGAAATCTTGAGTTGGACCTCTGCTGGAGGATGCCTGACCAGGGGCTGAACCCAAGGCAGAGTGAAGATCCTTCAAGTCATTGGACAATTCAGCTAGCCAATACACAATGGAGCTTCTGACATGTGCCACTTCTGAAATGATGTCTTCTTGGCGAATATTAACAGATTCATATCTGTCAGTCAGAGTTCTCACTTCTGCTAAGAAAGCGATCAATTTGTCATAGATCTTCTGGACATCTGGACCTAGGGCACTAAATGACCCCTTCAAAACTTCTAAGGATGTCTTGATCTCAAAACAATGATCTATAATGCTGGCAGATGACTTAAAGGAAGAAATATGAGCATCTTGTAATTCACAAAGTGCTGTTGCTATCTTTGAACATACCACCTGCAAGCTTTCCATCGAGGACCTGGTGGCATCATCTGAAGCTTTCTTGTTTAGCAGGAACTTTTTCCATTCAATCAGGAGAGAAATTTCAAGCTTCAGTACCCTGGAATGAACTTGATTAATATATAGAGTAACATACTTGAGCAGGTCATCCATTTTCTTATCCTGTCTCTGCATCTGCTGAGTCAAATTTATAAGGAGTTCTTCAATGTTGGGCGCCCGAGCAGATAGAAGTCGAGGTTGACCTAGGGGTGTACCAAAAGATTCACAGCCAGGTGCTGCTCTCTCATCTGCTTCTTCTTGTACTGGCGTTTGGCTGTCTCCTGCTGGAGCCCGATCTTCATCTTCAGCTTGGATTTCTTTTTCAGGAAATACATTTTCAGGTGCTTCTTCTTCACTTGATGATTCTGCTTCTTGTTCTATGTCAGTAACTTTCTCCTGACACTCATCCACTCTTTCTTCCATGAGATCATCATCTGCAGAGTTTTCAACAGGTGCCTGTTCTATAATTTCAGCTGTAACCACGTTGTCAGCCTCTTCCAAGCTTTTCTCCACAGTCTCTCTAAGAATGAAATTAACAAACTCAGCAAGGTCTTGCTCATTACTTTCTTGCTCTTGGGCAGGCTGTTCCACGGGCATCCTCACTTCTTCTGATGTCTTCCCAAAGGAATCAAACAAACCACCAATATTTGTATCTAGTTCAGTTTGAATGCTGTCTTCAGACATCCTAACTTCTTCAGATGCAATCTCAACAAGCCTCTGAAAAGATATAGATGCTTCAGTAGGTGTAGCAGAAGTAGCAGACAGTGGTTGTTCAGATGGTGTCTCTTGTAAAGCAACCTCAGAAGGTAATTCTAAAACTGTTTGGGCAGATTCTTGAGGGTGTTCCAGAAGCTCTCTCTGAGCTTGTGATTCTTTGACTTTCTGGGCCTTAACCTGTCCCATGAGAGAAGAACCCTCCAAGCCCAAAAATACTAAAACAAAATTCATGTTAAATATGTTTTGACCCCTAACTTCAGACATGGCCTCTCCATCCAAGGAAATCTTTGAATACTTGAAGATGTCTGTCAGATGGGCGGCGTAGGGCAGGTGTCTTTTGGACCCAATACACCCCTTCATGATAGAAAAAATAATTTCAGGCAGACAGATCTTTACATGCTGAATCAGACAGAACAAAAGAAATCTCTGAGTGTCTGTGATTCTTCCTCTAGCTCCAGTCTGTGGGGTGACTATAGAGGCAATGATGTTCTGAAGAAGCTTGTGAAGAGGGGGAAATGATAAGGTTTGGTAAGCTTTCAGCTTCAATTGCCCCTTGTCATGAATGTTACTGGGTTTACTAGTAATGACCGAAAAAGCTTCATGCAGACTATATCTAAACCCTCTCTCCACCTCCCCTTTTTCTGGAATACTGAGAGCTTTGTGGAGAGAGTCACACGTTACTGCTATCTCAATTCCCTTAAAAGATGAGATCAGAGCAGACCTATCTCGGCTCAAAGACAAATTATTATAAAATTCCATTACCAGGCTAGGGTAGTAGACACGGTGATTTTCTAGGAATTTCCTCCAATCTTGAAACTCAAAAATCTCCAAAAGTTCTGGAAACTTCAAAACCATGGATTCATCGCCGAAATCTATTATCCTTGGAGGAATAATTTTCCCACTCTCTAAAAACACGATAGACTGAGAAGGCCTGGTACCTTGTGCAGACGAAATATCCACCGCTATTTCTGGTTCTACACATCTTTGCTGCTTGGATGAAGGCTCCTCAACTGTTTCTTTTCCCTTCCTCTCCCTTTCAACAGGAGCGACGAATTCTAGCTGATCCATTTGCCGTAACTCCCAGAGTATCAACTCTTTCTTGCTGGTTGCTACTGGAGATGAAGCTAGGACCAAGAACGGAAGAGAACTCTGTGGGGGAGATGAGATTTTCGTGAAGAAAAATGAGCGGGAGAGAAGGGTTTGAAGGAGCATACGAGACGTATCGGCACGAGGAGGAACAGGAAGCGGCAAGGGCACACGAGGGTTTTTGGATGTAACCTTGAGGAACAAGAAGGGTTTTGGGGGGTCACTTTTCACTCTTATCGAACTTTTCAGGAAATACCCAAACTACTCTCATTCATTATGTAACACAGCCATTGCCCGTTAAAGTTCGCTCTTCAATATATGGATTTATTATATTCTTCCGAATACCTTGGTCAGTTACCTCAAGACATTAAATCAACAAGATCACAAAACTAGCTGTTAAAGGTACTTAGCCTATAGAAGGTCACGATTAAAATACTCCTTATGTTTGTCAGGCAACGAAATAACAAATAGATAGTCAAGCAGGGTTCATTACTTCATTTAAAGGACAAGAGAGGGCATACAGAGTCAACCAATTTGTTGAGCACTTAGGTAGAATTGTCCCTTTTTACACAAGGAGACATGTTTATAAGACACCAGAATCCCTGGTTACTCAGGACAGGCTACCTTTATGCCAACGTAAACCAATGAATTTTTGTTGACTTTTCTTTCCTTTTTTTTATTTTAACTTTTCTATAAGAAACAGAGATAGCTGATTGTATCATGACAGAAACTCTAGACTTCTTTGATCTAGAATATCTATTTCTCCACAATTGCCATTGCTCTGCCACAAAGTATGGCGTATTCACTGGTAACACCTCTCATGATCTTGGACAAAAGACAGAGCCCTTACTTAACACAATTTTTTTTTCATAGCCCTCTTCACATAAGTTTCAGTTAAAACGAAATCCTCTGCAAGGTTTTTCCATTTAACAGAAAGTTTTACAATATGTTGACCAACAATAGAGATGATAACTTAGAAGGATTAAAGGACAAGATATAATCCCCATACATTAAAGTTCTTTATTAACAGGTGTAACTTGTTACAATAGATTTTGGTGGTTTAAGGTATTCTGATCAAATCTGATAAGAGTAACAAAGCTATAAGAAGGAATTTTTCTTCAAGAATATTCCTGAACCAAAGGGGATAAGAAAAAGATAAGGAGGTGACAAACAGAATGGAGAGAGATGAGATGAGAAGCACTCCTAACAGCAAAGCAGCAAGTGAGAGATTACTCTAGAAAGTAAAGACCAAGGAACTCACAAATGAAATCTTCCTGAGGAAATTCAATCTCATAACCAGAGAATGCTCTTGGGCAATAAGCTGCAACCTCATGAGATGTCTGAACTCAACACCAACTAACCACAACGGCAGACAAAGGTTCTTCAGATACCAGATGACCTGACAAGCTCCTTTTCAGCCCACGCTAGGACATCTCACACACAACTCTTGGAAATATTAATTATTTATTGAATAACATACATGCTATCAGCTGAAATGTAATACGTTGAAGCAAACTTATGGTTTTTCAAATAAATAGAATGTGATGCAATGAGCACGAATCAGTAAGTTGACATAATAATTGTATGCCTCCCCCTGACTATGAGCATGGATTACAGCGTGATACCAAGTATCCAACCAAGAGAGATTTTAGCAAAGCAGTCAGAGGAGGACACTCGTGATCATGGAATATTTAGTTGCACACAGACTACATCACAGAACCAAATTTAAATCACAATAAAACAAAATTAAAACAGGTATTGGGAATTGACCTTTTCGAGTGCCTTGGCTTATTACTCTTCCCCTTTTTTTTTCAGCTTCCAAGGCACACCTGCAGGTTAGCAAACTATTTTGCACGAATAGGCACCCAAGAAGTCTTGGGTCTTGAGTTAGCAGTGACATTCCTAGCAGGTTTTCTAACCAATCTCCTAGTAGCATGGTCATCAGATTTCATCAGATAGCAATTATTCATTGAATGACCAATTGTAACACAATAATAGCAAGATGCAGCAAGTTTCAGATTGGATTTATGCACATTCTTATTAACATGATTTTTATGCACATATGTATGAAAATTTTTGTTAACAGAATTGAAATTCTGTTTACCAAAACCAGCATTGCTTTGGTATTCTGCCAGCTAACAGATTGCAGCCCTGTGACCAGACTTTCCACAGTTAAAACAATGAGAAGAGTTCATTCTCTTAAAATTCTCTTTTCTACCCTGACCATGCCAGCATTCAATGGTCCTATGGCCTGTCTTTCCACAGTTGACACATGCAGAGTATTTTCTATTTGTAGCAACTTTATTCCTATCAACATCATTATGGTTTGCAGGAAATTTAGCATGATGTGAAGAATATATTTTCTTACCATTTGCAAACCAACATTGTGCGATGCTGTGTCCTAGTTTGCCGCAGTGTAGACATTCAATTTTCTTTTTCTGGAATGAAGAATTTTTATCATGAAGTTTCTTAGCATTCATTATCCCGGCCCTCATATCATCTTTCTCCATCAATTTACACTCATGCATTAAATGTTCAAGTCTATGACAGTAGTGGCATGACATTTTCCTTTTAGATGAGTGTGTGTGCGGACTGTGATCAACATGCACAGATGAGCCCTTTTTATTCATTTTCTATTTTTTATCCTGTTCTTGTGTTTTCTTAGCCTTATAGTGAGGTGGAGAAGAAGTAGAAGATTTTTCCTGTTCAGATGATTTAACAAAAATAGTTTCCAAATTTGATCCATAGACCTTACTCATGACTTGACTATAGCCCAGCCCCTTTTTCTCAAAAGTAGAGCTAGAAACAGAATATGTCTGAATTTTATTTTCAAAGATCTTTTTATTTACAGGGTTATAACCTAACCCCTCCTTCTGAAAATTGACTTTTACTCCCAGCAGTTTGTTCAGATTTTCTTGCCCATCAACAAATTTAGACAAAGATTTCCTTAAGTCTTGGATTTCTTCTTCTAAAGAGGCAATGTGTAACTCAAAACTTGCAGTCTCTTGTTCACTGCAATTGACAGGCTCATTCAAGACTTTGTTGGCAATTATGTATTTCTCAACTTCCTTTCTCAACTCATCAATTTCTTCTGAATTATTGGACACCACATGTTTACCCTTTTCAAATGTCAGCAATCTCTCTGATAAGATGGTGTTCAACTGTTTTAGTTTCTTAATTTCTTCCTTTAGTCTGTCATTCTGAATTAATTCGTTTATCAAAATCTGATCATCAGAGTCAGTTTCAGATTTTCTTCCATCCTTAAAAGTTTTCAAGTCTTTTTTGCAGTTTCTCAATATTTTTCTATAATTCAAAGTTGACAGACTTAATGGCTTCAGATTTTTCAGCAAGTACTTTATTTTCAATCCTGAGCTTCTCTAAACTTTCCTTGCTTTCAGCTGAGGATTTTCTCAGGGAATCAATCTCACTCACATGATTCTTATTTCCATTGATTAGCACATCATTTTTTTTTCAGCATTTGTAGATTAGACACACAGGCATCATGAGAACTCTTCAATTCAGCACATTTTTTATAGTCAGACCTTGAATTATCTAATCTCTTATTCCTTTTCAATTTTTTATATCATTTTTGCAATTTTTCATATGACTCAGATAGATCGCTGTAAGCATTTTCTCAATCTTCTATAGAAAAGTTCTCGAAGAGGTTTACCTCTTCTTCATTCTCCTCCACCTCTTGGCTGGTACTGTGGTCACTTCTGCTAACCATCATGCATGTGCTTTCATTTCTCCTGTGAGCTAGCTTCAGCTGGTCCATAATATCCTTGGCGGATCTGCAATCATGGAAACAAGAATGCAAGGCTTTATCAGTCGCTGTTAACATTAGGTTTAAGGCCTTTTAATTCTCTTGGAACATCTGATTCTCACTGTCCGTCCATTTGGACCTTTTCTTGGACAGTTCATACGGACCTTGTGAAATCAACTTCCACAAGTCCTTATCAGCTTGTTTAACAAACATGCGAAAAACACTGAACCATATGTCAAAATCAGGTCCCTTAAAAATCGGTGGATTAGCCATTGCCATCAGTTCAAACGAACAGATATCAAACACTAACTCACAAGCAAAACAATGCACACAGAAAACACGTAGAGGATCCTCTGAGAATCGTTGGATTCTGAACCAGAGACCGCTCTGATACCAATTGATAGGTCCAGAGGGGGGTGAATGGACCTTTACCAGTAAAATATTGAGGATTAAAAAATAAGTTCTCAATTAGGAGTTTCTGAAAAAGATCTTAATGGCCAAACACTAACCGCGCAGAACGATCAGCTAGGAAGATAGAGATGGATCGGCCTAGACAAGCATCTACCGAATAGATCCAAAACCAGAATAGAAACCAAACACACAGCGCCAGGGATTTTTAAGGTGGTTTGGTCAGACCTCCAGTCTGCCTACGTCCACCCCTCACTTCAAACCGAAGTGAGGCTTCCACTAGCACCGGCTAGCCAAGCAGACTCAGTCTGCGACAACGGCTGATTCACAGCTTCACCAAGGGAACACCCTCCCCTCTTTTTCCACACCCAGAGGGAACCCTAAGGACTCCAAGTCCCTAGAAACTAGGAAACAAGTTCCTCTTCCTCCAACCGGAGGGAACACTAGTGATCTGCAGTCACTAGAACCAGAGACCAAGGTCTCTCTTCCTCTGAAGCCCAAAGGGAACCCACAAGCAGGACACGGCCACTTGCAACTGGAGACAGCGTCTCCCTTCTCCTGAACCAACAGAACAGGAGGACCACCGATCTCAACCTGAGAATCGGAGACAAAACTAGAACAGTAAAGAAAGATCAAAAACAAGAAACTAAAAAGATACAGCAAACTGAATGCTGGAATGATAAAACACGGAATATAGCTCACAATAGAGCAAACTGGTTCGGATTTGATCCTGAAACCAGAATCCTTCTTCTACTTCTTCTTTCTGAACTCTCAACTTCGAACTCTCTCTCTCTCTCTCTCTGCTATTCTCTCTTCTTCCTCTTCTTCAGTTTCTGCCCTCTATTTTCTTCTCTTCATTTGCTGGATCGAACTCTCTGCACTTCTGCTTTTTCCTTTTTCCCTTTCGATCAACCTTCATTTGTGGACGAAGGCTTCAATATATAGCAGCAGCAGGTGGATAAGGTGCAGAATGCGTATGCCTCCCACACTCGATCCAGAACCTTCTTTCCACGTGCCCTTATAGCATTGGTTCCTTTAGTATTGGATCACGTGCAGCCCAGTCACTGGGGAATATTCTTCCTCGGATCACCTTCTTCTTTTTGTTTTTCTTCTTCTCCTGCAAAGAAATTAAAACGATTAAAACTCAGGGCCACAAAAACTAAAACTGCATGAGGTATGTGGTAGCAATACGAGATACACTATTCTGAGAACGACACGAGATACACAAGATTACTACAGTGCGAAATAAAGAGAGAATGACACGAGGTCAGATGAAAACAGCATGAGGTAAAGAGAGAACGACACGAGATACACAAGATTACTACAGTACGAAATAAAGAGAGAATGACACGAGGTCAGATGAAAATAACACGAGGTAAAGAGAGAACGACACGAGGTACCACAGTAACAAAGCTAACACTACAAAGAGAACGACACGAAGTCAGATGAGAACAGCACGAGGTGAGAAGGAAATAACACGGAGTAAAACGGTAGTAAAACACGCGATCAGAGGAAACCTGGATGAAGATAGAAAGAAGCAACACGAAGACATAAAAACAACACTAAGACACAAACACAGAAATAACATGAAGACTCAAACACAAAAATACCACGAAGACACAAGCACAAAAGATAACACGAAGACACAAACACAGAAACAACACGAAGAACGACCAATCAAAACGACTAAGTTGACTCGAGGTCATCGGTGAATCAATACGAGAATCAACACGAAGTATCAAACAGCAAAGGGAACGGCACAAAGTGAAACGACACTTTACACTAAAATGACTTGAAGACACAGGAAAACGACTCGAAAATGAGGATGACACGGGCTGAAAATAACTTAAAGATGAAAGCAGAAACTGACACGAAGTGTGGTCACAACGCAAGAAAGACACGGGGTCTTGGAGAAAACAACACGAATACAGAAGACTCGAAGTAAAACGGCCAAACATAAGACTCGAAGACATAGGGGTGACACAGATGGAGCGACGCGAGGTGGCACAGAAAGCAGCACGAGGTGCTGCAGTGTTCAGCACGCGATGGAACAAATAACGACACGAAGACAACCCCTGAAAATAACTGAAGTGACTCGAAAGTTTATTTTCCACAGAGAAATATTTTTTGTTCTCCACTAAGGCTCATAGTGTTGTCATCCTCAAAACATGTAAAGACTCAACATGAAGAAGCAGTCGCCTCAGCATCTACAGGAAAAGGGGAGTTCACCGATTATCTTTTCTTGGTCTCCCTCACGCTTTCAATCACTCCTACATTAGAGGGAATTCTTACCCCGTCTTCCTCCCATCATGGTAAATCCATCCTTCATTGATCCACTTGAGATTCTATTTGTTCCCTGTGCTTGCGAGCATTGCCCGCCCATTGATCTATCCACTCTATTCACTCCTCCTCCTCCTCCCAACGCCCAACTCCACGAGATGTGGTTCTCCTCCTCCGATCCTTTCTTCGATTGCATCTTCCCCGAGCTGTTCCCCATGCAGCTCTCGCCTCCTCCATCTTGTTGTGTAGTCTCCACTAATCTCCAAAAAAAGATGTCAAATTCGAAACGGATATTTCAGTGGAAGATTATGCTACCTTGTCTCCATCCTCCTCCCAGGGGCACGCGTCCCCTGCTCCTTCCCTTCCACTAGGTCTTCTTCCTCCTAGGTTAGGATTAGGGTCTATCGAGTCTAGGGAAGTAGAGTCAGTTAGGTCTAGGGAAGTAGGGTCTTGTTCTAGGTCGTCCAACCCTTCCTCCTCTGAGTCACGCTCACTTGCGCGTCCTCCCAAATCCATCCCTGATAGGTTCTTGCAAGATCTAGCTCAGCGTTGTCATGCTCTTTTAAAGTGTCCAGAATTTGTTGCTATGGCAATTGTGATTGAAGATGAAGAAGAAATAGAAGGGGTGTGGAGTGATGACGGACTCGGCGTCTATGAAATCCTAGATGAAAAAGATCCGATCAATGAGGACAGCGATGTAGATGACACTACTGATTTGTACGCACAAGGACTTAAGAAATTCGACGAGCCGTCATCGGCAGTGGATGAACCTGCAAAGGAAATCAACTTGGGAACTGAAGAAGACCCAAGGCCCATCATTATTGTCGCTAATCTCCCTCCACAAGTAGAAGAAGATTTAATCAAGGTTCTAAGGGAGTATAGCGATTCCTTTGTCTGGTCTTATGAAGACATGCCAGGTCTTGACCCCTCTTTAGTAGAACATCGACTTGTGCTTAAACCAGGGGCAACACCTGTGAAACAACGGTCAAGGAGATTTCACCCCCACATGGCCTTAAGGATTAAGGAAGAAGTCGACAAATTGTATAAGGCCAGATTCATTAGAGTTATTCTATATCCTCAGTGGGTGGCGAACATAGTCCCTGTTATCAAGAAAGATGGGAAGGTGTGTATCTGCATCGATTTCAGGGATCTCAACAAAGCATGTCCAAAAGATGATTTCCCGCTGCCTCATATTGATGTCTTGGTCGATAGCACCGCCGGGTACGAATCTCTGTCATTTATGGACGATTACTCAGGCTATAATCAGATCCGTCTCGCTCCGGAAGATCAAGAGAAAACCTCCTTCACCACGCCCTGGGGCACGTACTGTTATGTGGTTATGCCATTTGGTTTGAAGAACGCAGGTGCCACCTATCAAAGGGCGATGATGACCATCTTCCACGACTTGATGCATATCTATATGGAAGCTTACGTGGAAGATATTCTGGTGAAGTCAAGAACCAAAGAAGAACACCCCTCTATTCTGGCTAAGGTGCTGCAAAGAGCACGGGAGTACAAGCTCAAAATGAATCCAATGAAGTGCGTATTTGGAGTCTCTTCAGGGAAGCTGTTAGGTTTCATAGTGAGCAAACGGGGGATCCAGATTGATCCTAACAAAGCACAGGCAGTCATGGACATGCCTCCGCCTAAGAATATTACGGAACTTCAAGGACTGATTGGTCGATTGCAATTCATTAGAAGGTTCATATCCCAACATTCTCAAAGGTGTCGTTCGTTTTATGAATTGCTTAAGGCGGGGGTCAAGTTTGAATGGAATCAAGACTGTAAGAAGGCCTACGAGGACTTAAAGGAATATATATCCAATCCCCCGGTTTTGCAACCTCCTGTCCCTGGGAAACCCCTGATCCTATACATCTCGGTTATTGAGGATTCCCTAGGGGCGGTCTTAGCACAAGTAGATGATGAAGGGAAAGAGCGGGCTGCGTATTACCTCTCTCTGTTATTTAACCCAGCTGAGTCCAGATACACCGCTATGGAGAAGACTTGTGCCGCCTTAGTATGGGTAGCTCAGAAGCATAAACATTACTTCCTTGCCCACCTAGTTAGGTTGATCTCTAGAATGGACCCGATTTGCTATCTCTTAGAAAAGCCTGTCCTTTCTAGTAGGTTAGCTCACTAGCAGAGCTTCCTCTCTCAATTTGATATCACATTCGTCGTTCAGAAGGCGGTCAAAGGATACGCCATCGCTGAGCATCTTGCCCATCTTCCTATTCCTCACACTGACTCTATTCAGGACGATTTCCCTGATGAGCATCTCTCTGTACTCACCCATCATCCCTTTTGGTCTCTACACTTCCATGGTGCGCTCAATTCTCAAGGCCGAGGGATCGGCGCTGTTCTGCTCACTCCAGAAGGAGTGACTATTCCCTTCGCTTATCAACTTCGATTTCCTACTACCAACAACATCGCTGAGTATGAAGCTCTCCTAGCTGGACTGAAGCATGCCTATCTCCTAGGTGCATGCTATTTAAATATCATCGGAGACTCTCAGCTCGTCTTGCGGCAAGTTCTGTCCACTTACCGCACTCGTGACCCCAAACTCAAGCCTTATCAAGATTTGGTCACGCTCCTCGCTAGGCAATTCCGTAAGTTGATCAATATCCATACTCCTCGCTCTCAGAATATTCTAGCCGATGCTCTAGCATCTCTTGCTTCCTCCCTATATTTCCCTCTCAGTCGGAACATTGAGACTATCGTCGTTCAGAGACTGGACGCACCCTCCCTTCAGGATCCTTGGTTCATCAACCTTAGGAAGGCTGTAGAGGCGAGGGCTGAGAAGGAAGATCTAAAGGAAGTATCTTTAATAGAGCTAGAAGAGATTCTGGATGAAAAAGAATTGCCTTGGTATCACGAAATCGAGTTGTTTTACAAAGAAGGATCATTCCCAGAAGGGGTAAACGCCGAGCAGCGCAAGTCAATAAGCAGAGCCGCCTCAAGTATACCATTGTTGCAGGAGAACTATACAGGCGATCTACTAATGGAATGCTCATGAGATGCTTGGATGATAGTGAGGCTTGGAAAGTGGCCGAAGCAACCCATTCTAGTGAGTGTGAAGGTCATGTCAATGGCCAGGCTCTAGCGAAGAAGATCCTTAGGCAGGGCTACTACTGGCCCACTCTAGAGGAAGATTGCTCCCTCTATGTTCGGAGGTGTCTTAAATGCCAACTCCATGCCGATAAAATCCATGCTCCAGCTTCATGTCTCCATCCTCTCTCTGCTCCTTGGCCATTCTCTATGTGGGCTTTTGTGTTGTACTCCTGGTTTTGATGATGACAACAGTAAGATTTTGGATATAGACACTTAACCTCCTAATAACTGTTTAATAGTTCAAAGGGGTTGCAGGGTGCTCATTGCGTCAACGCCATCAAGTGGAAGCGTCGACGCAGCAGTGCAAATTCAAGAAAGAAGCCCCTGGGTGAATTTATTGCGTCAACGCCATCAAATGGAAGCGTCGACGCAGCAGTGCAAACTCAAGAAAGAAGCCCCTGGGTGAATTTGTGCGTCAACGCAACGTTCAAGTGGAGTGGACGCATCAGAGCATTGATAGCTTGGGCACAAAGTCTATACTTCAGCTGGATCCATTTAGTCTGTACATTGGCATATCTACGTCAAGTCTGTACATCGAGCACCTTCTTAACAAAGTCTATACATTACTGTTTGCATTGCACAGTCCATACACTTGAAGCTTTTCATTTGATGAAGTCTATACACTAGACTCCAGTTCTCCAAGTCTATACACTAGACTTCAGTTCCCCAAGTCTATACACTAGACTTCGGTCTTCCAAGTCTATACACTAGACTTCAGTTTCCCAAGTCTATACACTAGACTTCGGTCCTCCAAGTCTATACACTAGACTTCAGTTCCCCAAGTCTATACACTAGACTTCGGTCCTCCAAGTCTATACACTAGGCTTTAGTTCCCCAAGCCTATACACTAGACTTCATTTTCTCTAAGTCTATACATTGCTGTTTGCTTTGCAAAGTCCATACACTGGAAGCCCTTCATTTGATGAAGTCTGTACACTAGTCTTTCTGGCACGTTAACACTAAGTCTATACACTTCATGTTGTGCAGAAGGGAACAGGGTCGACGCCTGAAGCCTAGAGCGTCCACGCATCAGTAGACGAAGCCTTCACGATTTCTTCTATTGCGTCAACGCCACAAGCAAGCAGCGTCGACGCAGCAGTTAAAGTAGCAGAGACTCTTACAAGCGATGAAGCCTTCACGAAATCTTCCACTGCGTCGACGCCATCATCAAGCAGCGTCGACGCAGCGGCTTAAGAGATGCTAGTATAGAAACGAACACGTTCGTGCGTCAACGCCACCAACTGGCTGCGTCGACGCAGTAGTCCAAGAAAGGGACGACTTACCTCTAGCTGCCTTCAAAATGTCAACGCAATATGCTGATAACGTCGACGCAGCTCGCCTATCTGTTGAAGACTTGAACACTGGACTGCCGATACCATTGCGTCAACGCAATAGGCTGATGGAGTCGACGCAGCGGTTAAGAAGTTTGAAGATTTCTGATGACTGCGTCAACTCTTTGGAGCAAGTGAGTTGACGCCATCTACCTCCAGTTGCTGAGCGTACTGGTGCTGGGCACGTGATCTGAGGATAAGGAGAATGCCCAGATGAAGACACGTGTTCTGACAGCTGCTGGATGCTGCCACGTGGTCCGAACTCTTAGGGCGGGAACTGTGGAAGCCACACGTGCCCTGCTGCTGCTCCAGGTATATAATGGAGCCTTCGTCTTCTGATGAAGTGTGATCGAAGATTGAAGAAAGAGCCTAGAGAATAGAAAGCCCTCTGATCCATAAAAAGAAGTAGTGCAGCAGTGAGAGAGAAAGAGGAAGAGAGCAGAAGAGAAAGAAAGAGAGACAGAGAGTGAGAGAGAGAGCTCGTGGATCTGTCTTCACTGGACCGTGGATCAGATCCAGGCCAGTCAGCTCCGTTGAGAGCCTCATCTGTGTTTTCATCTATTACAGCTTTCGGATTGCTGTGTTATTTTTCCTTTATTGTTTTTTCCTTTATTCTTCTGATTATCCTTGGTCTTCCGATTGCCCTGTTGGGGATCGGGTACCTCCTGTTGATTCAGGAGAAGGGAGATCTAATCTCCGGGTTGCAAGTGACAGCTTGTCACTTGTGGGTTGTCTCTCATGGTCTGGAGGAAGAGAGGTCTTCGACCTCTAGTTTCCAAGTGGCTGGGAGTCACTTGGGTGTCCCTCCGGTTGGGAGGAAGAGGGGAGTCTGTTCCCCTGGTCAAGCTGTGTGGCAGCAACTGTTTGCAAACTGAGTCTGCTTGGTTCTAGCATTTGCTAGTGAAGCCTCACTCCGGTTGGGAGTGAGGGGTGGATGTAGGTCTGTGGACCGAACCACCTAAAATCTCTTGTGTCGTGGCTTGTTTGATTGATTTGCTTCCGCTAGATGCTTGGATAGGCACGCCCATGAGTTTGTATTTGAGTTGAAATGAATTAGTTCTATTCTGTGTCTCTTTTCTAGCATCCTAGTTTTAATTTGGCCATAATCTGTAGAAGGATACATTCACCCCCCCTCTGTATCCGGGCCAAGCACCCTAACAATTGGTATCAGAGCAAGGTTTCTGCATACAAGGTCCAGCGACCTGCAGATTCGATCTTGCGGTCTTAGGTGCTAACTTACTTTTAGTGCATCAATATTCCTGTTGCATTGAATTTATCTGATATTTGCTTCAATGGCTTGTCCACCCGTCTTCAGTGGTTTTGATTACAACCAGTGGCACAGTGCTTTACGTTCTTATGTTAAATCTGTTGATCTAGACCAGTGGAAAGTGATTTCACATGGTCCTCATAAATTACCAAAGAAAAGGTCCAAATGGACTGACAGTCACGAATCAATGTATGAGGAGAATCAGATAGCTATAAATTTGATGAAAGCAGCCACTGACAAAGCCTTTCACTCATGTTTCTTTGATTGCAGATCTGCAAGGGATATGTTGGAGATGATGAAGAGAGCCGGGAAAGGAAATCAAACAAGCTGTATGATGGCCAACAGAAGCGATCAAGGCAGCAATCAAACTGAAGAAGATGATGATGATGAGGTAAATCTCTTCGAGAATTTCTCTCTAGAAGATTGGGAGAATGCTTATGCTGAATTATTTGAATCTCATGAATTGTTAAGAAAACAGTATAAAAAATTGAAAAGGGGTACTGGTTTAGATAGTTCAAGCTCTCCTTGTAGAAATTGTGTTGAATTGAAAAATATTCATGATGCTTGTATGTCAGACCTTCAAATACTGAAGAAACAAGTTTCATTATTGAAAACTGAAAATCAAGAACATATAAATGTGATATCTGAATTCAAAGAAGAATTGAACTCAGATAATGATAGTCAGACTGTTGTTAACTATCATGACCAGTATGAAAAATTGCTGAAAAACTTTGAAAGTGTAAACTCAGATTTAAACAAGCTGAGATCCGAAAATGATTCCCTGAGAACATCTGCTAATAAAAATGATAACAAATTTGAGAAACTTGAGCAGGAGAAAAACTTGCTTGCTGAAAAACTGGAAGCCATCAAATCTGTGAATGTAGAATTACAGAAAAACATTGAAAAGAAGGAAAAAGATTTGAAGGAATTCAAGGCTGAAAGAAAACTTGAAACTAACTCAGAAGATCAGACTCTAATAAATGAGTTAATTCAGAATGACAAGCTTAAGGAATAAAATGAAAAATTAAAAATGTTGAATTCCACTATGTCAGAGAGACTTCTAGCTTTGGAAAGAGGAAAAAGTATTTGTGTTGAAGATTCTAATAAACTGAGCAATCTGGAACAGAAAATTGACAAATATAAAACTGCTAACAAGGTGTTAACTGAATGTGTGAATTACAGTGAACAAGAGATTGCCAGTTATGAGCTACATATTTCCTCTCTGGAAGATGAAATTAAGGATTTGACAGTCTCCTTGTCTAAATTTGTTGATGGGCAGAAAAACCTAGACAAGCTACTAGGTATAAAAATCAACTCTAGGAAGGAAGGGCTGGGCTACAATAAGATAAACAAGAAGGAACTTCAGAACAAAGTTATGACATCTTTTGTAAGTGGTTCAGACGTAGCCACCACCTCTAAAGACAAACAGCCCATTGTTCAGAAAATACTGGGACCAAAGAATAACTTTAAGAAAGACGGACTGAGCTATAGTCCAGTCATGAGGAAGGTCGATGGAGCCAACCTGAAAACTATCTTTGTTAAATCCTCTGAACATGAGAAGCCTTCTATTTCATCTCCAACTCAGTACAAGGCTAAGAAAATAGGAAAACAGGATAAAAACCAGAAAAGGACTGTAAATCAGAAAATAAATGAAAAGGGTTCATCAGTGCATGCTGATCACAGTCCTCACACACACTCACATGCATCTAAAAGGAAGATTATCTGTCATTACTGTCATAAAGTTGGACATCTGATGCATGAGTGTAAGTTGATGGAGAAGGATGATAAGAATGCTAGGAGATCTTATGATAAAAATCCATCATCTCAGAAAAGGAGTGTCACATGCTCTAATTGTGGCAAATTAGGACACTCAATTGCTCATTGCTGGTTTGCTAGTGGTAAGACAACTTTTTATTCATATCATGCTAAATTCCCTACAAACCAACATGTTTTTAATAAACACAAATCTGTTTCAATGAACCAGCATATCATTTGTTTTAATTGCAACAAAAGGGGTCACAGGGCCTCTGAATGCTGGTCAGGCTTCCTTGAAAGAAATTCTATTTCATGTTTTGAATGTGGAAATAATGGCCATAGGGCCATTAATTGTTGGCATGCCCAAGCAGGCTATGGCAATAATGAACTCAATTTTAAAAAGAATGCCTCTTATTGCTCTCACTGTAGAAAGCATGGCCATACAGTCAAAGACTGTTGGCACATTCAGGGTGGAAATGTGAATCTCAAACATGCTAAATTCCCTGTAAGACAATTTGCAAAACTTTCATGTTATAACTGTGGGAAGCCAGGTCACAGGGCTGCAACCTGTTGGCTGGCAGGATATCAAAATCAAACTGTTTTTGGCAAACATAATTTTTATTCTGTTATCAAGAAATCTCATGCTTATGCACATAGAATTCATGCTAACAAGAATGTGCATAAATTAGATCTGAAAACTGCTGCTCCTTGCTATCAAGTTAAAAATATGCTGAGAAAACCTGCTAGGAGTGATAATGTCATGCCAGGACCCAAGACTTCTTGGGTACCTGTTTGTGCAAAATAAACCTTGTTTGCAGGTGTGCCTTGGAATGGAATAAAAAGGGGTATTAATCCAAGGCACTCAAGAATGAAAACCCCTTCTGAACGTTTCAGGTAAACTTACTGCTCTTCTTGTCTTTAGTTTTATTGCATTTTTTTTCCATCAGTTGCCATGTGCATTATCTTCTGAGCATACATAGGCTAATTGCAATTGCTTGATAATTGTATTATGCATAGACTCTGAAACCAATTACCTTTCGAATTGTCTGAAAAATCTGAACTGCTTATGAGTGTGACTTGAAACATGTGTGTTGCAATAGCTCACTGAATTTCTGAATTGCATATAGGACTATGTGTTGAATAATCATGCATGACCTCAATGGTATATAAATGGTAAGGTACCAAAGGGCAGGGAGGTCTGTCTAGAGGTTCTTACTATGTGTGAGGTGGTCTTTTAGACCAAGTGCTCCGC
This sequence comes from Amorphophallus konjac, assembly GCA_022559845.1. Classification (NCBI taxonomy): domain Eukaryota; kingdom Viridiplantae; phylum Streptophyta; class Magnoliopsida; order Alismatales; family Araceae; genus Amorphophallus; species Amorphophallus konjac. Next base: position 80,101,563 of record CM040129.1, read on the forward strand.
CTAGTACCATGGGTCATCTTGCTGGTTAAGACAGTCTGAATGTGCATGAATCTTTTGGTAACATATGTTCAGTTCTCAGTGCAAATATTACATATTTTCAGGGGGAGTTAGTTGCATATCATTTGCATAGCTATTCAATGTCGAGTCTTTGCATGTCCCTGCATACATATAGTTCATTGTATCCTCTTATATTGAAAATGTCAAAAAGAGAGTTTGAATGCATATTGTAAGGGGGAGTCAATGCATTGCATATAGGTTGTCAAATGCATACATTTGTCAGATTTCATAGCATATCCTTTATTATTGACTTAGTTGACAAACCTTGATCATATTCTGAAAATTTTTGAGCTTCAAAATCTCTCTTAACAATTGGTATTTCTCCTATCAATTGGTATCGTTTGGTTTCAGAATTCTTTCAGTCCCTCATGAAGATTCCAATGGGCTATCTTGATCATAAATCTGAAAATTTTGAACTAGAAAACTTCTATTATACAGGTTTATGAATGACTGAAATAACTCATGTGGTTTAAGTTTAATGTTCATGGAGTTTGACTTTAAAATCTCTTAAAAATATCTGAAGCATGTTTAATAAACCTTAACCATTTGTTTCATGCTACGTCTTGTGAAAAATCTCTGAAATCTGCACTTTTGAATACATGACTTTAATTGGTTAAGTACATGAAACTATTATTGATTTGAAGTAATTGAATGCCTCTGAAATGTCTAAAGGGTTAATTCTGTCAGAGCAATGACATTGGCCACTAAGAAACACAAGTCCAAAGGACTGTGTCATGAGGTGCCTTCGTTAACTCTGATAAAATTCATTGAAACTCAGGCATAGCAATGGCATGCACACTGAGAAATACAACTCACTCATTAGAAAATGATTTGTAGTGTGTCATGATGTGTAAGTGCTAACTCTGTTCACATAAAGCATGACAGTTAGTCACACTAAGGGCTTAGGGATATTGGCCTCTAATCAAGGTATATCCTCTAGTTACAATGTGTGCACTGAACTAGAGTGCTCGTAAAATTTGGAGCAAGAAAATTGTTAAAAAAAATGAAATATCTGAATATTGATACACAAATCAAACTGCTGCAACCCTAGACAAAATCATATGACTTCAATACTAATGCATGTAACTCTGAAAGAAGTCAATAGATTTGATTGTGTAAGAGAAAGAGAGTCTGATCAAGATAATTATGAGGGCTTAGTTCATCTTTATTAAACCATGGTTTTAGATATCAATACAGAATTTTACTGATGAACTCTACATACATCATAATTAAACCACGCTGTTAATAAAGTTCATTCATAAGCTCTTATAATGGAAGATTTTGAAAACATGTTTTGGATTTATGAGAATAATATCCCTTTGAGAATCCAATTGAATTTCCCTTCTTATTCTTTTCATAGGCTTCATTTAGTAAGGGGGAGTTTCATTATTAGATGCATCATGCTGCATAAGGAGGAGTATCTCACTCCTAACTGCATCACTGCGTAGACGCAATGTTACATTAGCGTCAACGCGTTATGCCTCACTGGCCTTTTATCTTGTGTTTTTCGGTTCGCTTGCCTCACTGCGTCGACGCAATGCCCCTCTCTGCCTCCACGCATTGCTTCTTATTCATATCTTCTTTACCCGGTTCACCCTCTTGAACCGGCTGAACCGTTCACTTAAAGGGTTCTCGAAGTCTCTTTAAAAGCCAAATGAGACCGCTGCTCTTCTTTATTGTTCTTTTTCAAAACCCTTTTTGTCATTCGACCTCTCGTGTCCCCCAAGAATCCTCTCAGCTCTCTCTCTCTCCTGCTCGATTCTTCTCCGTGTCATGGATTCTCCAGCATCCACTCAAACAGGGAAGCAAAGGGCAGAGAAACAACCAAGAAGCTCAGAACCAGCAAGAGGCACAATGGAGTCCCACTCTCTAGTAGCTCGCGAAAGGGGAGGAAGGAAGGAGACGGGTCCACGGGATCCAAGTCCGCCAACCAAAAGGTTAAAGACATCCGCAGTCAGAAAAGAGAAGCGGAAGGGCTTATCTTCAGGTTCTGCAACCGGTCAGAAGGATGCTGGTAGCTCGCGTACAGTCACCATGGAAGAACCTCTGAAGGTTCTTATTTCCCGGTACGTTGATGCTACTGATCATCACATGCTCGAAGTTTTTCCTCAGCTGTTTCCTATACTGGACCATCAGGGCTGGTGGTCGTTTGTCTCAACACATAAGACTTACTACCCCACCCTGGTCAGAGAGTTCTACCAGAACTTAAAATATGAACCTTCTGTTCCAAAACTCACATCCAGTGTTAGAGGTGTAAGGTTCGAAATAACAGATAAGCTGCTTGCCAGAGCTTGGAAGGTTCCTAAAGTAGGAGTTCAGCTGCATGATTTTGAGTATGATGCGCATGAGGCATATGAGCTCTTGACTGAGAAACCCAGTAATCTCTCCGATGTCAGGGAGACCTACCTAGGCAGTCTCAAATCCAATCATTTCCCTTCGCTAAATAGACTGCTCCACCACATTTGCACCTCCATGATCACACCACAGAGCAGTGGAAGAGAAAGGGTGACAGAGATGCAAAGATTTCTTCTCTACTGTATGCTGAAGAGAATACAGATTTCCCTGCCGGATGTAGCTATTCAAACAATGGGGTCCTGTCTATTTCAGTCCAGAACCCTTCCTTATGCCGCCCCATTAACTGCTGTTTTCCAGAAAGTTGGTGTTGACTTTGGCTCTGAGAAGAAACTTACCATCCCTCGAGAGAATGTATACACACTTTCTTACATCCAAAAGTTTATGGGTTTTGAGGTCATTGATGGTAAGGCTGTCAGAACCCTTCCTAGTCAGAAATCAGCCCCATCAGAGATCGGTCAGGCATCAAAAATAGCCGCTAAGGATGATGATCAAGCACACAGAGCAGAAATACCTATTCCACCTATGGTGAGTGCAGACATGCCAGAGGACAACTCCATTAGGGGAGAGCAATCTTTTGAGGCTTCTGAGGAATCGAGTGGCTCTGTACCTACAGTAGAACCATCTACGTCAGGAGCCATTAAAGTTTATAGAAGAACCTCTCCAAATTCTGATGCTGTTCCACCCCCAACAACTGTTGAAGAGATGTTGGTGAACATGACTATGATGATGCAGCGTCAGGAGGCCAAGATGGACAAGTTGGTGGAGTTCACAACCCTTCATTTTAACAAGTTGACTGCTCGGATTGTGAATTTTGAAACTTCAGTTTTATGTGAGTGGCGAAATTTCTTACTCACCAAGATGGTGTCTGACCAAGCAACAAGGTCAGTCTTGAAACAGATATCATCCCTCCTTGACAAACTTGCCACTCTGGTACAAGAGATGCACAATCAACAAGGTTCAACCCTTTCCTCTTTTGCCAAAATTATTGATCTGTGCTATGATCTGAAGATAGGGCTAGAAACAATCAAAGGTCCTGTCAGTGCAATCCCTCCAGTCCTCAAAGTTGTGCTAGAGAAGATTGACAAAGTAATAGCCAACATCCACGATAAAGATTCTGTCACTGAAATTGGCAATGTTCGCAACTCTCTAAGTCATCAGCTAAGCGAACTTTCTCAAGAGATCAGAGACCTTCTAACCAGGGACCATTCTACTTCAGGACAGACATCTCTCCAGACACCTCCAGGCGCTCAAGGACAATCTTCTTGTCAGCAACAACCACCATCTTCTGCCAGGCGTTACAATCGCTTCTTCCCATCTTAATCTATGTTTTCTACATGCACCCCCTTTCATGATGATGACAAAGGGGGAGAGCTTAATGAGTTGCTAAATTTTGTTAATGACTGCTGATTTTTGCTAATGAATGCTGAGTTTTGTGCTGAATTTGCTAATGAATGCTGAGTTTTGTGCTGAATTTTGCTAATGAATGCTGAGTCTTGTTAATGAATGATAGCATATATCTTCATTTTTGTGACTCATAATTTTTTGTTCAACTGACAAGTAACCATGCGATTGGTTGATGCTAACCATTATGTGATCGCAGAAGTCATTAAAACAGTTTGGGGGTTGTCATCATCAAAAAGGGGGAGATTGTTGTACTCCTGGTTTTGATGATGACAACAGTAAGATTTTGGATATAGACACTTAACCTCCTAATAACTGTTTAATAGTTCAAAGGGGTTGCAGGGTGCTCATTGCGTCAATGCCATCAAGTGGAAGCGTCGACGCAGCAGTGCAAATTCAAGAAAGAAGCCCCTGGGTGAATTTATTGCATCAACGCCATCAAATGGAAGCGTCGACGCAGTAGTGCAAACTCAAGAAAGAAGCCCCTGGGTGAATTTGTGCGTCAACGCAACGTTCAAGTGGAGTGGACGCATCAGAGCATTGATAGCTTGGGCACAAAGTCTATACTTCAGCTGGATCCATTTAGTCTGTACATTGGCATATCTACATCAAGTCTGTACATCGGGCACCTTCTTAACAAAGTCTATACATTGCTGTTTGCATTGCACAGTCCATACACTTGAAGCTTTTCATTTGATGAAGTCTATACACTAGACTCCAGTTCTCCAAGTCTATACACTAGACTCCAGTTCCCCAAGTCTATACACTAGACTTCGGTCTTCCAAGTCTATACACTAGACTTCAGTTCCCCAAGTCTATACACTAGACTTCGGTCCTCCAAGTCTATACACTAGACTTCAGTTCCCCAAGTCTATACACTAGACTTCGGTCCTCCAAGTCTATACACTAGGCTTCAGTTCCCCAAGCCTATACACTAGACTTCATTTTCTCTAAGTCTATACATTGTTGTTTGCTTTGCAAAGTCCATACACTGGAAGCCCTTCATTTGATGAAGTCTGTACACTGGTCTTTCTGGCACGTTAACACTAAGTCTATACACTTCATGTTGTGCAGAAGGGAACAGGGTCGACGCCTGAAGCCTAGAGCGTCCACGCATCAGTAGACGAAGCCTTCACGATTTCTTCTATTGCGTCAACGCCACAAGCAAGCAGCGTCGACGCAACAGTTAAAGTAGCAGAGACTCTTACAAGCGATGAAGCCTTCACGAAATCTTCCACTGCGTCAACGCCATCATCAAGCAGCGTCGACGCAGCGGCTTAAGAGATGCTAGTATAGAAACGTACACGTTCGTGCGTCAACGCCACCAACTGGCAGCGTCGACGCAGCAGTCCAAGAAAGGGACGACTTACCTCTAGCTGCCTTCAAAACGTCAACGCAATATGCTGATAACGTCGACGCAGCTCGCCTATCTCTTGAAGACTTGAACACTGGACTGCCGATACCGTTGCGTCAACGCAATAGGCTGATGGAGTCGACGCAGCGGTTAAGAAGTTTGAAGATTTCTGATGACTGCGTCAACTCTTTGGAGCAAGTGAGTTGATGCCATCTACCTCCAGTTACTGAGCGTACTGGTGCTGGGCACGTGATCTGAGGATAAGGAGAATGCCCAGATGAAGACACGTGTTCTGATAGTTGCTGGATGCTGCCACTTGGTCCGAACTCTTAGGGCGGGAACTGTGGAAGCCACACGTGCCCTGCTGCTGCTCCAGGTATATAATGGAGCCTTCGTCTTCTGATGAAGTGTGATCGAAGATTGAAGAAAGAGCCTAGAGAATAGAAAGCCCTCTGATCCATAAAAAGAAGTAGTGCAGCAGTGAGAGAGAAAGAGGAAGAGAGCAGAAGAGAAAGAAAGAGAGATAGAGAGTGAGAGAGAGAGCTCGTGGATCTGTCTTCACTGGACCGTGGATCAGATCCAGGCCAGTCAGCTCCGTTGAGAGCCTCATCTGTGTTTTCATCTATTACAGCTTTCGGATTGCTGTGTTATTTTTCGTTTATTGTTTTTTCCTTTATTCTTCTGATTATCCTTGGTCTTCCGATTGCCCTGTTGGGGATCGGGTACCTCCTGTTGATTCAGGAGAAGGGAGATCTAATCTCCGGGTTGCAAGTGACAGGTTGTCACTTGTGGGTTGTCCCTCCTGGTCTGGAGGAAGAGAGGTCTTCGACCTCTAGTTTCCAAGTGGCTGGGAGTCACTTGGGTGTCCCTCCGGTTGGGAGGAAGAGGGGAGTCTGTTCCCCTGGTCAAGCTGTGTGGCAGCAACTGCTTGCAGACTGAGTCTGCTTGGTTCTAGCATTTGCTAGTGAAGCCTCACTCCGGTTGGGAGTGAGGGGTGGATGTAGGTCTGTGGACCGAACCACCTAAAATCTCTTGTGCCGTGGCTTGTTTGATTGATTTGCTTCCGCTAGATGCTTGGATAGGCACGCCCATGAGTTTGTATTTGAGTTGAAATGAATTAGTTCTATTCTGTGTCTCTTTTCTAGCATCCTAGTTTTAATTTGGCCATAATCTGTAGAAGGATACATTCACCCCCCCTCTGTATCCGGGCCAAGCACCCTAACATTTTGATGTTGTCGGCCCGCTCGGTGATCCTAATTCTCAGATCAAGCAGAAATCCTTTATCCTTACCGCCATTGAGTACTTCACCAAATGGGCCGAAGCTGAGGCGTACGCAGAGATCAAAGCTTCAACGGTGTGCTGCTTTATCATGAAGAATATCATCTCGCGGTTCGGAGTGCCAAGCAGTATCATCACCGACAACGGACCCCAGTTTGTCTCTCAAGAGCTCAAGGACCTATGTAAGAAGTTCAATATTACATTACATCATTCATCTTTATATTACCCTCAAGGCAACGGTCAAGCCGAGGCCACTAATAAAACCCTTCTTAAAATCATAAAGAAAACTTGCGAATCTCATAAGTTTTCCGATTGGCCAGAAAGATTAGTGGAAGCTATGTGGGCTTACCGCACCTCTGTCCGTACTCCCACGGGACAAACTCCCTATGCTCTTACCTACGGAATGGAGGCGGTGCTCCCATATGAGATCTTGATCCCTTCCCTTAGAGTGCAGCTTGATAAGGAACTTAATCTCGATGAACGTCGAGAGGCGTTACTGGTTCAGCTGGAACTCTTAGATGAGAAGAGGATGAACGCGGCCGATCACGTATCCGTTTATCAAAAGAGAGTTTCACGTTACTTTCAGAAGAAGGTAATTGAATGAAAAATTCAAAAAGGAGATATGGTTTTGAAACGTAAATTCATTCGGTCTGCAAGACCTAGGTCTAAATTGCAACCTAACTGGGAAGGGCCGTTTGTCGTAAAAGAGGCTTATCCAGGGAATGCTTATCGCTTAGTAAATGCGGAAGGTGAGGAGCTCTCTCACCCGTGGAATGGGCTGTACCTTAAGCGGTTATTTCCTTAAGAGTCTAATCCGTGCCACCCCGGCAGCAAGATGTTCCACCATTTTTCTAAAAAGGGTCCCGAGTAAGGCAACCACACACTACACAACATCCCTGGTCAGGTTTCCCACTTTAAAAGACACCGTTTCTCCTTGGTCATACTTTGGGGGAAAGTCGAAGTCCCTATCTGTTCCTTCCTTCGGCTAAATCTAGGGGCAAGGGGTGAATAAGGAGGCGACAACCAATCCAGGCACCCTGACAAGAGGAGGTCTCAAATAGGGGCAGTCCGTTATGACCTGATGCCACAAGCAAAGAAAAAAAAAGAAAGCAAAGGACGAAATCAAAAGCATCATCTCAAAGGTCTATTGAATATGATTCCAAAGCTCCAGAAAGGCAAGAAAAAGAATCTAGGCATGACAAGAGTGGCAGTACAGTTCCCCGCGGGACGAATGAGCCCGGTCGCATGCATGCCCAGAGTGGACTAAGGTTCGATGAGGGACACAAAGCCCCAGCGCAACAGATCAAATTTCTAATGGGTTGTCTGGAAAGGAACTCAAGTCCTAAAAGCTTCTAGATCTAGCCTAAGCTTACCCCCCGTGTGTTCTATTTTCCTTTTTCAGGATTGAAACTAGTACCCTGGGCATGGCCCCGGTAGAAACACCGTCATGAAAATCTGGGCCTTGGTCAGGGTTTGTCACCTCATTGCACGCCAACCTCGGGACTCTCAATACGATGCGGAGGGCTCACGTTGCTAAGGGAAAGCACTAGTTTTCAAAATCCAAAAACAACATAAATTTCAAAATCCAAAAACAACATATATTTCAAAATCCAAAAACATCATATATTTTGGAATCAAAAAAAATATCAAATATTTCCAAAACTCACAAAAAATTCAAATATTTTCCAAAATCCAAAAATACCATCATATGCATCGCATGCATCGCATTAGTTCTATTATGTTTTTTTCCCGCCTATTTAATAAGGCTCCACCCCTTAACCAAATATCAAGAAACGGTCGTTATCTGACTTGCTTCGGGGCAAGGGGTTGAGTCTAAGAATAGATCTATCTTGTTCCATGTTTAAGTGTGCGCAGAACGTAGGATCAAGGACAAAGATGAAATCTCATAACTATGTAGGTTCAAGGCTGTAACGCGCCATCAGTGGACCGCTACACTCATATAACGGTTTGATTAAACCGTTACTTTCCTTCAAAACGTTGGCTTTGATTCTCTTAGCAGCTATCTCTCTAACAGCCTGGGGCACGGCCGTTATTCTTCCCAACGGTCCATCGTTGGACCATTACTTCCTCCAGAGAACAGGATTCTCAGAACATACATTATGACGGCCTGTCTCCTCACCGTCATATCCTTCTAACGGCCCTGATCTGATCCGTTACATTCTCCAGAAGCTCTGTTCTGCTGATCATTCTAGCCAAATCAAAACACAAAGTTCATGTCCATTCAACTAAGGTAATCCCATCTTATTCAAATGAACTTAATGCAACATGAGATTGATAAAATCTTGACTCTGATTGTCAATTACATCGTTCAAAAAGAAAATCAAGCTACATTCAGTTTCTTATCCGTAAGAGGGCGGATCTTCCTCAACTCTTTCGCGTAACCGCGGTGTGCTTCGTCGTTCTCTTCCACTTTTTCTTGCCACGGACGCACCTTGCTGATCTCCCACATGGTCAGTGCGTTCCGGACTACTCTCTCATCTTCCTCGGTCCCCATCTTCCTAGGTAGAAGGGGAGGGTAGTGTGATAGTGCAGGAACTTCAGTCCGAGGTAGCCCGATCTGAAGATGGCACCGGTGTGGGTTGTAGACCACCATGGTAATATTTCCCACTAGCTGGAGGTCCAGGCCTTGATGCTGCAGTATTCTAAGAAGAGTGCTCTGAAGGATTCTTGGTCGCATGATGAACTTATCTATTGGAAAGGTGTTGAAGAAGAGGCGCCATTCATCCCGAGTTTTCTTGTCCGCCGTCTTGCATTCAACCTGTGAAGAAAATCCAGATGCCCCTCCAATGAAGAAGAGAGGGTGGCTCCCGAAGATCCGGCTAGCAGAAGTTATGTCTTCCTTTGGTTGGAATTTGATTCTCACTCCCATTCAACACTCAAGGAGTATCATGGAATCGAACAAAGGTCCTCCTAGGCAAGCCGAAGTTAGTCCTTCATAGAGATATGAGAGGATCGCTTGAGAGATGGACATTCCCCGCCATAACCCACTGATTATGCTGAGATTTTGGGTATCTAAGAGGTGGTCGGTCGTGGTGAAAAGGAAAACTCCGCATAAGCAAACCACCACCGCCTTGGCTATTGCTTCATGTCTCTCCCACTTGTTGTTGCAATGAGACACTATCCACTGTGCCAAGGGTATCAAGTGTATATGATGTGTGCTGATCATGGTCCTCACGTCCTTTGGATTATGGATGAAATCACTCAAGATCAAGGACGGGTCGATAGGCTCAAAAGTGTAGCAAACTAGGTCTTCATCCCCCGCCTTTGTTTTAGGAAGGTCTAGGTAGGTTTCTACCTCCTCTAATAGGACTGTTGCTTCGAAGGAAGGGAAGATGAAGGTATGTGTTTGTGGATGCCACAATTCTATGAGGGCTGAAATACTAGGCCAATCAAATATCAATTTCTGGAAGTTCTTGCCTATGACCAAGAGAGGTTGAAGGTGCCACGCTTTAAGAATTGATGTAACCTCTAAAGGGAGTGCCTTTACCATGGGAGCCACCCACTTCAGATTAGAATAGCATCTTGGACCAGGAAGAGGCTTGAAGAGAAGAAGAAAAAAGAAAATCATGAGGAAGAAGATGAAGTGCAGAAATTTCTGAACTTGGTTAGGTTATGGAAGCTTACCACTCTTTGAGCATTAGAGCTTAGATGCTTGGGTAGTTAGGTTAGCCTTTGTAGCTCTCCATACTCTTTTCTTGCAGCTTTGGGTCCAGTGTAGACTCTCTCCTCCATAGCCATCGCCTCGAAGCTTCTCTTCATCTTGTGTCCTGCCCTTAGGAGGGGTTTTTCAGCCTTCTAGCAGAGAATTTTGAAAGATACGATTTTGGCTAGGTTTTCAAGTTGTAAAGGTTTGGTTTTGGCTTTAAAGTGATAAGATTCGGATTGGAAGGCGTTATCTTAAGTTTGGGAGAAGTCTAGAACGGATCAAGGGCTTCTTATCTCGGGTTTTGCCCCTTACGGATCAATCCGTCTCGGAGTACAATTCATGATATAACGGTCTGTCGTCGGACCGTCACTTGACTATGACGCGCCAGCTCTGGGCCGTCACATTTCTTGAGGGTTTAAATTTAGTCCAACCTTGTTCTGTCAATCTTAACGGTCTAGCATCAGACCGTTATATTCTTGTGACGCGTTCTCTATGAGCCGTTACATTCTCTGCTGATTAGTTTTGGTTTCTTCTTGGTCAATCATTCTCAACGGTCTTGCTCATGACCGTTATCTATCCCCGACGCGCTGTGCGTGGACCGTCACATTTCTTGTACATTTTGTTAAGTCTATACATCCCATTCGTCATCCTAGTCTATACATCACTTTGAAGTCTGTACAGCATCTTGAAGTCTGCACATTCATACTTCGTGTTGAAGTCCACACATCATGTTGAAGCATGTGCTTCACTTTGAAGCCTGTACAGCATTTTTGAAGTCTACACATCATGCAGAGTCTACACAGTCTCAAGTCCATACATTTTTGAAGTCTGCACATTTGTTAAGTCTATACGTTCTTCATCCAAGTCTGCACATTTTGGCTAAGTCTATGCATCCCATTCTTCATCCAAGTCTACATCATGTAAAGTCTATACGTCCCATGCGTTTCCCAAAGTCTGTACATCAGGTCTCAAGTCCATGCATTCCCCAAGTCTGTACAGTCTTCATCTAAAGTCTACACAGCTTTAAGTCTATGCATTGTGTACAGTCTTTACCTAAAGTCCATACATTCCCCAAGTCTTCATCTAAAGTCCATGCATTCCCCAAGTCTGTACAGTCTTCATCCAAAGTCTACACATCCTCAAGTCTATACATCATGTTCAAGTCTACACATTTTGAGGTCCACACACCGTTGTTGAAGTCTATACATTCCATATCTCCCCAAGTCTGTACATTCGGTGGAGTCTATACATTCCATGTCTCCCCAAGTCTGTACATTCGTTGAAGTCTATACGTTCTCCCTAAGTCTGCACGTTTGTCAAGTCTATACATCCATTCCTCAAGTCTGTACATTCCACAGTCTCAAGTCCAATGCATTATCCAAGTCTATACAGTCTTCATCCAAAGTCCACACGTCATTCAAGTCTGTACATTCTTGATCCAAGTCTATACATTGTCCAACGTGTGCACAGCCCCAAGTCTGTACATTCCTTGTCCAAAGTCCATACATCCTTCAAGTCTGAGCATTCCTTGGCTAAAATGAAGTCTATACATCGTTTGGTCATCTGCACTCCAAGTCTATACATCACTTGGACGAGGTCTATATGTTCATGGTTCAATCCTGCTCTGCCATCTCTAACGGTCTAGCATTTGGCCGTTACTTATATATGACGCACCAGCTCTGAGCCGTTACTTTTCCTGCTGCTCAGTTCTATAAAATTGGGCTCTGGCCTCTCTTACGGCCTCTATCTGATGCGTTACTTGATCCTGACGGTTTGGACCTAGACCGTTACATTGTTTGCTGCTGTGATTGAACTATTCCTTCCTGCCTCTGTTTTAGACCTGGCGGTCTTACATACTTCCGTTCATCCTGTCCATCTCACATATCACATTTCATCCACACAATTCTTTCACACATCCACATGCATTTCCTGCATTTTCTTGCATTCATTCCCATTCATTTTCACATGATCACCTGTTTGTATACACATTCACTACAAGAAAAATCGCGGATAGCGACCGACCTAGCGGTCGCTATTCAGTCGTAGATCGGTCGCAAATCTACATTGCGACCGAACAGAGACTATCTAGCGACCGATCATGTCGGTCGCTATATACTAGTCGCTATATAGCGACCGACATAATTCGGTCGCAGAATCAGTCGTTACCAGAGACCGATTATAATCGGTCGCCTGATCGGTCGCTAATTAGTCGGTCTCAATTCGGTCGCTATTCGGTCTCTAATTATGTTGTATTTTTAAAAATAAAATTAACCTATTGGATTTATTCGGTCTCAATTCGGTCGCTAGTCGGTCGCCAAGTATAATTATTTAATAAAAGAAATATAATTTATAGTCGCTATTCGGTCGCAATTCAGTCTCCATGCGGTCGCTAATTTTGCATTATTTTTTTTTAAAAATTTATTTAAACTGATAAATAAATTACCTGATAAATAACAAATTCATAACATAAATATAAAATCAACTACACAGACAACAATATCGACAAATCTCAAATTCATCACATACAAGCACCTGATAAATAACAATTTCATAAAACAATAATAAATCAACTACACGGATCACAATCTCCACGAACCTCAAATTACACACAATTAAAATAAAATCACAAATTAATCATACATCCATAATAATAAAATGACAACATACACAACTAAAATAAAATCACAAATCCTCCACATATGTCTCATCCTGGTCGTCGTCTTGTCCAACATCATCCTGGTCGTCGTCTCGTCCAACATCTCGCGACGGATGATCCTGTATATCATTTAAAAAAATTATAATCAAATCCTTAATAAAGAAATCAAGCATTAACAAGACTTAATAAAGAAATCAAGCATTAACAAGAGTATGCCAATAGTTTAAGCCAGCTCATTTTCATATATATAAATACACACACACAATATAAGTTCAAATTTCATCTTGTATTTTAAAAATGAAGTTTGAGCGCCGAGCTCAAACCGGGCATCCGATTTGGATTCCGTCAGTTCTGACAAGTCACTTTCATCTCCCCGGTCGTATTGGAATGATCGGCACGGCCATCCGACCGGTATTTCGAATTTTAGACCCCCGGACCCGTCCTAACAGTTCATTTGAACTAAGTGTATTTTAAAAATGAAGTTTGAGCGCCGAGCTCAAACCGGGCATCCGATTTGGATTCCGTCAGTTCTGACAAGTCACTTTCATCTCCCCGGTCGTATTGGAATGATCGGCACGGCCATCCGACCGGTATTTCAGATTTTAGAACCAAATGCCCCGTCCTAACAGTTCATTTGAACTAAGTGTATTTTAAAAATGAAGTTTGAGCGCCGAGCTCAAACCGGGCATCCGATTTGGATTCCGTCAGTTCTGACAAGTCACTTTCATCTCCCCGGTCGTATTGGAATGATCGGCACGGCCATCCGACCGGTATTTCGAATTTTAGACCCCCGGACCCGTCCTAACAGTTCATTTGAACTAAGTGTATTTTAAAAATGAAGTTTGAGCGCCGAGCTCAAACCGGGCATCCGATTTGGATTCCGTCAGTTCTGACAAGTCACTTTCATCTCCCCGGTCGTATTGGAATGATCGGCACGGCCATCCGACCGGTATTTCAGATTTTAGAACCAAATGCCCCGTCCTAACAGTTCATTTGAACTAAGTGTATTTTAAAAATGAAGTTTGAGCGCCGAGCTCAAACCGGGCATCCGATTTGGATTCCGTCAGTTCTGACAAGTCACTTTCATCTCCCCGGTCGTATTGGAATGATCGGCACGGCCATCCGACCGGTATTTCGAATTTTAGACCCCCGGACCCGTCCTAACAGTTCATTTGAACTAAGTGTATTTTAAAAATGAAGTTTGAGCGCCGAGCTCAAACCGGGCATCCGATTTGGATTCCGTCAGTTCTGACAAGTCACTTTCATCTCCCCGGTCGTATTGGAATGATCGGCACGGCCATCCGACCGGTATTTCGAATTTTAGACCCCCGGACCCGTCCTAACAGTTCATTTGAACTAAGTGTATTTTAAAAATGAAGTTTGAGCGCCGAGCTCAAACCGGGCATCCGATTTGGATTCCGTCAGTTCTGACAAGTCACTTTCATCTCCCCGGTCGTATTGGAATGATCGGCACGGCCATCCGACCGGTATTTCAGATTTTAGAACCAAATGCCCCGTCCTAACAGTTCATTTGAACTAAGTGTATTTTAAAAATGAAGTTTGAGCGCCGAGCTCAAACCGGGCATCCGATTTGGATTCCGTCAGTTCTGACAAGTCACTTTCATCTCCCCGGTCGTATTGGAATGATCGGCACGGCCATCCGACCGGTATTTCAGATTTTAGAACCAAATGCCCCGTCCTAACAGTTCATTTGAACTAAGTGTATTTTAAAAATGAAGTTTGAGCGCCGAGCTCAAACCGGGCATCCGATTTGGATTCCGTCAGTTCTGACAAGTCACTTTCATCTCCCCGGTCGTATTGGAATGATCGGCACGGCCATCCGACCGGTATTTCGAATTTTAGACCCCCGGACCCGTCCTAACAGTTCATTTGAACTAAGTGTATTTTAAAAATGAAGTTTGAGCGCCGAGCTCAAACCGGGCATCCGATTTGGATTCCGTCAGTTCTGACAAGTCACTTTCATCTCCCCGGTCGTATTGGAATGATCGGCACGGCCATCCGACCGGTATTTCAGATTTTAGAACCAAATGCCCCGTCCTAACAGTTCATTTGAACTAAGTGTATTTTAAAAATGAAGTTTGAGCGCCGAGCTCAAACCGGGCATCCGATTTGGATTCCGTCAGTTCTGACAAGTCACTTTCATCTCCTCGGTCGTATTGGAATGATCGGCACGGCCATCCGACCGGTATTTCGAATTTTAGACCCCCGGACCCGTCCTAACAGTTCATTTGAACTAAGTGTATTTTAAAAATGAAGTTTGAGCGCCGAGCTCAAACCGGGCATCCGATTTGGATTCCGTCAGTTCTGACAAGTCACTTTCATCTCCCCGGTCGTATTGGAATGATCGGCACGGCCATCCGACCGGTATTTCAGATTTTAGAACCAAATGCCCCGTCCTAACAGTTCATTTGAACTAAGTGTATTTTAAAAATGAAGTTTGAGCGCCGAGCTCAAACCGGGCATCCGATTTGGATTCCGTCAGTTCTGACAAGTCACTTTCATCTCCCCGGTCGTATTGGAATGATCGGCACGGCCATCCGACCGGTATTTCGAATTTTAGACCCCCGGACCCGTCCTAACAGTTCATTTGAACTAAGTGTATTTTAAAAATGAAGTTTGAGCGCCGAGCTCAAACCGGGCATCCGATTTGGATTCCGTCAGTTCTGACAAGTCACTTTCATCTCCCCGGTCGTATTGGAATGATCGGCACGGCCATCCGACCGGTATTTCGAATTTTAGACCCCCGGACCCGTCCTAACAGTTCATTTGAACTAAGTGTATTTTAAAAATGAAGTTTGAGCGCCGAGCTCAAACCGGGCATCCGATTTGGATTCCGTCAGTTCTGACAAGTCACTTTCATCTCCCCGGTCGTATTGGAATGATCGGCACGGCCATCCGACCGGTATTTCAGATTTTAGAACCAAATGCCCCGTCCTAACAGTTCATTTGAACTAAGTGTATTTTAAAAATGAAGTTTGAGCGCCGAGCTCAAACCGGGCATCCGATTTGGATTCCGTCAGTTCTGACAAGTCACTTTCATCTCCCCGGTCGTATTGGAATGATCGGCACGGCCATCCGACCGGTATTTCAGATTTTAGAACCAAATGCCCCGTCCTAACAGTTCATTTGAACTAAGTGTATTTTAAAAATGAAGTTTGAGCGCCGAGCTCAAACCGGGCATCCGATTTGGATTCCGTCAGTTCTGACAAGTCACTTTCATCTCCCCGGTCGTATTGGAATGATCGGCACGGCCATCCGACCGGTATTTCGAATTTTAGACCCCCGGACCCGTCCTAACAGTTCATTTGAACTAAGTGTATTTTAAAAATGAAGTTTGAGCGCCGAGCTCAAACCGGGCATCCGATTTGGATTCCGTCAGTTCTGACAAGTCACTTTCATCTCCCCGGTCGTATTGGAATGATCGGCACGGCCATCCGACCGGTATTTCAGATTTTAGAACCAAATGCCCCGTCCTAACAGTTCATTTGAACTAAGTGTATTTTAAAAATGAAGTTTGAGCGCCGAGCTCAAACCGGGCATCCGATTTGGATTCCGTCAGTTCTGACAAGTCACTTTCATCTCCCCGGTCGTATTGGAATGATCGGCACGGCCATCCGACCGGTATTTCGAATTTTAGACCCCCGGACCCGTCCTAACAGTTCATTTGAACTAAGTGTATTTTAAAAATGAAGTTTGAGCGCCGAGCTCAAACCGGGCATCCGATTTGGATTCCGTCAGTTCTGACAAGTCACTTTCATCTCCCCGGTCGTATTGGAATGACCGGCACGGCCATCCGACCGGTATTTCAGATTTTAGACCCCCGGACCCGTCCTAACAGTTCATTTGAAATAAGTGTATTTTAAAAATGAAGTTTGAGCGCCGAGCTCAAACCGGGCATCCGATTTGGATTCCGTCAGTTCTGACAAGTCACTTTCATCTCCCCGGTCGTATTGGAATGACCGGCACGGCCATCCGACCGGTAACTTATGACCTATGCTCCTTTGTATGAACTGCCCTTCCTTTGCTTAGAGGTGCTGTTCCTGGCTTCCTGCCATGACAGTTACCAGACTTTGGGGAGATCTTTTCACCTAAATTGGCATATTTTATTCATGTCTACATGTTACTTTCCTTATATTATTCTAGCTTTATGAATATTTATAGATTTGTATCCTCCCCCACTCAAGTGAATAGAATTTATACATATCTTTTCACTTTCAGTTCTAACCAAAATCTCTATACACCTATGGAAAATCCTGCAGAACAGTCTGCCTGTTGATTCTAATATCCAGAGGATAGGTGTAAGATGATATTTAGAGTTAAGAAAATGATATTTTCCCCTCCTCAATCTAAATTCTTATATTTTGTAAGATGATATTTAGAGTTAACAAATAGAAAATCAATCAAATAAAATACTTACCGGAGGCTGCTGTGCAGGAGGTGCAGGAGGTGCTCTACTACTATCAATTCCCAAGGATGTGAGCATCTGGGAGACGGTCTGAGCGACGATGGTTGAGATATTCTGAGAGATATTCTGAGAGACGGTCTCGTTGACGATCTGCCTAAACATATCTGGAGTCATGGTCGGGGCGGCACTGGAAGAACCATCTGGGGCTGCTGGTGTGGTAAATGGAGAGGTCGCATGTGAGACCGAACTCGAGCATGATGATAACACCCTAGTCGTGCCCAAGCTATGTCCAAAACCATAAACATGTCCTTTCTTGGGTGCCCCAGATGCTGCAACCCAAATGGCAGGATCCAACTCTGGACGCTGACTGTCATCCCCGTACCTCTCATCCATTCGTCTACTATATGAGTCCTGCAAAAACCAAAAAAAAACAAAACCAAATTATTCTACAATTTAATCTTAAATGAAAACTATTAATGTATACACTTACCGCTACCTCCCGAGCTTTCTCACTAATGTAAGCATTTGTCCCTTTCTTCTTATGAGTTCGATCAAAAAGTTCATGAAATTGAGCTGGCCGCTTTAACTGTGCTTCCTGTTATTCAAATAAATCACAGTTTCATAATAGAAACAAAAAATTTATATATGTAGAAGTGTACTTACTAATCTCGCTTTATGTGTTGCAAAGGAGACAGAGCCACCCGTGTGTAAATTCGCTTCAGGATGCGCTGCTCTGTTTTGCTTTGCTTTGTTTGAATTGGCATTCCATTTCTCCGCTTCCCAAATGTTGCACAGCTCTGTCCAATACTCCTTTCTCATCCACACAGGCCCATGCTCCTTCCATATGTTCTTATCAGTACTTGCACATGCTTTTTTTGCATATCTTCGGGCATTGTACATAAGATGTTTGAAATTATCTCTTGCAGTAGCTGTCCATGCAAATCTAGCACGTAACTCATCTGAATGTTCTGTGAATCGATGATTCCTCTATATATTAACAACAACAAAAATTTATATGTTACATAACAAAGTGGGTTAAAATAATAATTGAAAATGACTTAATATGATAAAATAAGATAAATACCAAGAACATAGAGAACAATAAATCCTGAACACCCATCGGAAAATCAGCAAAGCGATGGATGGGGCCTGGAAAATGTGCTTGAATTGTCTTTGTAATAAATTGTGATGCTTGGGCTGGCTCTATTTTATTCCTGAAATTAAAAATATTAATACCACAATGACGAATAAATAACAAAAATAATGCATTACGTACCCTTCATTTATCCACACTGCCCGCATCGTCTCATTACAACAGCCCTCCCCCTCATGATGACTCGCCTCGTCATCAGCACGTACTATACGAATTAAATAGTATAAATAAAACAAACTATCAAAAAAACATAAATATGCAAATGAACATACCTGACTCAGCTGGGGGAGGTGTAGATCCACTCGCCATGTGTGATGGCGGTGCATAGGCCGTCAATGTACCCGTTGTCAGTGGTAACGGTGCAGAGGCCGTGGGTCCTGTAAGGATAAGAATCAGATAACACAAAAACATAAAGAATTATTTTAAACAAATACTCAAATGAATTATACATGAAAGTATACATACCTACTACCGGTGGTAGCGGTGCATCCCTCGGTGGTAACGGTGCAGAGGTCGTGGGTCCTGTGAAAATAAGAATCAGATAACACAAAAACATAAAGAATTATTTTCAACAAATACTACAATGCATTATACATGAAAGTATACATACCTACTACCGGTGGTAGCGGTGCAGAGGTCGGTCGTAACGGTGTAGAGGTCGTGGGTCCTGTGAAAATAATAATCAGATAACACAAATACATAATGAATTATTTTCAACAAATACTACAATGCATTATGAAGGGAAAGTATACATACCTACTACCGGTGGTAGCGGTGCAGAGGTCGGTGGTATATGTGCAGAGGTCGTGGGTCCTGTGAAAATAAGAATCAGATAACACAAAAACATAAAGAATTATTTTCAACAAATACTACAATGCATTATACATGAAAGTATACATACCTACTACCGGTGGTAGCGGTGCAGAGGTCGGTCGTAACGGTGTAGAGGTCGTGGGTCCTGTGAAAATAATAATCAGATAACACAAATACATAATGAATTATTTTCAACAAATACTACAATGCATTATGAAGGGAAAGTATACATACCTACTACCGGTGGTGAAACGGAAGTAAATCTCCTCCCGCTACCCTCTCCCCTCCCACCTCTGGGAGTCCCACGCCGTCCTCGAACCATATCTTCAACTGGTAATAAAATACATGCATATTCATCAAATAGTGAAAGAAAGAAAGTTACAGAGTATTAAAATTCCCAGATAAAATTGTATACCATTAATCAAACATTCTCCATTTCTTCTTCAGATGTTGGAGATATAACAAATTCAGCATTCACATCTTCATTATCAGATTCATTTTGATCACTAATATATTCCTCCTCTTCGGAGTCCCCCAACTGTATTTCTGGTTGTTCTGGATCGACTTCCTCCACTTCATTCTCTTTAGATAAAGACGGTGCCTCCACAGATTCATCACTAGAAGCAGGCAAGTCTACATCATCACCCAAGTCTGATTGAAAGAATTCGGCATTCACATCCAACTGCTCTGTTTCAGTCAAATCCAACTCATAATCCGGGAAAAGCCTTGTCTTAACCTTGCAAACTGCCCACCAATCATTTCTTTCTTTATTTCTAGACGATGGATACTTTGTATAATAGACCTGCTGGGCTTGTGCGGCCAAAATGAATGGATCATAAGTATTCAATTTAGACTTATGTCTGATATCGACAATCCCATATGTTGTGTCATTTCGAACAGAATTAGGATCAAACCAATGACACTTTAACAGAAATATATGGTTGTCATCTCCGAGATATTGCAATTCTAAGATCTCCTCAATAATACCATAATAATCACATTCGTTTTCATTATATGTACTTCCTTTCACACATACCCCGCTGTTCATTGTTGACTTATTCTGCCCATATTGTCTAGTGTGAAATCTATACCCATTCACAATAAATGCTGGATATGTACGTGCAACTTTCGATGGGCCATAACTGATCACTCGAATTCTTTGATCAGTAATAAAATCATTTTCAACCTACATATGGACAGCACACTAGTCAGAATTTGTCATTGACCCAACAAGGAGAAAGAGTAGTAATAATACTTACACGATATTTCAGCCAAGAAGCGAATGATTTTTCTCGTTCTTTTTCAACCTCCATGTCAGTGAGATATGGACATCTTTGGATTAATTCTGAGTCAAATTGTCTGTATTACGACCATTGGAGCATTATAGATGGAATGAAAAATAATAAGTTATAGACACAATGTAATTTGAGCAGAGAACTTACGCAACATAAGGTTCAACCTCCATACAATTTAAAAGGATGTAAATTTCTGCACAGTGCAATTCTCTATCATTTAGCATCCGACTCGAGGAACGTCCATACGCACGTCCAGGATACTTAAATATCGACAGTCGCTCAGAGTGAACGGAGTCTCCCCCATCATCATTACGTGGTGGCCGAGTTCGACGAGTTTGTACCTCAGGTTCAAAGTACATTGAACAGAAATTTGATATTTCTTCCATAATGTACGCCTCGGCAATGGAACCCTCTACTTTTGCCTTGTTGCGAACTTTCATTTTCAATTCATGCATACACCTACCAGAATGTTCATAAGATAATGAAAAACACATCACCATGTAATTGAATTATGAGGAGAAAATATATATATATTACCTCTCAAATGGATACATCCATCTAAATTGTACTGGCCCTCCTACTTTAGCCTCATATGGTAAGTGTATAAGCAGGTGCTCCATTGAATCAAAGAATGATGGTGGAAATATCTTTTCCAATCTACAAACTGTCGTGATCACATTCTGTTCAATAGTTTCCACATCTTCATACCTGAGCTCTGATGCACATAAAATTTTGAAAAACTGACTTAACTCAGTCACTGCTCCCCATATCGCCTTCGGCATCATATCACGAAATACAATAGGTAACAACCTCTGCATGAACACATGACAGTCATGACTTTTCATTCCATATATTTTCCCCTCATTTGTATTCACGCAACGAGCAATGTTAGACACATAACCATCTGGAAATCTCAACTGTTTTAGCCAAGAGCATACTTCTTTAATCTGTGCAGCTCCAAGGGCGTAACTTGCTTTCGGTTTAACTGTTTTACCATTTCTATCAATAAGGTACAGTTCTGGACGTTTACAATGTATTTTCAAGTCTAAACGGGCATTCACATTATCCTTTGTTTTGCCTGTTATGTCCATAACAGTGTTGAACACATTATCAAAGACATTCTTCTCAACATGCATGACGTCGATGTTATGTCGTATAAGAAGAGTTGACCAATAAGGCAATTCCCAGAAGATACTTTTTTTGACCCAATTGTGATCCTTCCCAAATCCAGGGAGTTGTCTTGTGCTGCTCGACAATTGTGCTATATCTGGTAAGTTCTGTACACGTGCTGCTAAATGTGGACCAGACAACCGTTCAAAATCAGCTTCTTCCAATTCAATTCTGTTCTTTAAGAATGCATCTTTTTGCCTTCTAAACGGATGGTCCCTTGGTAGAAATCGTCGATGACAATCAAACCAGCATGACTTGCCACCATGCTTAAGTACAAATGATTTGGAACTGTCCATACAGTAAGGACATGCTAGTTTTCCATGAGTGCTCCAGCTAGATAACATTCCATATGCAGGAAAGTCGCTTATTGTCCACATCAATGCAGCCTTCATAGTGAAATTTTGTTTTCTGCATGCATCATAGGTAGTAACCCCATCAGTCCATAACAACTTCAACTCATCAATCAACGGCCTGAGATATATGTCTAATTTTTTCCCAGGACTTTTTGGACCAGGGATCAATAATGATAGAAATAAATGCTCTCGTTTCATGCACATATTTGGCGGAATATTATATGGTGTCACGAAAACTGGCCAGCAAGAGTAGGAAGTCACTGAACCTCCAAATGGATTGAATCCATCAGTACATAAACCCAGCCTTACATTACGCGACTCTTTTGAGAAAGTAGGGTGAGCACGGTTAAAGTGACTCCAAGCTTCGGCATCTGCAGGATGACTGATTACATTATGTTGTCGACGTACTCTTTCCGCATGCCATCTCATATGTTGAGCTATCTTTGGTGCCATATACATTCTCTGCAATCTCGGTGCAATAGGAAAATACCGCAATGACATATATGGTATATCTTTTTGCTTTGAATTGTCCCCTTTCTTAGGCTTGAATCTATCATGACCACATATGGAACATGATACCTTACTTTTAGCCTCATTATAATATAGCATGCAATGATTAGGACATGCATCTATTTTCTCATATCCAAGCCCTAAGTCAGTGACCATCTTCTTTGCACGATAAAAATTTTCAGGTAATTTCTCATCTTGTGGCAACATACTTTTGATAATCAGTAACAAACGATCAAAACAAATCTCACTGATGTGAAATTCAGATTTCAAGTTCAATAATTGTGACACCGCAGACAGTCGAGAGTGATTTTGACATCCAGTCCACAATGGCTCATCAGCATCTTTGAGTAGCTGATAAAATCTTTCAGCTGTCTTGTTTGGCGGTTCTTCATTATGTACATGCTCCTCGTGAACATTGAATCCTGGACCAGCAGCATCTATGACCATATCAACATATGAACTTCCACTTCCAACATTGGCAGGCTCGTAGGTCGACCACAATGTTTCACCATGACATATCCAGTTTGTATAATCTTTAACAAACCCCTTTCTGTATAAATGACGTTGTACATCCCATGTTGTCAGCCACTTCAAATTCTTACAGACTACACAAGGACATCGGATACGACCCTCACAATCTACAGCTTCAATAGAATTTCTCAAAGCAAACTGAATGAATCTCTCAACTCCATTTTTAAATTCTATAGACACCACCTGATCAACTACTCTACGGTACATCCATGAACGATCTTCAGACATTTTCCCTATGCGAATGAAATGTAAACACACAAAACTTTAACATGTTTAACAAAATAAAAAGTACAACCCTTACCTCACATCGTCCATGTCTGCCATTTTAAATAGGACGGAAATATCATTTAGATCTTCACTTTTTAACCCATCTGTGAAGGTTTGATCGCACGATTAATTACTATATGTGTTGTGTTGTTTGCTAAAAATTTCGGCAGCATCTCCCCACACCTCTCCGATATACCACAAAATATTTATTGATTAAGAAATTTTCTTAAACACTTACTAATAAGTGGTTAAGAAAATAATCAAAATCAATAAAGGTATATCAGAGAGGAGTGAGAAGACGCAGCCAAAATTTTTAACAAACAACACAAACACATATAGTAATTAACCACCTAAGTGCGATCAAACATTCACAGACTGTCCAAACGGGACAATTCAAGACTTTGAGTTAGATATACACATTCTCATCATTCAAAATGAGAACGTGCATATCAATCCCAAAGTCTTGAACGGGTAGGTTGATTGGCACGGGCTTAACACGCTCTCCTAAGATGCGTGCAATGTTAGGTTGCACCCACGCATCTCAGCTCACATACAACACCCAACTAATTAAATATTGACAAGATAATAACACAATCTAAAAACATAGCAGTAACATGTGAAATTGGCAATACATGTACACAATGAAAACATGAATTTTATTTTAACATCCAACATAAAGACAACACTTTCACTAGCTATTTAGCAGAAATAAAATATAGCATGATACTTTTTAGCTTAAAGACAACACTGTCACTAGCTATGCAGAAATCAAGTAAAGAAATTGATAGTATCGTCACTGAATAAGACAATAATAAAACACACTTTACTTTTCATCCAACACTATCCAAACAGTACTCTTAGCTAATGACATGTTTTAGATATTCTAAAATTAAGAAACTGAGCTACAATTCTAAAATGTCAATGTTTCTCTAATACTCATGTCATGTAAATTTAAACATATCAATAATTTATGAGGTTGTCAACCACGACTGCTAATCTTTTTTTTTTTTTGAAAATCTACAAGATGACTAGTAGCTTCCATTGACAGATTCCCCATTTTAAAAAGGCGCGGGTTTACATGATTTGCAACGTCTCGACAGTCCTCAACTATTGTGCCTAGAAGATATTATCTCGTAGGGGTATGTCTAAAATTATTGCAAATTCTGATGAAATGGCCCACATCTGGGTATTATGGAAAGACCATCTGCATGTTTCTCTGGTTACTAGAGATGATCAGCAAATTACTCTTCTCATGGGTCTTAATGGTCAAGTCCCTTTTCACTTAACTGCAGTATATGCAAAATGCAATGTGATTGAGAGAAAGGGTCTTTGGACTACACTGATTAACGTCCACTCTAACATTTCTGGTCCTTGGATGGTGGCAGGAGACTTCAACTACATTACTGATACAAAGGAAAAAATTGGTGGTAATGATCCTAATTCGATTGCAATGACTGATTTTAAGGACTGTATATCAAATTGTGCACTTTTGGATACTGGTTTCAAAGGATCTTCCTACACTTGGCATAACAATCAATCAGGAAGCAGGGGTATTTGGGCCAGACTGGATAGAATTCTAACCAATTCTGATTGGATGGCTCATTATGCCTTCTCCGTTGAACATCTTTCCAGGGAAGTCTCAGATCATGCCCCTCTACTTGTGTTGCAGACTCCCCAGATTAAAAGGAAAACCAGATTCTGTTTCCAAAAAATGTGGACTTATCATGACCATCTTCTTGCTGATGTTAAAAAGTGTTGGGATACTAGTCCTTTAGCTTCTTCACCTACCTTAACCCTTTATCTTAAGCTCAAGAGTCTCAGGCAAATGCTTAAAGTTTGGAATTATCAAGTCTTTGGTAATATTCATAATAATGTGGCAAAAGCGGAGGATGATGTTATTAAGGCAGAACACGCTTATGACACCCAGCCTTCCACTACAAATCAGACTGCCCTGGATGAGGCTAAACTTGTTCTGTCCAAAATGTTGCTTCAGGAGGAATGCTTTTGGAGACAGAAATCTAGAGTCCGATGGCTCACTGAAGGGGATAGAAATACCAGATTCTTTCACTCTACCACTTTAGCTAAGAGGAAAAAAATGTGCATATCTCAACTTCAAAACTCTGCAGGCCTTCTCACTTCGGACCCTGGGGAAATGACTTCAATTGCTGTGACACATTTTCAGGAAGCCTTCTCTTCCCAACATCATTTAGCAGATAGTACTGTTCTTGACTGTATTCCCTCTCTGGTTGATCAGTTAGACACTGACACCCTCTGCTCAATCCCTACTGCCGCAGAAATCCAAGACTTATGTCTTCAGGCTATCCCAAGATAGTGCACCGGGCCCTGACGGATTCACAGGTGCATTTTACCAATTTGCTTGGGGGATAATTGCCTCCACTGTGATAAGAGCTGTGCAGGAATTCTTTACTTCCCATGAAGACTTACCCAGATCTGTCACTGCTACCCTGGTTGCTCTCATTCCAAAACAAACAAATGCTACCAGAATTTCTGAGTTTAGACCTATTAGCCTGTGCAACTTCTTTTACAAAATTATTGCCTCTATCATTAATACTAGGCTTGCCAGCATTCTTCCTAAGATCATATCTCCTGAACAATCTGCATTTGTCAAAGGCAGAAATATTATTGAGAATATTGCTTTGGCCCAGGAACTTACCAATGAAATTGGCATGAAAATAAGGGGCTCTAATGTGATGATAAAGATTGATATGGCTAAGGCTTATGATAGGCTTGAATGGGATTTTCTCTTCAATGTTCTTAACAGGTTTGGATTTAATGACCAGTTCATCAGGCTTATTAGAAAAATGGTGCACAATAACTGGTTTTCTATTCTTATAAATGGTACCCCTGCTGGATTCTTCAAATCTTCAAGAGGGGTGCGTCAAGGTGATCCAATTGCTCCCTCACTATTTATCATTGCAGAAGAGGTACTCAGTAGATCTCTGACAAAAGCCTTCCAATGTGGCCTCATAGAATGGTATGCTAGTCCTAGACATTGCCCGAATATTTCACATCTTTTGTTTGCGGATGATACCATCATTTTTTGCAATGGCAATCTTATTTCAATAAGGAATCTCCTTAAGATACTACAAGATTATGAAAGAGCTTCAGGGCAGTCAATAAACACAGGTAAAAGTGGTTTTTTCATACACTCCAGGAATAATAACTCTACTGCCAGGAAAATTCAGGATGTCACTGGTTTTGTTAAACACTCCTTCCCTCATAAGTATCTTGGTTTTCCCCTGATCAAAGGAAGATGCAAGAAAATTCACTACACTGGTATTCTACACAATATTCAGAGGAGGATTTCAGGTTGGAAATGTGGGATGCTCTCCTAGGGAGCAAAACTAGTCCTTATCAAGCATGTCCTGATCTCATTGCCCATATACTTTCTTACATCTTCTTCACTGCATATTGGAACTCACCAAGCTATTGAAAAATCACTTGCCAATTTCTTCTGGGGTTCATCTGATCATGGTCACAGGAAGCACTGGAGAAAATGGAACAAAATCTGCACTCCTATCTCTTAAGGTGGACTGGGTATTATATCACTAAGGAATATGGAAACTCCCTTAAGTGTTAAAATGTTGTGGCAAGCTCTTCATTCAAATTCATTATGGGCCGAGTATTTCAGAGCCAAATATATTAGGAACTGTCCTCTCATCCAGGTTCAGTTTACAAATATGAAGGGTTTTGAAAGGAGAAGGTGGATCACTGCAAAAAATTTAATTATTCAGCATAAGAGGGTCATTATTGGAGATGGCAGCAGGACAAGCTTCTGGTATGACAGATGGATAGGCCAACACACCCTTGCTGATTTTGCATTGGCTGATAACACCATCAACCCTATGCTCTCTGTTCGGGACTTTATTGTACAGATGAATTCAGAAGACACAAATTGGCCTAACAGGTTTTTTACTGAAGAAATTAGCACTGCTTTGAAGCATGTTAAACTCAATCAGGAACATGACCTACCTGCTTGGAGCCTTTCTTCTTCGGGGAACTGTTCAGTCTCATCCACCCAAAAGGCTATTAGCAGGAACCAAGAGACTCAGACTTTCAATCAGTGGACTAGCATTTGGTCACCATGGCTGCCTTCCAAGATCTCCATTCATCTGTGGAAAATTATCAACAAGTGTCTTCCTCTGGATTGCAACATTCAGAAGATAGGGATTCCAATTTGTTCAAAATGCTGCTGCTGCAAGACCCCACAGACTGAAAATTATAACCACTTATTTATTTTCGGTGATTGGGCTTCTTACATATGGACATATTTCAGATCTAAGGGGTTGCAAATTGAAGAAAATTCAGCTACCTCAATGATACTCAACAATTTATGCTCCACTCAGAAAAAATCAATGTTTGGCCTATTTGGTCTAGCTGCTGTCGGAGTTAGTATGTGGGAGATTTGGTGTGCTAGAAATTCAGACAAATATGATGACTCCAAAACTTCCTGCCAGGGTCTCCTCCACAAAATCAGATACAAAGTCAAAGAAATATGTCAGATTTCCTCACTACCCGAAGCCAATCAGGAACATATCAGAATTCTGGATGCTCTAGGAATTCAATTTGCTAAACCAAAGCAGCTTAGAGCTATAGCCATTAAATGGTTTTGCCCTCCTTGGCCTTCTTTAAAACTAAATACTGATGGAGCATCTAAAGCCAATGGTGAATCTGGTGGAGGTGGGGTCATAAGAGATCACCTTGGAAATGTCATCCTAGCTTTCAGCCACTACTATGGATTCTCAAATAGCATCATTGCTGAGGCCCCTGCCCTATTAGATGGAATGAAGTATATCAAAATCACTGGTTCCACAGCAGCAATAATTGAATGTGACTCTCAAACTATTGTCAATATTATCAAAAGGAAAGCCACCTGCCCTTGGTCGATATTGTCCTATGTCAGGGAGATATGGAGCCTCCTTAATCCTGCAGATACCATTAATCACATCTTTAGAGAAGGGAACACTGTGGCTGATTCCTTAGCTTCTTTAGCTTGTAAGTTGAAATGTAATGCATCCTATTCCTCCTCTGAGCTTCCTACTCTCATTAGAGGTGCTGTTAGGCTTGATAAACTGGGTATGCCCAGTGTCCGCTTGATGTAATTTATCTTTACAATTGCTTTTACTCAATAAAATACCCACTGGTGGTTAGGTGGTAGAGTTCTTCTCTCAACCTTTCCACTAGGCAGGGCTTTCACATAAAAAAAAAAGAAGATAGTGAAACCCTTCAGTTTCAGAATGCTATAGGCAGTCTCCATGCATGCATGTGGAAATGACAATGTCTATAAAGCAAATTAAACCTTAAGTCAAAGTTTTGAATTCTTCAGCTAAAATCAATATGTAACTTCTACAGTCCACTGATAGTTTGCAGAGAGTTGAGTTGTTTGAACAAAGATTTATTGTTTTATGAATTTGGCACGTAAACTGTCGGGAGACATGTAATCACCTCTGCACGTGGATTGTGCTAGCTTTCACAGAAAAATTCCACACCTAAGTACATAACCATGCATGACTATGCATAAATCTTTGAAGTCGATTCTGCTGGTTCGGGTGCCGGAGGGGGTGACACAGAGAGAGAGGGATCAGAGAGAGAGAGGGTGCCAGGTGGAACCTTTAATGTTGTAGTCGGCGAGGGTGCGGCCGTCCTCCAGATGCTTCCCGGCGAAGATGAGATGCTGCTGGTTCGGGGAAATGCCCTCCTTGCCCTGGATCTTAGCCTTCACGTTGTCGATCGTGTCCGAGGAGTCGACCTCCAAGGTGAACTGTGCTTTGACCGCAGGGGGAGGGGGGGCTCCGGCGGAGGGGGGCTCGGGCGGGAGGCCGCAGGGGGAGGGGGGCTCGGGCGGAGGTTGGCTCGGGCGGGAGGCCGCAGGGGGAGGGGGGGCTCCGGCGGAGGGGGGCTCGGGCGGGAGGCCGCAGGGGGAGGGGGGCTCGGGCGGGAGGCCGCAGGGGGAGGGGGGGCTCCGGCGGAGGGGGGCGGAGGCCGCAGGGGGAGGGGGGCTCGGGCGGGAGGCCGCAGGGGGAGGGGGGCTCCGGCGGAGGGGGGCGGAGGCCGCAGGGGGAGGGGGGGCTCCGGCGGAAGGGGGCTCGGGCGGGAGGCCGCAGGGGGAGGGGGGCTCTGGCGGGAGGCCGCAGGGGGAGGGGGGGCTCCGGCGGAGGGGGGCTCGGGCGGGAGGGGCGTGGGGGGGCTAGGGCGGAGAGGGGGCCGCAGGGGGAGGGGGCTCGGGCGGGGGCTCGGGCGGGAGGGCTCGGGCGGGAGGGGGGGCTCGGGCGGGCGGGGGCCGCAGTGGGGAGTATAACGGGATCAACGACTGATTGGAGACCGAAGTAAATTCGGTCGCAAGAACAGCGACCGATTGGAGACCGAACTGAATTCGGTCGCCAAAACGGTCTCACATATGCGACCGATTATTTCGGTCGCCGAATTGGTCTCTATTTGGGACCGACTAGCGACCGATTTAATCGGTCTCTAAGTCGGTCGCTATAGCCACTTTTTCTTGTAGTGTTCGTTCATTCACATAAAAGTCACAACAAAACAAACAAAAGATCAAAAAAGAAAGTTTTCATTTCATTTTCATATAAGTTATGTACAAGTAAAAAAGAAAACCAAAAGAAAACATGCATCACTCGGCCGGCTTATCCGCCGGGCCGCCATCATCATCTCCACCGTCCGGCTTCCTCACCGGTGGTCCTATGGAGGCACTCTCCTCCTGCTGGCCCCTCTCCGCCCTCTCATTCCTCCGTTGACCAGAGGAGCTAACGAGGTAGTCTGCCACCGATTCGGCACGAGCAGCACTCCTCGGCGCTCTGCTCTGAGAGACGCTCCGCTCTGGTCCTCGGCCCATCATACGTATGATCCACTCCAAGGTCCGAACCTTGACCTTCATATTGTGGGCGTCGAGTCGCGCAGCTCGTGCCTCGAACCGGTATCTCTCAAAGTCTGTTGTCTGCGTTGCCGTCCGCGCAAGCTCTCCTCTCAATCGGGCCACCTCTGCTCGTAAGACCTCTGCCTCAGTCCGAGCCAGTTTCACCTCGGCCACTGCTACGGCTAGCTCTCTCGCCTATAGTTTGCATTGCATATAGTTAGTCGCATAAACATGAGAATTTGCATAAAGCATAAGCATTTAATTTGCATAAGCATTTAGCATCTTACCCGCTCCACAAGGGTGGCCTCCGCCTCCTCGGCCCGGGAAACCGCTCGGACGAACTCGGCGTCCCGCTCAGCTCTGTCCCCGGCAGGCTGTGAGGACGATGATGGGGCATCCGGTCCCACTCTTTGGGCTCCCTCAGCCCGCTGCATTTAGAAATCATTGGTCACTTCATCGCATTCGCATCATAATCATAAACATAATCATTTAGGTCCAAGGTCTTAGAGTCTTACCAAGAGCTCCAAAGTGGTCCGGTACTCGTCCCGCTGCGGGACGGTGGCGTGGAGTAGCCCCTCGAGCTCGGCTATCCTTCTCTCGGGGTCTAGCTGCATTTAGAAAGTATATGAGTCAGTGCATATTGAATAAAATTTTCATAAAAGAGCATTCAGAGTATAGGGTTTTATTGCATACCGGTCGTCGGGTACCTCGGTACACCCGGTCCCCGTACAATCGAGCAAAGGCTTTCAAGTATGCATCATCGCTCTCGTCCCGCTCCTTCACTGCTCTTCGCCGCTTGTTCCAGCCGTGGACGTACTTCACCTTCCGGGCGCACCAATCTATGTCATCGCTAATTCCTTTCACTGACTTCCCTGGGCGGTCGTCACTGTGGCGTGGAAAGGTCACCTTAGGCTGGTGTAGTCCCCGAGTCCTCAGAATCAGCCGGTAGTGGAGAGGCTCGATGATATGGATGCAGTGCAACCATATGTCTCGTCCCCGGTACGAAAGGGCTGCCTCCACCCATGGTTGTCCCTCGAAGTTCTCGCCTCTGTACGGGGTCCATCTCACCTGAAAGCATGAATCGAATCATCATATAGAAGCATATAGAAATATTCAAAATCATTTAGAAAGCATTTTTGAGTTTCGGGCTTACCGCCATATGCGGGAAGGAATCCAAATCGTCCTGGATCGCCCGAGTCAATCTGATGATCGACCCCGGGTCTCTTGCGACCACCCATCGCCTCGCGATTGGGATGCGGCCGGTGTGGAGTAGTGTGCCCCGTCCTATGCCCGGGAGGTACATGTAGCTCTAGAACTGCATTTAGAAGTTAAGTCAGTAAACTTGCATGAACATTTGCATAAATCATAACAGAAGCATTTAAGTTGCATTTACCTATAGAAAAGGTGAGAAGCCGCCCAGCATCGTCTGTCGATCCGTCGTGCTAAGGGACTCGAACAGGAAGGCTAGCACTGCCGCTCCCCAAGTGTACTTTCCAACTCTGCCCAAATCCTCGATCATCGGCAGTAGCCTGCAGCTGATCACATCTGCCCGAGTCGCGAACAGGAGCTTCCGGAACAGTAGCATCAGGAAGCGCCTTAGGGTGCGATCTCCCTCTGGTCCAGCCTCTGCCGCCACTCGTGGGCGCACCTGGTCAATCACTCTACCCAGATGCTCCTCTGGTAGCTCCCCCACAGCTATCGCCGCTCCTCTCAGTCCTAAGCTCTCCTATAGTACTGACCTCGAGAGCTGGGATGACGTCTACCCTAGTCTGATCAAATCTAGCCCCAGCAGCTCCTAGGCCATCTCTCGGTAGTTCCTGTAAGTCCATCCTGTCACTGCGGCTCCATGTACTCGCAGCCCGGCAATCCTCGATATATCTTCTAGCGTGGGGATCATGTGACCCCACGGGAAGATGAATGCTCTGCTGATGGATCCCACCTCTCGTGCAAGGCGTACAGCAGAGGCGTGTCCATCCTGGTCACCTCGATGCTTAGCACCTCAGCGAACCCCATCCCGGCCAATCTCTCTCTCTGGTAATCGGGCAGTGCCTGGTACACCACCCGGATCTGAAGCCAGGAGATCCTCGTCCGTCTTTTTCCCTGCATTCATTTAGATCATAAATTAGTCAATTGCATCATGGAATCATTTACATAACATTTATAAAATAAAAATAAAATAAAAACAAGACAAAAAATTGAATAATTGAAAACCTAAAAAATAGTTCTAGCCTCTGGTGCATGCAACGGCCCTGGGATGGGGCGTCACATGGCTCTAACGCATCTAGAGTGACGCGTTAGGCTTGTGACAGTCACTGGAAGGACCGTCACATTCCCTGCTAAAGGGCATTTTTCCATTTGCATTCCGTGGCTTCTCACTTTGGCCAAAAGGCCTATAAACAATCCTAAATGGGTGCATAGACCCATTTTATACCCCCCATTGCCACATGCATCCACATAAAAACACAAAAAATTAAAAATTTTGAAAATTAGGGCGGAGGCCTACCTCATGGTCTTGGCCCCTCTTCCTCTTCTTCTCCTGTTCCTTGGGTTCTCCCTCGTCCAGGAAAGTCTCCCCTTGGTCCTCCTCGGCCAATTGAGCCTCTTCTTCCACCCTTGGAGCTCTCTTCCTCATTTTTTCTTCCTCCGGCCGTCGTTCCACTTCCCGCTCTATCCGGCGGTGGAGGCGGTGTATCGCCTTCTTCTTCCCTCTCTCCCTCTTCTTCGGTGGCTATGGAGCCTCGTCGCCGGCCATCTCTTTGGTGGTTGACGGTGGTCGCCGGTGGCTCTCGTTGGGGTTTTGGAGAGCGTTTTTGGCGTTTGGTTGCTTGAGTGTTGAATGAATGAGGCCGTGACCGTTCGGTTTGTTTTTTTTGAACGCTCAGGAAATGTGACGGTCTGTCGTCCGACCGTTACACTCTCTGATGCGTACTCTTTTGACCGTTACATGGATTTGAATTGTTTCATTGAAGAATATGAACCACCCAATCTCTAACAGCCCTCGTCTGGTCTGTTACTTCATGTAACGCCCTCTCTGCAAACCGTTACAGCTTGCAAGTTTCTTGATGAATAAAATGGTCCATTTGATGATTGAATGACCACATTTTCTACCATGGCACGTATTATTAATGCTTCTAACACGTATGAATGGTTATGCCTTATTTCATGCTCATATTTATTATTGGGTAACCTCTTTCTCATGAATGAAGTTATAAACAACATGCTTTGCCGTTCGTCAGGCAGGTAAGTCAGGTATTGTATCTCATTCCCTCAAATCCCTTAATGCATTACTATATGTTATCTATAATATATTATCTCGAGAACCGGCTGGTCATTCATGTGTTCTGGGATCTGATGTTCCCCTTAAACAAAAATGATGATGATCTAAGTACACATGTTTAATCGTTGGATAGGCCGTTAGGATTGAAAAAAATTGGGGACGATGGTTCTGTCTTGCACGCCGTGGTTGCAGATGGTGTCCTGACCCTGGGTTCTTCAGTCTAGCAATATTATTCTCGAGTATCTTGTTATTTTATCTTTCTTTGCATTTGTTTTAATGATTTATTTCTCTTTAGCCCAGCATGTATCATCCGTATCTTTTGAGCATTCATGATCTTCATCTGTTCAAGGTGTCTCAATGATGGTGAATAACTATGTTCTTAATCTCGAATAAGGAGAATCATTTCACTCTGAATTAGAAGGTTTCCTTCGATCTCTCGCTTGATCTGGTTGGCTGAAGATTCCTGTCTGGAGTTTAGTCAGTTCTCTTTCCTTTCTGTTGCCTCCGGCGGCTAGTCGTGTTTCCTTTCCTTAGGTGTTAGTTCCTCCAGACTTGCATCCTTCGGTTGGCTATATCCTTGTGATCAGTTCGAAGTTTTCCAGAAAATTCCTATCGCTTGTCGGTAAAGAACGGGTGTCGTTTACCTTAACGCCCACTTTTTGGTTCACTACGCTCCACTTCCGCTTCATCTCCATGTTCCATTTTCATTTTCGCTTCACCTCCGCTCACTCACCTGCAAAGAGGACGTTAAGGAGGGGCATCTGTTGACACCCGTTTTATGACCGATAAGTTGGGTCATCTCCTTGTTCACTCTATGTGATGCTCCAAGTTGTTCACTCTTCATTGAGTTTCCTTCGTCAATTTGAAGCTCATTTTATGGGTCTTCTCTCCTTGGTTGAGTGTGGTTCCTGGTGGCTTTTCATTGGATGAAGCTTAGCAAGCCCTCTTATCAATTTTAATCCTCATTGTTTCTAACAGTCCTCTGCATGGGCGTTACATTCTTCTAACGCATTCGCCCTAGGCCGTTACTTCTTGAAGAGTCCTAAAGTTTGAGGTCTTTGTTTCAAAGCTTATCCGTTGGCCTATCCATTGATTTTAACAGTTTGTCGTGCAGCCGTTACTTTCCTCCAATGCGTCCAGCCATGGCCGTTACTTATCTTGCAGAGTCAAACTTGTTTGATCTTCTCCCCGTTGATCTTATCTCTTTTGAGATAAGGTTAAATGTAACGGTATCCCCCTGGTGCGTTATTTTCATGCGGCGGTCTGTCGAGTAGCCGTTACATCTAACAGAGAGTCCTGGCAGTTCAGGCCTTTTCTCTGCTACTCCGTGGTCGAGATAAGAGTTTGATCTTGTGATTTCTCTTCCAAATCTGATCCTCAGAACCTTCTGTTTGTTTCTATGGACTCTTGGTGATATTATCTTCAAGGATTTGCTAAGAGTTATCCTCTTTTCTTGCTGGATTATCCTCTGCTTGATCGGAGAGTTTGAGGGCCTATAAATAGCACCCTTAACTTCATGGCCCGAGAGAGGAAGACCTGGAGTTCGCGTCAAAGTGCTGCCGCATTCTGGAGCCACATCTAACCAAGGAGATTTGTCTTTCACGTCCATCTGCTTCACGGTGAAGGGAGTATTTGTTCTATTGAGTTTCAAAGTTCATCATTGCATATTGTGTTCTTCCTCCTCCCTCTCATCATAGGCATTGTCCCTCTCCTTGTTTCCATGTTCTGCATCTGGTTTTCATCATCTAAACATTCTTCCTATCTTTTAAAACGCCCAGAGGGGTTAAAAAAACCAAAACTTCCCCGGTACTTCTCTTTCCTTTTGCATGATCTTAAGTTCTTTGAGAATTGATACTATGCTTGTTTAAAGGGCTAATCTGGGTATGTTTTCTTGTGTTTCACGTTCTTTGGCAGGTTTACAGGTTCACTATACGAGGCCCAAGTCTTCTGGCCGGCTGGAAGAGTTGGAGTTAAAAGAGTCCACAAGCTATTTCTGTAGGGTTTCTGACGGTCTTGTGCAGGCGCGTCAGGTTCATATAACGGCTCATCTGGAGACCGTCACATTCCTGTGACGCACGGGGTCTGGACCGTTACATTTGGTTGATCTGCAGATTTCATTGGTTTTCTCTCTCCCGTGGGCGGGTGCTTCATCCACCTATTTCCAAGGTATTTTCAAGTCTCTGGCTTGTGTTTACTTTGGTGGCGATCACGTTCTTTCTTAGTATTGGGCATTAGCTTTCTCTCCATCTCATATCTCTTATTTCCTTTATTTGCTCCACCCTTGCGGTGTGTTTTTATTTGCTCTTGCTCCACGCCCCGGCGTGTGTTTTTCTTTATTCCCTTAGTTTAGCTTGATGATTGAGATAGCATGCCCATGCTAGAGCTTGTTCTGGTTGCCTAGGTTCATGGTTCACATGTCCTTAGGTTGATTGAGATCTTTGATTTTTGCTTATCATCTTTATTACACATCAAAACAAAAAAGAAGAAGGGAAGCAAAACAAATCAACAGCGATGAAGAAGAGGAACCTGACCGTGATAGCCACCAAGGTTCTACGGCACTAAAAAGATGGAGAATGGATGAAGACGGCGCCGTGTACCTTGGAAAATATGGAGAAATACGCGGCCTAATGGGAAGCCGCTACAGCGCGATTGCGCTTTGAAAAGGGGTGCGGGGAACCAATGTGGGTGACACCTCCTCGCCTTCCAGCTAGCTAGAAAGCAAGGGCCTCACGTTCTATCAACAATCTCTTGCAAAACAAAGCCACAAACATAAGAGAAAATCCATTAGAATGTAAAGTGTAGCATATGTCTCGAAATGATAAAGTAGCATGAAAGAAAGGGGGAGAACGCACTCGGGGAGAGTTTTTAACCCCTATGAATGGGTGCAAACAAAAGGTGGGTGTATTGTGCATGCATAGGATTTGAAATCACGAAAAATGATTGAGAGAATAAGGAGAAAAGTGATGTGCAAAACAGAGAAAAATGCAGAAACGTGCAGAAATAGTGCGATTTGTGATAATTTTGAAAAAGTAGAAGATGAGAACTAAGGATTGAAGCAATGAAACTGAGCCCAAAGAAATGAAAATTAAAGCTGATACTTCCCTCTTCGCAGTGGGGTCGAAGGTGTGAGTCGACGATCCGGCATGGCTTTGCTCCGAGTCCAAGAAGAGCCCCCCGTCGCGCAGGCGAACTGGGCAGGTTTATATAGAGAAATGCTGGAACCTAGAACTTTCTGCTGTGATTTCAGAGGATAGAGTCCACCAAATCTCGACATCTATGGATCAATCTCGAGACAATAGATAGGATAAGAGCTAGGAACAAATGGGACTCTTTTTAGTGGAAGGATCTGGAAGATTGAGTCCTTGGAAGGTGGCCCTGGAGCCTAATCTGGAAGAGTTTGTGTGACACGAAAATGCATAAAACCAGATATTACGGCCAAGATTCCCACGAATATATTCCACTAAATTTTGAGTTATATGGCTTAAACACGAGATAATAGTGGTGGCAAAGGGCAGAAACAAACGCGAAGTGATTTGGCGGAATATTTGAGAAGATAGAGCCTTAGAAAGGCGACCTCGGAGAACAGAAATCAACCGTAGAGTCCAGCGATGCAGAAAATGGAGTTCAGGAAGTTTTGGACTCTTTGTTATATAAACGGTCGCACGACAGACCGTTCTATGAATGGCGCGGTCTAGGGGTAGACCGCTCAATGAACTAGGGGGCGATCGGACGACTTTTGGCACAAAAAATGAATAAACAGTCATCCACAGATCATTTTTTGAAAGAGGCGGTCTCAAGAAGACCGTCAATTGACATTTCAAAATTAATAAAAATAAAATAAAAAATAAAAAAAATAAAAACTTACTGTTCACACGGTCATATGGTGACCGTTTTATTCATTGGGCGGTCCACTAGTGACCGTTTATTCATGGGACGGTCAACTGTTGACCTTTTTGCTACCAGGATCACGCGACTTTAGAAACCAAGGAATATCGTGAAAACGGTGCAGAATTAGAAAATGTGGTAGATAAAGAAATTGTAGATAACTGAAAGATAAACAACTGTCATGAAGAGAATAAGATGAAAAAATGATCATAAGAGAGAAAAAATAGGGTGAGAACAGAGAAAAATATTGAGACTTGAAAACGGTGGGGAACTGGATAATGGCGTAGAATAAGAAAATGTAGGACATTAAAAATGGAACAACTTTAGTGAAGGACACTTAATGAATAGAAAAAAGGAAGGGGGTGAAAAGGGACCAGTTTTTAAGACTACGCAGCGAAAGGGGCCGCATTCCTGAGGGAAGTCGACCTAAATGGGTCTTAAGTCGACTTGGAAGGCCAAAAGGTGATATAATAGGCTCCAGGGCTCTAAGAAATCATGATCTCCAATGCTCAAAGAGAATGGAACAATGAAATGGGCTCGAAATCCATTCAAGGAATGCTAAAAAATAACGATTAATTTGGGACAATAAAAATGATGAACAAGAGAAACGACGCAACTTGCGGGCTAAAAACGGGTGTCAACAGATGCCCCTCCTTGATGTCCACTTTACAAGGGAGCGAGCAAAAGCGACGCGGAGGCGAAATGGAAAGGAGATGGAGCGAAAGTAAAAGCGACGTGAAATGGAGAGGAAGTAGAGATGAAGCGGAGAGAACTGATAAGCGGGCATCAAGATAAAAGACACCCGTTTTAACCAACAAGCGACAAGAATTCTCCCGAAAATGCCGAACTAACCACTAGGACTGGATGACAAGAACGAGACATGTCTGGAGAACTAAACTAACTGGAAAAAAAAGAAACACAACTAGCCTCATCGGGGACACAATCCACAGATGATGAGGGGGTCAGAAAGGAACATACCGTAAAAAGCATGAGAAATGTAACTGAGATAAAATCCAGACAGGAATCACGCTGGCCAACCAGACCAAGCGGCAAGATCAGAGAAATCGTTCAAATTCAGAGTGGAATGAGAATATCTTATCCAAGTTAATTGAAGTGCAATTAACCATTACTGAGGAACAACCTTGAACGGATCATGAGGCGTGCGTGCTTAAAATGTGACATGATGCATGTGTACTTGGAAGCCTACGTGGATGATATCCTGGTAAAGTCGAGGTCTAAAGAAGAGCACCCCGACATTTTAGCCAAGGTGTTGCAAAGGGCTAGGGAGTATAAGCTGAAAATGAATCCAAAGAAATGCGTGTTTGAAGTTGCATCGGGGAAATTGCTTGGGTTTATAGTTAGTAAACGGGGGATTTAGGTTGATCCGAATAAAGTAAAGGTCGTTATGGAGATGTTGCCGCCTAAGAACATTACTGAGCTCAGAGGTTTGATTGGGCGCTTGTAATTTATTAGAAGATTCATATCTCAACATTCGCAAAGGTGTCGCCCATTCTATGAATTGTTGAAGGCGGGAGCCAAGTTTGAATGGAACGAACAATGTCAGAAGACCTACGAGGATCTTAAGGTTTATCTTTCTAATCCCCGGGTTCTGCAACCACCCGTCCCTGGGAAACCCCTGATATTATACATTTCTGTTATTGAGGACTCCCTAGGGGCTGTCCTGGCTCAAGTGGATGATGAAGGAAGGGAAAGGGCAGCATACTACCTTTCAAGGTTGTTCAACCCTACAGAATCTAAGTATACTGCCATGGAGAAGACCTGCGCAGCATTAGTATGGGTAGCTCAGAAACTTAAACACTATTTTCTTCTCCACGAGGTTAAGCTGATCTCTAGAATGGACTCCATTCGTTTCCTCTTAGAAAAACCTGTCGTTTCTAGCCGATTAGCTCGCTGGCAGAGCTTTCTTTCCCAATTTGATATCACCTTCGTTGTTCAGAAAGCGATCAAGGGGTACGCTATTGCTGAACATCTTGCTCATTCTCCTATCCCTCGCACTTATTCAATCCAGGATGAATTTCTTGATGAACACTTGGCTGTACTTACTCATCTTCCATTTTGGTCTCTTCATTTCGACGGTGCTTTCAATTCTCAGGGCCAAGGAATCGGCGCCGTTCTCCTCACTTCGGAAGGAGTAACCATCCCCATTGCTTATCAACTCTCTTTTCCTGCCACTAATAACATAGCCGAGTATGAGGCTCTCTTTGC
This sequence comes from Amorphophallus konjac, assembly GCA_022559845.1. Lineage (NCBI taxonomy): Eukaryota > Viridiplantae > Streptophyta > Magnoliopsida > Alismatales > Araceae > Amorphophallus > Amorphophallus konjac. The sequence continues at coordinate 80,141,123 of CM040129.1, forward strand.
CGGTCTGAAGCACGCCTACATAATGGGCATGTGATACCTTAACATCATAGAAGACTCTCAATTGGTGCTGCGTCAAGTTCTGTCAACTTACCGCACCCGTGGCCCTAAACTGATGCCTTATCAAGATTTGGTCACGCTCTTGGCTAGGCAATTCCGGAAGCTCATCTACATTTATACTCCTCGGTCTCAGAACATTCTGGCCGATGCACTGGCATCGCTAGCTTCTTATCTTTCATTCCCCCTCAGTCGCGCCACTGAGACCATTGTGGTCCAGCGGATGGACGCTCCCTCTCTTCAGGATCCTTGGTTCTACAACCTTAGGAAGACTGTAGAGAAGAAAGCAGAGAAGGAAGATTTGAAAGAAGTTTCGTTAATTGAGCTTGAGGAGATTATAGAAGAAGAGGAACTGTCGTGGTACCATGAGATAGAACAGTATTGTAGGGATGGTTCCTTTCCCGAGACGGTGAATGCTGAGCAGCGCAAGGCCATTAGAAGAGTCACCGCCAGATACATGATTATCACAGGAGAATTGTACAAGCGGGCTCTCAATGGAGTTCTAATGAGGTGTTTGGATGACGATGAGGCTTGGAAGGTAGTAGAAGTAGCTCACACCAGTGAGTGTGGAGGGCACGTTAATGGGCAGGCGTTGGCGAAGAAGATTCTTAGGCAGGGCTATTGCTAGAAAACCCTAGAGGAAGACTGTTCCACCTATGTCCGTAGGTGTCTTCAATGCCAGCTTCATGCCTACAGAACCCATGCTCCGGCTTCTCTCCATCCTCTTTCTGCTCCTTGGCCTTTCTCGATGTGGGCCTTTGATATCGTTGGACCACTTGGTGACCCTAATGCTCAGGTTAAACAGAAGTCCTTCATTCTGACGGCTACAGAGTACTTCACCAAGTGGGCAGAAGCTGAAGCTTATGCAGAAATCAAAGCCACCACAGTATGCCACTTCATTCTCAAGAACATCATCTCGCGGTTTGGAGTGCCAAGTGACATCGTCACCGACAATGGGCCTCAATTTATTTCTCAAGAACTTCGGGACCTCTGTAAGAAATTTAATATTGCATTGCATCATTAATCACCATACTACCATCAAGGTAATGGCCAAGCTGAGGCCAGGAATAAAACCCTTCTAAAAATCATTAAGAAAACATGCGAATCACACAAATTTGCTGATTGGGCCGATAAACTGATAGAGGCTCTATGGGCTTATCGCACCTCCGTCCGTACTCCCACGAGGCAAACCCCTTTTGATCTCGCCTATGGGATGGAGGCAGTACTCCCATACAAGATCTTGATCTCTTCCCTAAGAGTGCAGCTAGACAAAGAACTTAATCTCGACGAGCGTCGAGAGGCGTTGTTAGTCCAACTGGAACTCTTAGACGAGAAGAGGCTTAATGCGGCCAATCATGTCTCTGTTTATCAAAAACTTGTCTCGCCGTATTTTCAAAAGAAGGTTATTGAAAGAAAATTCCAAGTGGGTAACATGGTTTTGAAACGTAAATTTATCAGATCAGCAAGTCCCAGGTCTAAGCTGCAACACAATTAGGAAGGGTCATTTGTAATCAAGGAAGTGTATCCGGGTAACGCATACCGTTTAATTAACGTTGAAGGTGAAGAATTTCCAAATCCATGGAATGGGTTATATTTAAAACGTTTTAATCTATAGAGTCAAACCAGCAACGACCCGACTATGGGATATGCCTCTACTTGATCACGAAGGGAGACCCTCGGTTCAACATACACACATTACACGACCCCCTATGGTTCGATTCTCTTCTTTTGCGCAACACCGTTTCTCCCTTGGCCATACTTAGCGGAAAGTGAAAATCCTTATTTTTCTCCTCTCTCGGCTGAAAATAGGGGCAAGTGGTGGATAAGAGGGCGAGAACTGATCTAGACCCCTGGTAAAAGAGGTCTCAAATAGGGGCAGTCCGTTATGACTTTATTCCGTAACTTACAAGAGTAAAAAAAAATAAAAAAAAAGAAAAGAAGAAAAAAAGAAAAGAAATGAAACAGAAAAGGGGCAAAATCAAAAACGAAGATGAAAGCTCATCCAAAAACTCGGAGCTCGAAAGTCTAAGAATCCCCAAAAGTGGGACGTCATGAGCCCGGTCGTATGCGTGCCTAGAGCGGATGTAGGTTCGATGACGGACACAAAGCCCCGGTGCAACAGACCAAATTCTTTGAAAAGGGGTGTCGTGAGAAGAACTCAAGCCATAAAAATCTCTTTACCTATCGCCAATTTTTCTATCAAATTCTCTTTCATTTTCCAAGGAATGAACCCTACCCCGGGTATGGCCTCGGTAGAGGCACCGTTGAGTGAAATTGGGCCCCGGCCATGGGTGGTCATTTTTAGCACACGTTGAACCTAGGAGACCCCTAGTGAGATATGAAGTTCCCCGTCGTCAGGTTTGAGCTGGTTCCAAAATCCAAAGAAATCAAATATTTCAAAATCCAAAAAAATCGAATATTTCAAAATCCAAAAAAATCGAATATTTCAAAATCTAAAAAATTAAATATTTAAAAATCCAAAAAAATCAAATACTTCAAAATCTAAAAAAAAATCAAATATTTCAAAATCTAAAAAAATTAAATATTTCAAAATCTAAAAAAATCAAATACTTCAAAAAAAATCATCAAATGCTTCAAAATCCAAAAAAATCAAACATTTCAAAATCCCAAAAAACTCTAAATATTTTTAAAATCACAAAAAAGATTTTCATTATCATGATTTGCATTCATGGCATGCTTTACATTCATTTTCATTTGCTGTTTGCCTATTTAATAAGGCTTACCCCCTTGACCAAAAATCAATAATTGGTCGTTTCCTAACTTGCTACAGGCAATGGGTTAACCCTAAAATAGATTTAATCTGTTTTCCTTATTTGTGTGTGTACATGGGCATGTTGAAATTGAAGGGTCAGTTAGTAAACAGTTCTCTGGGGACCGTCCTACTCATTTCAACGGCCATGGTCAGACCGTCCAATCATTCTCACGGTTTCATCCCAAACTCCTCCAAATATCTACGGTCTGTGTATGACCATGTGCATTTTGAAGTCATATCCCAACTCACTCAAGCACATAAGAAAATCAAACTCAAACCAATCAAGCTAGCAATTTTATTCATTCATATATATCAAACTTTCTAAACATAAGTCTCTACATCAACATCATGAAAAGAGAACAACAAATATCACTCAGCCCTCCGCTGGGCATCCCCACGGGGACGTATCTCTCTCAGCTCTATGACGTAGGCCTGGCTAGTCGCTGGTATCTCTGCAACCTCTGCTGGAAGGGTAAGTACCCTACTCACCTCCCACATGATCAGGGCACTCCTGACCGCCTGCTCATCCTCCTCCGTACCGATCCTCCTCGCCTGTAGTGCAGGAAGGTAGGGTAGTGCTGGTAGAACGGTGCTGGGTAGTCCAACCTGTAGGTGGCACCGGTGCGGGCTGTACATCGCCAGTGCAGTGTCGCTCACGAGCCTTGGAACCAAGCCTGGCCTTTTAGGCACCCTGACAGTGGTGTCGTGGAGGAAGTCAGGGCGCATCATGAACCAATCTAGGGGAAATCTATTGAGGTGCAGTCACCACTCGTCCCTAGTCTTCTTTTCTGCTGTCCTCCACTCTACCTGTGGAGAGAACCCGAAAACACCACCTATGAAAAAGAGGGGGTGGCTCCCGAAGATCCGACTGGCTAAAGTGACATCCTCTTTATAAATGAATATCATCCTGGCACCCATCCAGCACTCTAAAAGTATCATGGAACCAAAGAGAGGACCTCCTAGAGCTGCTGAGGTAAGACCCTCGTATAAGTAGGCAAGGACGGCCTGAGAGATAGAAAGACCCTGCCACAGGCCGCTGATGGTACTAAGGATAGGAGTCTCTAGCATGTGGTCGACAGAGGGGAACAAGATGGCCCCACACAGGCAAATAGACGCGGCCTTGGCTATGTCCTCATCCCACCCACACCTATTCCTACAATGTTCAACTACCCACTGGCTAAGAGGAAGAAGATGGATCTGATGTGGGCCTATGAAGGTATGGATGTCCCTACTATCTGGTATTAACCCTCCTAAGATAAGCCTAGGGTCAATAGGGGCAACAGTGTGACACACTAAGTCTTTCTCACCCACCTTAGACCTAGGAGAAGAGAAGTAGGTCTCTACCTCCTCTAGTAAGATAGTGGCCTCAAAAGATGAAAACATGAATGTGTGGGTCTGAGGGTGCCAGATTTCTACCAAGGCTGAGATGCTGTGCCAATTAAGGAAAAGCTTTGGGTAATTTTGGCCTAGTACCAAGAGCGGGTGCAGGTGCCAGGACTTCAGGATCGATATCACTCCTAGGGGAAATGTGCGGATCATGGGAGCCATCCACTTCAAAGTGGAATAGCGCCTGGAGCCAGGGAGAAGCTGAGATGAAAAAAAGAAAAGGAAAAAGAGAGGAAAAACGTGTGAGTAAATGAATTAATTGACTTAAGTGAAATCATGCTAACATACCTCTCTCAAAGGGCTCGAGCTGAGATGACGAGGGATTATAGTCAGTCGTTGGAGCACCTCGCGCTCTTTTCTGGTCGGCTTTGGCCCTTCATATGCTGCCCCCTCTATGGAACTCCCCTTCAAGGACCTTTTCATGATTATTTGATGAAGGACAGCAAAGGTTTGAAGCCTAGAAAGAGGGGTGTGGTGTGAGTTACGAATTTTAAGGTCCCCCCTCTTCTTATAGAGCTTGCATGGAAGTCTAAACCCATTAGGACTGAGCTAGGATACATCTAGATGGGGATAGGCTAGTGTTTGAGTGGGTTTAGAACATCATCCCCCGGTTTGGGACTCTCCAAGGGAGTCCCAATCGGACTCTCAGTATATGGGGTTGGATGGTCTTTCGATAGACCACCCTTTCCTTCGCGCGGTCCACAGAGGACCGTTCAACTTCTTCTAGAGAGTTCGGGTCCTGAGCTTAGAACGGTTGAAAACTCACCGTCTCTCTACTTGAACGGTAATTATAGGACCGTCCCTATGCCAGGCGAAGTCAAGCAGTTTTGCACGGTCCCACAAGAGCCGTGTATCTTTATAGGCGGCCAATTCATGATCGTCTATCCCCTGCCACACTACCTTCTATTCTCCCGTCTCTCTCTCACTCTGAGTCGACGTCTCTCTCTCTCACTCTGAGTCGGCGTCTCTCTCTCACTCAGTTTGATGTCCATCTTTCTCACTCATTTGTTTGGCGTCCCTCTCTCAGTCAAAGTTGCCGTTCCTCTCTCGGAGTCGTCTTTCCCGCTCTGTCGTATCTCTCTCACTTTCTCACTCGTTCACTCGTGCAGTCTCTCTCTCGCACGTGTCCGTCTCACTCATGTCGTAGTCGTAGTCACTAAGTCAGTGTCAATCATTTGCATTCATTCATACATTCATACATTTACTCACAGAAAACCAAAACAAAAAAAAGCATATCACTATCATATCTTGTCATGTACAAAAGTCGAGTCTCAAGTACAAGTCAGGTCTGTCCCTCTCCCTGACCCCCGTCACTGTCTGTGCCACCCTCATGTCTCTTTGGGGGAGGCATCGCTCAGGTCGCCTCATCACGCTGTTGTCAGCGCTGCTCCTTGTCCTCATTCCTCCAGTGGCCGGAGGAACTCGTGAAGTAACTCCTCACTGAGCCGGGGTGCCGTACGTGCTGCCACTCGGTGTCCCGCTGCGCGCTGACTATCGGCTGATCTCCTTATATGCCCGCAGCTCTCCCCTCAGCTCTGACGCCTCCACCCGGTAGTGCTCCGCCTTAGTCACACTAGCCCGAAGCCGCTCCAGCTCGGCACGGAGAAGTGTCGTCTTAAGTGCGTCCGCCGGCCGACTCTGCACCGCCTCCTCTCGTAAGCGGGCCGCCTCCTCCCGAGCCGCTACCCGGCTCTGCTCAAGCTCTGCCCTCAGTCGGGTCAGCTCGGTCGTCTGCATATGCACATTTTCATGATTAGTCAATAACATTTGATAATCATAAGCCTAACAACATGGAAAGTGGAGTGATTATGTACCCTCTCGGTGAGCGCCACGTCGGCCCCCTTGGCCCGTGCTACCATCCGTGTGAAGTCGGCCTCCTGCTCAGCTCGGTCTGCAGGAGTCTACGAGGAAGAAGAGGGAGCGTCTGCCCCCTGTCGCTGTGTCCCCTCGGCGTGCTGCATCCAAAACTTCAGGTCAGTCATATGCATAATCATAATGATAAGTATTCGCATAATTTAAAGAGTTTAGGGTTTTAGAAAACTCACCAGTAGGGCTAGGGCCTGTCGGGCCTCGTCTCGCTCCCTGATCGTAGAATTTTGGAGCCCCTACAACTCCGCGAGCCGCCCCTCTGGGTCAATCTACATTTAGAAGTCCAAATGTCAGTGTCTGAAAAAAGGAGTCACCCGAACAGCAGCATTAGGAACCTCCTCAACACTCTATCTGCCTCTGCTCCCGGCTCTGCCGCAACTCTCGGTCTCGCCAGGTCCACCAAGCGCTGAAGGTGCTGCTCTGGCTACTCCCCCATCGCTATGCCGACTCGTCACAGTCCGAGGCTGTCCTGAAGACTTGCTCAAGGCAGGAGGGTAGACTGCGGCTCGGAACGCCACAGCTCCATGCCCAGCAGCTCCTGAGCCAGCTCGCGGTAGTCGGGATACGTGCTCCTACTGACCGGAGTCCCGTACACTCGCAGGCCAGTAAGTCTGGCCACGTCCTCCAACGTAGGGACCATATGCCCCCACGGGGAGAGGAACGTACCACTCACTGGGTCCCAGCGGTCGTGCAGAGCATAAAGGAGGGCGGTATCGTACCAACACACCTCCATGCTCAGGAATGGGGTGAACCCCATGGCAGCCAACCGCTCCTGCTGGAAGTCCGGTAGTGCCTGATACACTGCCCGGACCTGCAGCCACGAGATGCGGGTCTTGCGCTTTCCTTGCATTCATCAGTAATTTCATGCATTTAATAATAGATTTAAGCATTTTATTTCACCAAAAAAATGAAAATAATAAAAAGTGCATTTCTGTCAGAAGGGCGGTTCCCCTTGAACCACATTTCCTGACGTACGGCCCTATATGGGCCACTCAAGTTCTCCAGTTCTTGATGTTTGAACGGACAAATGTAGCCCGTTTATCCATTATACGGTGATTTCCTCACCGTTCTTTCATTTCTTCCCCCCATCATTTTCTGAGTTTGGGTGGCCACCCCTGGGCCGCTTGCGTTATGGGCGGTCCGATGTGGGTCGCGTATCTTCCCCAATGACGGCGAACATCCCTCCCACCTGCGGCGACGGCCCCATGGCCCCCAAACCGGCTCCTAAGATGTCTAAAGCCCCTATTCTACCTCGTAAATCAAGATGCATGAATTAAAATTGAAACGGGCTAGGGTTTAGGTCTACCTCGTTGGTCTTCGGGGGTTTGGCCGCCGTGGTGGCCGTCGCTGGTGCTTCCTCACCTGCGTCTCCGTCCCCGGACATGATAGCTCCATGATCTTCTCTGGCTTCGGGCGGTGGTGGGGGTGCGTCTTTCTCAGGCATTGACGGTGCCGGCGCCTCCTTCGGTAGTGGTACGTCGGTGCCCGCGGCCGCGGCGGTCATCGGCGGCGTGTTCTCCCCTTCCTCGGCCATTCGTGGGCATGTGGCCTGATGCTTGGTACGCATACGTGGGTTTGAGAGAGGGAATGAGAGGGTGAAAGAGCCTGAGAGAGTGGAGGAGAGGAATGGGGGCCTCGGTGGGGGGCTTCGGTTCCCTTCGTTCTCCCTCTCCCGCCGTCGGTTATGGTGGGGAGGAGGGAGACGAAGGGGTTTTTTTTGTTTTAAAACTCTAGAAGATATACGGTCTAACGATAGACCGTCCACCATTAGAACGGTTGTTGTACAGCCGTTCATTCTCCAAGGGTACCTTGCTGAAGAACGGAAAATTTCTAGCCATTCAACTAGTTGGCGGTTGAACATGGGCCGTCCACTACTGGATCTCACGTTCAATTTCTCTGCTCGTGCACGGATTGTTTAGAGCCGTGTTTGTCATTAGGCGGTATTATATCAGCCGTTCATTCTTTGAAATAAATGGTTTTGCTGCACCTCATATGTTTAATGGATAAATCTGGTTGTTTCATGATATTGTTGCAAACCTTGCTAACAATCCTCCTTGTAGTATCAGCTCTTCACTTGCCGTTTTGCCTGCACAGGTAAGTCAGGTATGGCTTTCTATCCCTACATCCCTTATTGCATTACTATACGGTACTATGCTATAATATCTCGAGAACCAGCTGGCTATCTATGTTTTCCAGGATCTGATGTTCCACTTTAACAAAAATGATGATGATCCAGGTCCGCTGTAGACACGCCAAAATTGACGTTACTGTGAGTACATCTCATATTGCCTTGTAATGTCCCAATTTGACCCTCAAATTAGTTCTATTTGAGTGGTTTTTCCCACTTTTTTTTAGATTTCTCCCTTTTTTCTCCCTTTTCCTATTTTTTCCTATTTTTCTGGATTTTTCTGGATTTTTCTGGATTTTCTGGACATTTTTTCTCTATTTTTTAGAAATAACGACTTGATCTGGGGCGTCTTTTAAATAACGACTTATACATGGGCGTTTCTTAAAAAAATTGACGACTATACTGGAGGGCGTCCATTCTTTCAAATTTCCATTTTTCTGGATTTTTCTGGGAATTTTTCGGATTTTTTTGGGAATTAACGACTTAACCATGGGCGTTACTTTGAATTTGAAAAGAATAAAAAAATCAAAAATTGAATTCACGCCTTACACACGGTCGTCACTTTTTCAAATTGATTTTTTTAATATTATTTTTCAACCCCTTCCAGAGGTGATTTGGTGGCCTTCCGGGTGTCAGAAAAATTCGCAAAAATAGTCGTTGGAATCAGGGCGACGAGATGCACCTCCACCTAAAAAATGAGAAAATAATATTGAGAAATGAAAAATAGCCCTATTTCGATTTTTTTAATTAACGTCCTTTGTTAAGGCGTTTTTTAATTAACGCCTTTGACTCAGACGTGTTTCAATTTCATTTCTAAAAAAGATCCAGGAGTTAACGCCCTTGTGCAGGGCGTGTTTTTAAAAGACGCCCTTCGGAAGGTCGTCAATTCTTGAATTGACGCCCTGAGCCAGGTCGTGTTTCACTTTTGTGCTCCGAACGAACGCAGCCTTTCCCAGAGAGACTCCTGCTTCGTTTGGGCTCTTGCCCAGTCTAATCCTTTCCCCCTTGGGCTCTTGCCCGTTCTTATCCTTCCATCTTTTGATTGGATTCTATTTAATAGAGCGCCTGTAGCTCTGTGAGGTTGGATCCTCTTCTATTCGACACCCCCCTTCTTTCCCTCCGTTCTTCTTCTGCTTCTGTTTTCTTCTTCTTTTCTTCTTCTGTTTCTCTTTTTTTTCTTCTCTCGCAGGAGCAGGTGCTGTTGCTATTGGCTCGGGAGGAGGCTCTGCACTGCACAAATCTTCATCCCATCGAGTCTTCCTCCTCATTGAACATCAAAGCCAAGCAACAAACAGATTTTTCTTATCTCCCCTCTATTTTCTTTATTTTATTTTTATCATGTGCATGCATCATTATCCTATTAACTCCCCTTCTCAACCACGTTGAGACCTCCATACAGTGCACTCTTGCACACCTTTTTATCATATTCATATCACCATTCATCATATCATCATATCTCCCCACACCCTTTTGCATAGGGGTTTAAGGGCCAACCACCCACAAGGTGTGTTCTTAATCAATTTTTCATGCTCATATATTTTTATGAATTGATGCTACACCCACCTTATTTCTAATTCAATTCTTTTGGTGGTGTTTGTTTGTTTTGCAAGGGTAATCAAAAAAGAAGAACTCTCTTCATCGGCCGGCCGATCGGAAGAGAAAGGAAAGCACTCACAATCCCGCGCTTTTAAGGTATTTTTCGCGATCTCTCCCATGCTTTCATTGTTATATCTTTTGAGGCCTCGTGTCTCTGGCGATCACAACCTCCTTTTAGCACCTCGTGCTATTTTATTGCTTTCATCATATCTATTGATTTTTATATTTAAGTGTGGATTTTAATCCAAATCTACAAATTGGCGATCACGGTGGGACTCCTTGTGTTCTTTGTTTATTACCCTTTCCCCTTAGGCACCCGCGCGTGCCATCTCCCCTATTTGCACCCTCGGTGCGTCTCCCTTTTGTGCCCCTCGGGCACCCTCCATTGGTTTTACACCCTCCCCTAAGTGATTGGTCAGTTTGTTGATTGTTTCTTTAAAATTTCCACTTATTCCAAATCTTTGATGAGCATGATGTTATCATATCCATATTGTTGATTGCCTGCTGTGACTGTGGGTGTTTGTTGCTTCTGGCCGGGGAGGCTTTTCTGGAGAAGTGAATTAACGCCTCTATCAGAGGCGCGTTTTAATTTCACGCCCTGACCCAGGGCGTCTTATTCATATTTTACGCCCTCTGACAGGGCGTTTTCCAGCACATTTCTGGGTGTTCTTGCTTTATATTGCTGCCTGTGAATTCACGCCCTGCTCCAGGGCGTCCTTTACTTGATTAGCGCCCCATATTAGGGCGCGTCTTTTGATTTGACGCCCGCTGGAAAGGGCGTCCTTTTATTGGTAGCGCCTCTCTCTAAGGCGTATTTCACCCTGCCCCTGGGCTTGATTCACGACGGATACACCGTCGTGTCCTTGTTTAGTAGCGCCCCCTTCAAGGGCGTGTTTTTACTGTGGGTTTACAGAGCTCTCCCGGCTGTGATTTTTCATCATGATTCATGCTTATCTTTATTGATTGATCATTTGCTGTGATTAGCTTGATTTCCCCTGTTGCATTCATCCTTCATATTTGCATTTTGGTTTGGGAGCCCCCCCTCCTCTTCATTAGGATCCACACACCCTCTTGGAATCGGGACGACCCTCCATTGAGCATTCCGTCTCTTTGGACTGGAAATCCCTTTTCCAAGCCTCCGTAAGTCCCCGCACCCGTGGATTCCCTCACGGACGCCGGGCAGGTTGTACCCTTTTGAAGTCCCGAGTTAGTCGGCCTATACGTGGTGAGTGAGAGTTCCTAGTTGGCATTGGAGTTCAAATCTCATTTGAAACTAGGACTCTCCTTGTGTGAATCTTTCCAAACTTTATTAAAATCCTTAATTCACCAAGGATAAAACAATCAAAAATCACGGTAACCATTCCAACTTGTGTGCTTATTTGCATAATTATTGAGAATTTTTGATTATATAATGGCTTACCATGATAGAAACATGTTCAATTCAATTCATGAGGATGCACAACCTAGCACTTCATATCCTCAATTTCAACATGTTAATCAGCATTCTCACCATTCTTTCAAGGGACCACGTCCTTATTCTCATGGTCATACCCAACCCATGGGCAATGTCCATTCTCATGGTCCACCTACTCAATTTCAGGCCACTATTCCCTCGGGACCGTCTCCTCCCAATGACGAGAAGGTCTCTCGAATCATCCATGCATTAGATCATCTTACCCCTCAACAGATCCAAGCCCTTAAGGCTGCCGTTGAGGGTACATCTCATGCATCTCCCCCTCTTTCCAATTCTATACGGGTGGCCCATCACCTACCTCCTTCCAATTCTATTCGGGTGACCCATCACCCATCTCCCTCCAATTCTACACGGGTGGCCCATCACCCACCTCCTCCTTCCAATCATATTCGGGTAGCCCATTACCTATCTTCCCCTATTCATTCTACTCGGGTGGTCCGACACCCGCCTCCTTCTATTCCTCCTCCCTCACGGCCCCGAGGCCCATTTATTCATTGCAATCCGGCCCTTCCGGGTTCTTTTACGGGTCATACCGTCAACTCCCCTCCACGGCCTTTTTATGCGGCCCCTCCTCCTTCAAGGCCCTGCCAGCCCTCTATTGTTCAAGTCACACCCCTCCAACAATCTCTTTTTGATAAGATTACTTCCATGGAGGAACAATTAAAGAGGGTCACGGTTCCTCCTACTCCGGTCAATCCTCTCTATGCGGCTTTGGATGACATTACAAGAATGGAGAGAGAATGGAAGGATAGGATGGACGACTACGGCGTTGATATTCCAAGCGAGCAAGAACCGGCAATTGAAGAATCCGAGCCGGTGTATGATGATGAAGCTCCGCAGGCACCCCTTTCGAGTTTCCTTAACTTTCCACTTCCCCCACTTTCATTCGATGAACCCCCCGCTCAGGATGAAGCCACCATCCCCGATCCAACCCCTATTTCCGAGACTTCTTGGTGTTACGACGATGGGTCGATACTCCAATCACCCGCGCCGACGCATCTTGAGTTTTTCACCACTCCAAACACCGCTCGCCCCATTCGGCATTTCCTACGCACCAAACCTTCACCCATTAACCCTCCACCCATTACACCTCCTCCAGTTACACCATTAACCTCCGCAACACTGGCCTCCCCCAAGCCTTCCACTATTAAACCACCACCCGTTAAGCCATCTACCTCCACACCATCGGCCTCCATTAATTACACCATTAAACCTTCCCCAATTAGCCTCCCATTACCGCCACCTCGGTCTTCCATTATCCCTTTAAAACCCACTTTGCCTATTCCACCACATAACCCTCCACCTTTACCTATGGCTAATCCTGAGCAGGACCCACCACTTTTTGCACTCGAGCTAACCCCGACCGCTTGCAAGCAAAGGGAGAAACTTGATGTGTTTGAACCTCCGCCTCCACTTACGCCAACACTTTCCATTATACCTCCACCACTCACAAAGCCTTCCGCCTCCGCTTCACCTCCTTTTACTACTCGGAATGGGAGTGCTTCTGCAAGTACTTGTGCCGAAGGTGATCAAGAGCCGGGCAAGACAGATGTGGCCACGGTTATGCGATTCAAGATTCAAGAAGTCATTTACCGGATGCCAATCCGGATTATTGTGCCGAGCATGGTCGCAGAGGCCAAGTCACCGCCATTGCTCAGGGAAGAATGCCAAGAATTGATGCCATCCAAGGGCCAGGCAGGGCACCCCTTGTTCAAACTTTCCAATCCAGAATTCATTATTCCTTACAAGGGGCGAATGCCCATTTTGCTCAACATTCCATATACACCACATTCAATGGGCAACTCAATGCTTCCCATTCCAACTCTACAACTCCCCTACATTATTGATCTTTGCTTTCCAAGGGAGTTGTCTTTTACTATTGAAGCTTCTTTTATTGGGCCAATTGACCGTACATGTTCACTGCCGTGGAGGGGCAGTTATCTTAATGCTAAGGGGCCATCCCTTATTTGCTCCACTTTCTATTCATCCATCTCTATCACTTTTTCTTCATGGGCCATTCCCAGGGTTAGGAGGAGGATCACATCCTCTCGCCCTTCACATTCTTCATATTCTTTGCATTTCATACATTCATCGCATCCATCCCATTACATGCATTTGCACCTCCTGCTTCCCGGGTTTCCAAACCCGTATCTTCCTCACCTTCCGGCACCGCCGGATATTCCGCGTTTCCCATCTTATTCATATTCATCCTTTTATCCACTCCCCTTGGGGCATCGCGTCCCCCTTCCTGCCATTTCCCTGGAACCTCCAGGAATTTTATCCCTCCTCTTTGGGCATCTCGCCCTTTCTGATTCTATTTCTCCGGACCTTTCTCTCGGGCACGACGCCCCTTTCCATCTTCTCCTTACTGATTTCATCCCTCCGGAACCTCCGGATTCTCCACCTGATTGTCTCCATCTTTTCCCCGGGCATCGCGCCCCTTTCTATTTGCTTCCTCCGGAACCTCCGGATTTTTCTCTCCTTGGGCATCGCGCCCCTTTCCATCCTCTTCCTCCGGAACCTCCGGACCCTCCATCCTTCTTCCGATTCATCTTTCTGCTCCTCCGGGATATCACATCCTTCATTTTCTTCCTCCTTTTTCATCATCTTTTTCTTTATTTCTTCCCAGGACATCGCGTCCCTTCTTTCATTATCCCTCCGGAGCCTCCGGATGATTCCTCCTATCACGATTCTCCTCCTTTACCTCCGGACCCTTCGGATCCACCTCTTTCCATCTACCAATTTCTTTTTCTGATTCCTCCTAATTCTAGGTCTGACCCAACTTCTTCCACATCCACTGCCTTGGGCATCTGCCCTTTCTCCCATTGCTTCCGAGGCTTTAGTCCTCACCCCTCTTCTTGATTTTCCGCTTCTTCTGTAGACTGTTCCATGTGATCAGGGTCTCCGCGCCTTAGTGAGGGAGTTCTAGCCCTCGCCTCTTTTCCTTTTCTCCTTATTCGTCTGAGTCTGGTTTGAGCACCACTCATTCTTGTTAAGCCACTCCCAAAATCCTTTGCTTCCAATCCTTTTGACTGCCAAAGAGGACAAATCCCACGATGATCAACCTCGCCTCTGACAACTGCTTCTACAAAGGTTGCAAGGTAACATATTGGCGTAAGTATGCATTTTGATGATATCATTTTCTCATTACTTCACGCATGATTTTCAAAATCAAGTGCTTCTTAACGAGATTAAGAGTGGTGTTTTAAACCTTTATCTTAGGCTTTTGTTTAATTGAAATCATTCTCAAAAGAGTCCTTTAGGTTTGTTTTTTGCAGCACCTCTGGTTAATAAAAACCCGTGCTGGAAATTCAATATTCTCTCCCCGCTTGTTAAGAGTAACCCTTAGCTGGGCACCGCACACACTTCACGGCGTCCTTAGCCGGCTCCTTGGTTAAACACCGTTGCTACTTTGGCCATGCCATGAGTATTCCTAAAAGTCTTTTCTCTTCTTTACTCGGCCGCATGCAGGGGCAAGAGGTTGACGGATGAGATGACCAACCTAGGTAATCCTCAATACGAGAGGAGTCTCAAATAGGGGCAGTCTTGACCCAAAATCAATATGAGTTTTCATGATATACATTTCGCCAAAAGGGCTATTATGAAAATCAAGTCAAAATTTCGATAAAAGCAAAAGTATGAATTATGGCATGTCAAGAGTGGCAAAGTCCCCGCAGGGAAAACCCTGGTCGTATGCATGTCAAGGGTCTAAAAATTAAAGGCACAAAGCCCCGGCACAACAGACTACCTCTTTGAAGGGAACACCTTGGAAGGAATTCAAGTCCCGATATCTCCCATCCTGCATAAAGTTTATCCTCAATTATTCTTCTCTTCTCCCTCCAATACCGAATGTTTCTCGGGTATGGCCTTGGTAGGGGCACCGTTAATTAATGGCGGTCGGTTATAGGACGCCACTTTCAACGCACGCCCGGCTTTGGGTAATTTTTAGCGAAAAGGGAAGGAACGAGGACCCCTAGTCAGTGGTTCAATAAACACCCTTTGATGCTGCATTTGCAATGTCTAAGCCAAAATCCATAAAAATTTGAATATCTTTCCAAAAGTACACAAAAATTTGCATATTACAAAATTCATAAACATTTGAAAATTTTCAAAAACCCATAAAAATTTGCATATTTCAAAACTCATAAAAATTTGCATATTTCCAAAATCCAAAAATTTGCATTGTGTTTTCTGATGGTGTTTTGCAGGAACAGCTTTGCAGAGACCAAAAGCACGGGATGGGTCCTATCTCCACTTATTGCTATCAATCTATTGATTCTTCCCAATATTCTCATGACATGCCACCCAGGGGCATCATCTCCCTATATCATTCTGATTATCATATCTCATGATTATTCATCTCCAAATCTTTCAATCAACTCCTGCTCGATTCATCTGATTACTCCGCCGATGGGCATTATCAGATCCTGATTATTTAACTCCAATCTTGATTAGCCAAATTGTCATCCTCATGACAAACAACAAATAATGATGCTTTGCTATGCCATGATTTGACTTATGCTGTTCATGATATATGCTATGATTGATGCTTTGATTCATGCTATACATGCTATGATTAAATGCCTTATTCATTGCTTGTTATATCTTGGCTGATAAATTTTTGAGCGCAGGAAGAGGCTCTTGGTCCCGCCGACTGGGCATCATCATCCAAGCCCCACGGTGCTTGCAGCTCATTTCTCAGTTCCCATGCTTATTGATATCACCATCTCCCTGTATGCATTCTACTATATGTTACATATGTTACTAGATTATATCAAGGACCTTGTGGCTTTGGTAAATCTGGAATTTGAGTTCCCCTTCATCAAAAACAATGATAATTCCAGAGAAGTCTTAGTCACACGGATAGGCCGTTGAGCCGTCCAAGACTGGGGACGATGGTTCCCTTTTTACGAGTTGGTGCGTGGATAAACGGGCTTCGGCTTAGTATCAGCTCGCGAAATTGGTTTCTTGACCCAGTCTTGACAGTTTAACAATATTATCCTTGATTACATTATATTTTCATTTGTTTATTTTTCCTTTTAGCCCAGCATGCATTCATGTAGGAATTTGAAACAATTGTGAAAAATCATTCTGATGAGCTGACTTTGAGGGTTGAATTTATATTAATCTTTTCCAGATATGAGATATTCCATGCCGAATTGTGTCTTCAGTGCGTTTTGTCGCTGTTTTGGGTCATTTTCTTGAAAGCTCCTTGTTTGGATTTCTATCATCTTATTTCAACACTTTCCCTTGATCCACCTTGGCTGCAGCACGTCCACTAGCTGGTAACCGCTCCCCAATGGTGAAACCTACAGGTTTGTGACCTGAGGTACTTCCACCGCGCTGGAAGTTGATCATTTATTTTATCTCCTTCGTGCACCGCGTGCACACCTCCCCGTTTTATCCGAACATTGTTGATTTCCTTGAATTTCCCGAGATTTGCTTCATCTCGTGCTTTTGATTTGATTCTCATCAAGTGATGTTGATTGCGTGTCTCATCACGCCTTGGTATCTACTTTTCAGTTTGCTACGCTCCCTTGCAAAGCAGACGCCAAGGCGGGGCAGCTGTAGACACGCCAAAATTGACGTTACTGTGAGTACATCTCATATTGCCTTGTAATGTCCCAATTTGACCCTCAAATTAGTTCTATTTGAGTGGTTTTTCCCACTTTTTTTAGATTTCTCCCTTTTTTCACCCTTTTCCTATTTTTTCCTATTTTTCTGGATTTTTCTGGATTTTCTGGACATTTTTTCTCTATTTTTTAGAAATAACGACTTGATCTGGGGCGTCTTTTAAATAACGACTTATACATGGGCGTTTCTTAAAAAAATTGACGACTATACTGGAGGGCGTCCATTCTTTCAAATTTCCATTTTTCTGGATTTTTCTGGAATTTTTCGGATTTTTTTGGGAATTAACGACTTAACCATGGGCGTTACTTTGAATTTGAAAAGAATAAAAAAATCAAAAATTGAATTCACGCCTTACACACGGTCGTCACTTTTTCAAATTGATTTTTTTAATATTATTTTTCAACCCCTTCCAGAGGTGATTTGGTGGCCTTCCGGGTGTCAGAAAAATTCGCAAAAATAGTCGTTGGAATCAGGGCGACGAGATGCACCTCCACCTAAAAAATGAGAAAATAATATTGAGAAATGAAAAATAGCCCTATTTCGATTTTTTTAATTAACGTCCTTTGTTAAGGCGTTTTTTAATTAACGCCTTTGACTCAGACGTGTTTCAATTTCATTTCTAAAAAAGATCCAGGAGTTAACGCCCTTGTGCAGGGCGTGTTTTTAAAAGACGCCCTTCGGAAGGTCGTCAATTCTTGAATTGACGCCCTGAGCCAGGTCGTGTTTCACTTTTGTGCTCCGAACGAACGCAGCCTTTCCCAGAGAGACTCCTGCTTCGTTTGGGCTCTTGCCCAGTCTAATCCTTTCCCCCTTGGGCTCTTGCCCGTTCTTATCCTTCCATCTTTTGATTGGATTCTATTTAATAGAGCGCCTGTAGCTCTATGAGGTTGGATCCTCTTCTATTCGACACCCCCCTTCTTTCCCTCCGTTCTTCTTCTGCTTCTGTTTTCTTCTTCTTTTCTTCTTCTGTTTCTCTTTTTTTTCTTCTCTCGCAGGAGCAGGTGCTGTTGCTATTGGCTCGGGAGGAGGCTCTGCACTGCACAAATCTTCATCCCATCGAGTCTTCCTCCTCATTGAATATCAAAGCCAAGCAACAAACAGATTTTTCTTATCTCCCCTCTATTTTCTTTATTTTATTTTTATCATGTGCATGCATCATTATCCTATTAACTCCCCTTCTCAACCACGTTGAGACCTCCATACAGTGCACTCTTGCACACCTTTTTATCATATTCATATCACCATTCATCATATCATCATATCTCCCCACACCCTTTTGCATAGGGGTTTAAGGGCCAACCACCCACAAGGTGTGTTCTTAATCAATTTTTCATGCTCATATATTTTTATGAATTGATGCTACACCCACCTTATTTCTAATTCAATTCTTTTGGTGGTGTTTGTTTGTTTTGCAAGGGTAATCAAAAAAGAAGAACTCTCTTCATCGGCCGGCCGATCGGAAGAGAAAGGAAAGCACTCACAATCCCGCGCTTTTAAGGTATTTTTCGCGATCTCTCCCATGCTTTCATTGTTATATCTTTTGAGGCCTCGTGTCTCTGGCGATCACAACCTCCTTTTAGCACCTCGTGCTATTTTATTGCTTTCATCATATCTATTGATTTTTATATTTAAGTGTGGATTTTAATCCAAATCTACATCCGCGTGTTTAGTCACCGGATAGGCCATTAGGTTGGGAAAACATGGGGAGGATGGTTCTATCCTGCACGCTGTGGTTGCGGATGGTGTCTTGACTCTTATTCTCCCAATCTAGCAATACTATTCTCGAATATTTTCTATTTTATCCTTTCTTTTGCATTTATTTTAATGATTTCTTTTACTTTAGCCCAGCATGCATCATACGCATCTTTTGAGCATTCATGACCCATGGTTTGCCTGCTAATGTCCCATCAGTAATGGATGGATGTGTGTTCAATGTTTGAGTAAGAGGAACAATTCCACTCTGAGTTGGAAAGTTCCCTCTGGTTTGTTCACTCGGTTTGATTAGGTAAGAGGTCCATGTCTGGAGTTTTAGTGTGTTTCCTTTACTTTTTGCATTGGTCTCCTCATTGGTCCGTGGGATTGTGTCCCCCTTGAGGTTGATCTTGTGTTTCCACTTATTTAGTTAGTTCCTCCAGATCGGTGTGACTTTTAATCTGATTATTCTTTATGATCAGTTCAGAGTTTTCCGAAAGATTCTCTTCGCTTGTTGGCAAAATGGGTGTCGTTTTACCTTAACACTAGCTTTTCGGTCCCCTCCGCTTCATTTCCGCTTCATCTCCATGTTCCATCTCGCTTCCACTTCACCTCCGCTCGCTCCTCTGCAAAGAGGATGTTAAGGAGGGGCATCTGTTGACACCCGTTTTTTGCCGATAAGTTGAGTCATTTCTCTTACTCTCATTTATTGATGCCTTGAGTTATCCATCACTCGTTAGGCAGTTTCCAGGCAACATCTTTGGGCCTATTTTATGGGTAGCCTCCCTCCCTGACTAGGTATGCTTCAATTCAGGGCTTAATGGGCCTTGCTTTTGGGTAATTGATCATTTCCATGAAATTTCAAGCGTCCAATTAATGAATGGTCAATCCATGGCCGCACAACACATGAGCGGTCATTTTTGGGCCGTCTATATATTTATGGGATATTTTAGTTGATTTTATGAATTATCACCGACATGCTTTCATACGGCTTAGATGTAGCCGTTCAACTTGATGAGAGGGCTAACATTAGCCGTTCTTGTGCCAGAGTCCTAAGCTCGATTGATTGTTCAGATAATTATATATTTATCTCATTTATTATGATTTTACACCGACCAGCATGAGCGGTTGGTCCTTGGCTGCTCTTATGAATGAAAGGTTCACAAGTAACTGTTCATCTCATGAGAGTCCAACGGTGATGTTTTCGGTCAGATCAATGGATAATTTGGTTCTATTTTCTATTTATTGAATTTGAACCGATAGAATTGGACGGCCCAGGACTGGCTGCGCATATGGATGAGTGGTCTGTCGTATGACTATTTAACTGCTCGTTTCTTGAAGATTTAACAGATTTTCTCTCTCCACTTGTGAATTTATCCCCAACTTGCTCCAACCATTTCTCCTCGAATACTGAAGCGAATTCGATGCCATTTCTTCTAGTTGAGAGAAAATTCATTTATCTACACATTTTGTGTTATCATCTCGACCTGAAAATGGCTGGAAACCCTAATTTCAAGCTAAGACTTTAGGTGCTCTATAAATAGACCCTAAAGGCCGGACTTGAAAGGGGGGAGATTTTTGGTCGACGGCGAAGCCTTGCCAAATCTTTGAGTGACCTACCACCAGGGAGGGAGGCCTTCTACGTCTGCGCAGGCCTCCGGTTCAGGGAGTAGTCACGTTTTGAGTCATTAGTTCATTTAGTCCTGCCGTTTTGTTCTATTTGCATGCATCGCTTCTTCCATATCTCTTCCACGCTTTCTTACTTTCACGCATCATTTATACAACCTCCTATGTTTCGGCACCCCTATGGGTTAAAAAATCCCCAAGTATCCCCCATTTCATTTAGTCATGTTCGTTACTTTCCATTCTAGCATTTACTACACTTTATAGTTCTAACTTGGGTTTTTCTTTGTGTTCTACACGTGGTTTTGTAGGTCAGCAACACACTAGCGCGAGGCACACTATTTCTGGCCAGCCAGAAAGGGTGGAGGTTTGGAATTTTACAACTTACTGCGTGGTAGTCTTGTGTGGTTCAAAACAGTTCGTTTGAGGTGAAGTGCGGCTGATCTTGGACCGTTCTTCTTCATCCTGCGGTTGGGTCTGAGCCGTTTGTCTGCCAGTCGTTCTTCGTCCCGCATCCCCTCTCAGCGCTGACGAGCGGTCTGCCAAGCGGCCGTTCAATATAAGGGCGGTTCCTTCAGAGCCATGCATCCTTCCAGTGTTGGTCAAAAGGCGAGTGTCTCCCTCTCCTTTCCAAGGTACGGCGTGTTCATCACGTTCGGAGCCTTGGTGGCGATCACAGGTTTCGACTTCTGTTCTCTTCTACTCCTGTTCTGTTTACTTTCATATTGATATTAGTAAATGGATTTGAAGAGTGTTTTAAGCTGGTGAAGAGAAGGTAACATTTCCTACCAACAGATGCGATGGTTAGAGTAGGTGGCTTGGTGCCCGACATGCGTTGAAAGTTGTGTCCTCGGTTGAGAGATCGTGGCTCTCGAGAAGTGATCTCTGAGAGATTATGGGCCCCAATTGGTAGCTGTGAGCGGCTGGTAATGCTAGCCGTGTGATCGGCTACAACATGATCTGTATTGTCAAACGCCTTGTTGAGTCCGAGAGTTTCAGAATGATGTGGAAGAGGACTCAGCGGCGGTAAGAACCCGTGAGGTTTGCGGACCTGTGTGCATTGGTCGCGGCGTCATCGACCAGATTGCTGTGGTAGCAAGCAGCACTTGTCTATTCTGAAGACGTGTGCCGTGGATTGTTAAGGTTGTGTCTTGTGGTTGTATGATGAGAGCGGGGCCGAGGATTGGAAGGCGAACATTTGGACTGATTGAGATGAGATAGGATTTGATGAGACATGATGATGGACGATGCCTGCATGTGAAGATCCCTTGAGGACGTTGACGTTGGATGGTGAACCTTGGTCTTATGACCAGCATGGGAGGATTTCTCTATAAGTCTGAGTTGAGTGATGTGAGGATCCCATAATCTGTTCTTTGGTTTCGCCGTACTCCCCTGAGAGGGTAGAGTTGGCGTGGGGATCGATCTGGATGCGGCGTCCGAGTGACAATCGGCTCGAGTTGTAGTGAATGGTCTGTGCTAGAGTCAGTGGATGGCCTCGAGAGTTATAATTTTCTCTTTGGATCTGGTCGAGGACCAGGAAAGAAGGAAGGAGTTGAGCAAGCGGAGGTTTCCCGTTGATCAATCGGTGGTGTCCAGTGGATGGTCTTTCATAGACAGAAGATGTTGTTGGTTGCGCATCGAGAATGGTGAGACCTGTGTCCAAGTGAGGCCTTAGGTGGCCGTTTCCTTGATGTGCCTTTTTCCGGATGGGACCGAGCTTTGTCGAAGTTTAAGTTCTGACAAAGCTGGTCCAGTGCGGTTATTAGCGTTTGGCTTCCCAGGGGTGAGATGGTCTTTAATACACTGGATTCTTATCAGATCTTTCGGATCCTTTTCGGAGAGTTTCGGATCACTTTTGTGGGTCCTGAGTTGAGTTTTACGATCCACGTGGGTTTTTCTCTCGTACTAGTTACGAAACCCTGTGGTGAGTTTATTTCTCAGTTCATTGACTCGTGGACGCCGCAGTTGTGTTGTACTCTTCTCGAGGATCGTTTCGACTATTTTTACGTATTTTTCTGAATTAGTCCATTTTCAGGATAATTATCAAATTTTTGTAAATTAGAAAAATTTCCTAATTTCTTTCTTTTTCTTCTTTCCTTTCCAATTCGCGCCGTGACTCCTCTCTCCCCCGTTTTCTCTCTTCTCTCACCCTCCCGACTCCGGCTGCAGATGGAGGAGGCTCGGGCAGGTAGAGGTGATACCGTGGGAGTGGTCCGGAGTGCGATGGGGCGAGGATCGGACTGTTTCTGGTGCGATCCCGAACGGTGGATTCAAAGCCGACGGTCGAGCTCGCGACGTGATTTTTGGCGTGGTTTAGTCACTTCAGTGCATGGAATCTTTGGTGGAGGTAGGGAGATGGAAGCTCGACTTCTCCTCTATGTTTTCCCCGTAATTTCACGTTGTTCGGTGCGAGTTTAAGCGGGTTTCATTTAGTTTCAGGAAAATCATGCTTTTGGGGTGTTAACAGGGTTCACCAAAAAACGGCGACGGTTTTTAGACCAGTTGCTATCAATCGAACCCCTGGAATGTCAGCGTTCCAGATCCGCTAATTTCGTGTCAATTGGTTGTCATTTGGGGCCGGTACGGGCCCGGGAACCCTGGTGACTCATTTAGGGTCAATTCGGTGGAATTGCCCATTTCAAGCCGTTTGTGCGTTGTTTAGACCCATTCCGGACTGTGGAAGGTCGGTATTATCATTGTGGATGTTTCCCCCTTCGATCGGAATCGAACGGGGTGTGGAATCGGGCCCGGAGGTTAGGGTTTGGCCGGTTTTCCACAGTAATCGGTCGACTGGACCGGATGGGCCGATCGACCGTCAGTTGCCCATAGAACCGTGATGGTCCAGCCGATGGTCTGGTCGACCGGACCACCCGGGCTGGTCGACCGACCCCAGGGGCCAGGTCGACCAGAATTTTGTGTTTTTGTTCGTTTCGAGTCCTAGTCTGTCCGGTTGAGACCCAATGATCGACCTATGGCCTCGCGAGTGTTCCGGACACCCTGTGGGTTCCATTTCCGTGTTTCTGGGGTGTCGGGAGGTGACCTGTTATCTCGATTAGCTGCCCGTAGGCATGTGTGTTTCGAGCTTTATGTTGCGTTCGATCGAGTCACCGTGTATCGGTGTGAGTGTGGTGGGGTTCCCCCGCATGTGAGTGGCCTCACTTGAGTCCTCGTTTGAGGGGATGCTCTCGGCGGTTTGTTGTCTGCCTCGGTACTCGCGTTACCATGGTTTCAGACCTAGTCAAGAATTTAAGTCGGTTGGGCTTGGCGGCCCAACCTTCATGTGTTTCTTTGCTGTAGTGCGCCTTTCTTAGGCCGCTACATGTCGTTTGACTTAGGTCAGTGTTTTAGGGCGGTTAGTGTGGTGGTTATCTCTTGGACCGCCTAGTCCGTGTAGCACGTCTATCTTAGACCGCTACGGTGGTTTAACTGGATGGGTCGATTCGGGGGTTGACTGGGTGTGGCAGTCATATCTTTGACCGCCACAGTCACCTCACGGCCCAATGTAAGACCGCCAGAGTCCTTGCCTCTGTGTATGTAGCGTCTTCTTCCTTCACTGCTTGTGCTGCTTAGCGGCCGAGTGATGTACCGCTTGCATCCCAGATGATGGTTTTCCGATATTCTGGTTTCCGATTATTCTGGCTTAACCTTGTTGTTTGCCTGTCATCCCGTGGATGTCTCTTGATATCCTATGAGGGCTATGACCACAATATAAGGTAGCTAGGCATGCATTGGTTTCTGTGCTACTTCAGAGTCCTTAGATAGGTTCTGGTCAACCCGGTGAGACCCAATGGTTGACAAGTAACCTTGTGTGTGTCTCAACTATTCTGAATAGTGCGAGACAGTGGTTCTAGACGCCTTGAGGTATTATCCTACCACGGTTTACATGTCCAAGAGCGTTAAGGGTCTTGGTGATCCCTCAGGTCTCCATGTGTCGTTTCTTTGACTTAGGATTAGACTGATTGGCGGCTTGTTCTGCTTTGTGCGATGATCTTGACTCCGAGTCATGAGACTCAAGGATCGTTGTGTTAGCAGGTTTAGTTGCCTTGTCCTGAGTCTATTGGTAGTTGGTGTACTGCCTTTGTGCTTCGTAGTACGGGTGACAATGCGTGCTTAGCCTCTCTATACTCCAGCACTCGTGTTTCAGAGTTGTTGTGTCTAGTAAGCCTCCACTAGTCGTAGCCTTACGACACATTACGGCATGTAGGCCCATGTGGCGGGGCAGTTATCGAGATATGGTTTTTAAGCTAGTTCCGTGGGCCCTTGCTTAACGGTAGCGTTCTGTTGGGGGGGAAAACTAGCTAGTGGCTTGGCTTAGGCAAGAGCCAGTATGTGCACATGTGGTTAGGGGCTTTGGACTTGCACCGACGAGCGTGACCCTGACTAGTCACTCACGATTGTAGTTCCTGTTCTGGTTCTGAGCATGTCTTAGTCTCTGTCGTGTTTCAGGTGGCATCGTAGACGAGACACTTGTAGGCGTAGCATAAGACGTCAGTGGACGCAGCTGGTTGTTCTTCTAGTGAGGGGGTACTTCCGTCACGTGACACGTGACTCTCACGTTTCTCTGAGTCTATCTTCCCCTTTCGAGTTGGCCTGACCTTGGCTCCGTCCGAGTTCAGCTTCCCCTTCCGAGTTAGTCCATTCTCGACTTTGCCAAGAATAGCTCGGTGTCGTGTACACGACGTTCCAGTCGTGAATGTGGTCATGTCTATAAGAGGATGCATGATAATCCAGTCGTGTGTGCTTTAGGTCTGTCTTGTCTGTCTAGGTCTTTACTAGGCTTTTGTCTACTTTAGTAGGCCCTGAGTTTGTCGACGGATCGGTGATGCTTGACTCTGTGAGATCAGGGTTCGCCATTCTGTTGCTGCTCGGAGTAGTGTGGGGAGCCGAAGTCCTTTCGGCAGCCGTGTTTTCTTTCAGGTACGGCTTCTTTTCCCTTTTCTTTTAACTGCTCCACTGCTTCCATTTTCGGCTTTCTTTTACAGCTTTCTAGTCATAGTTTAGCTTTCCTGCTTTACTACTGTTGTTTTAGTTATTGTTCCGTGTTACTGCGTTATTTTTCAGTGGGGATCCACGTGACCCCTACTAGGCCAGTGATACGAGGCTCACCCCTACTTTTCAGCTGTGGTCGTCTCTGCTTCCTTCGTAGTTCCTGGTGTGGCGAGTTCGTAGTTGCCAGCGGTACCTGCATCGGGCTTCCCCAGACCTCAGTGTACGTTTTTCTTTCTGTTGGACTATACTTATCTTTCCTTTGGACTGGACTCTAGTATAATTGTTAATTTGTAACTGTTAATTAAAAAGTAATTTTATTTCTTCTACTTTAGCAAACTCGATTATTGAAATTTAATTTCTTACAGTTATCTCTGGGACTTCAATATACTACACGATAATCCTTTTATCCCTTCGGAGCTTTACAGCTCTTGGGAGGCTTCACGAGTTCGAAGCGGTATCGAGTCTACTCGGTAGTCTTATCGGGTATATCTGGTATCTGGAGTCCGGGTCGTCACAGGTGGTATCAGAGCATTGTTGTGTGAAAGTACATGGAAATCTGAGATATACAGTGTCCAGAGTCCTGAAAGTCCAGTACAGTCTTTCGCTGGATTAGGTTTTACGATTCCTTGTCGCGTTGTTTTCCGCGTGTTGTCTTGTGCGTGCTATGTTGTCACTGTACGAGATGGGTTTTGCTCTCGTCAGAATGTGACGGGATGCTCCTTTTCGTCATGGTGTTCGTCTCGATCATGTTGTACTTGGCAGAGTTTGCCGGTAGGCTTGAATCTGTAGTACATTGTTTGAGATTTTTGCGTGGTTTGTTCAGGTGGCTGGTGACTTTTTGAGTTGGTGCGATGGCCGTACACGTTCTTATGTTGTTTTGGTCATCCCAGCTTAAGTCTGTTCAGCTCTTGAGGTGTTTCGTTTCTGTTGAAGTGATTGCTTTATGGCCTCGATTGAGAAGATGCTCAAGAGAACCGAGGATTTCCCTTCCTGGTGAGCTATTGTTAGTGAGCTTGATGCTTCTCATCCTATTTGGTGGAGTCTTTTTGAGGTAAGCCTTGGAATTGCTGTCTTAGTGAGACCTTTTTCCTGTGTCTACTTAAGTGTGGACAGTATTTCTTCTGAGCCTGATCTGCTTCTTGTTCGACGGTTGCTTGGCTTTAGACCTAATCCTAGTGTTAAGAGCCGTTATGCATTGTGTTTGTTGTGCCATGTCTGACGGCTAACGTGTTGTGAAGTCTCAATAATTATTTCAGGATGTAATGGTAAGCTGCGATTAGCCTTTCTTTGTGCTTTGAGCTGAAGCTGGTACTCTCCTTCGATTGCACTTAGGCGACTTGTGATCGATTGTTAGCAGGATCAGTACTTGTGGCGTAATACATTGCGATTTTCATGAATTGCGATGGCGCCGTGTGTGTGCTGAGATGCGGATACCGAGATATTTCTGATGCCTGTGTGCGTTGTTTGAGTGCACAGCGGAAGTGTGTGGGCTGATAACCCACAGGTCAAGGATCGTTGGTGGTAAGGTTCTGACTGGTCGAGAGAATTATTTTTTATTTTCTCGATGTGACTTCATCTTGGCTTCCTGTGCCTTGATGTTGTATGTTGCCATGCCGTTGTTCTTGAAGGCATTCTGGTGTTGGCACTGGCATTTGTGAGTGTTGGGGAATCTGTCGGCATTTCTGCTGGTTGAGTACCCTCTGCTCTGTATCTCTTTCTTGGGCGTTGTGCTCTCGGGACGTGATCGTGGTCCTTGAGATGCGTTTCCCAAGATTGTTGTGCTCGTTATCGTGGGTCTTTTTTTTGGTTAGCTGCTCGTTGCGTGACTAGTCCATTATAGCCATGTGTTCATCTATTATCGTGCCTTGATATAACCCAACTTGTAGTTGTGTTCCGTGGTTCTATGTTCTGTATGGAGCCGGAATCCTGCAACTGTTGCTGTTGTCGTTTTGTCATTGTTTCCTCGTAAAGCTGTCTTAGCATCGTGTGGACCATGATCTTGTCGGTTAGTTGTGCTGTACTCTTCTCTCCTGGTAGAGTTGGCATGTGACTTGATCAGATGTAATATCTGAGTGAGGACTGACTTAATTATGTTGTGGTCCGGTGCTAGCATTGAAGTCCTGTATGCCAGGCTTTTGTTGTTGCCTTTGGCACTAGAGCCGATGATGTGTCGAGCTGTCAGCTGAGAGGACTATGCTTCCTTGTGTAAGTTGATGCTTGTCGTGTCTGTCACTTTGGTTTCCCAATATCTGTCGTCATGGCATGAGTCTTGTCTCCTTTCTTGTGAGACATAAACGACGTTGCCTTATTTCGGAGGTGTCAGACTTGTGTTCACTTCGGTGCCGTGCTCGATCCAGAGCGTGTGCTTGTGATTATGGTCTGACAAGTGTTCCTCTTAATGGTGTTTTTTCGAGATTCATGCTGTTTCAAGTTATGCCTTGGGGTTGTTCGTCCCTGCTTCTTCTTGTCGTTCCTTAAATTTCGAGGATGAAATTTCTTTAAGGAGGGGAGGCTGTAATACCCTGGATTCTTATCGGATCTTTCGGATCCTTTTCGGAGAGTATCAGATCGCTTTTGTGGATCCTGAGTTGAGTTTTATGATCCACGTATGTTTTTCTCTCGTACTAGTTATGAAACCCTGTGGTGAGTTTATTTCTCAATTCATCGACTCGTGGCCGCCGTAGTTGCGTTGTACTCTTCCCGAGGATCATTTCAACTATTTTTACGTATTTTTCTGAATTAGTCCCGGAGAGGGGAAATCTCACCACCCGTACGGAGAGGCCAAACGAGGTCCAAATCAGATCGAACAAGGCTCAACTCCTCTAAGTGGCAGCCCTCGGGCCCACTTATTATGAAGCCCAAAAACTCACTCGGTACAAGCGCTTCCTAGGCGGCCTTCGGGTAGGGAAGTTCGAGCATCAGTCGATCGGGAAAGCTCCATTGGAGCCTCCTATTCCTTGTCCCAACCCAACACTTATCCCTTGGGAGACCACTCCTAAACAAGTGCCATTTGCTCGGGCTCACTGATGGAAGCTTAATGATTCAGCCGTTGCAAATGTTTTAATGGCAGGAAGCTCAAGGGGACAAGGGAAACCAAGAGTCCGAGCACCGTAAGGAGCCCACATGAAGGACGTAACCCCCCTTGGAACCCCTCCGCTTACAGGGATCAATTCGCACAACCGGCCACTATTTAAACAGGACATGCCCGGCTGCGATGAGAGAGCTTAAGTAAGCTTAAGCACACCTAAGTAAGCCTGAGTAGGAACCACTTCACCTTTTGGTGGAGAGGAATCTCGCGCTCCCACTTTCCTCCTAATTCTCTTCTTCGCATCTGTGCTCTACTACCTGTGCCGACTTAAGCATCGGAGGGCCTTCCCCGGGGATCTATCCCTGGGCACCTCTGACTGGTTTCCCTTCTTACAGTTTATACTTCAAGGGTACGTGGTCATCTTCCTCCCCACTCAAGAGCAGCGCGAGATCGCCCCACTTCATCTGGCGCCATCTGTGGGAAACGCACAAAAAGCCATCATGGTGCGAAGAAGTTCTGGCAAGAGGACTACCGTCGATACGGGAAAAGCTCTGGTAATGGAGGAAGGCACACCTTCCCTCCCCACGGAGCATTCCCCATCCAGCAACCAAGCCAACGAGCTACCTCCATCGGTGGCGGGAGAACAACTTCCTGGCGGGAGCACCGATGCCCTTCGAACCCTCAACGTAAAACTGTATGTCCTCGTGGATCTCATGAGGGCCCAGGTGGCCAGGGAAGAGAAGTCACAGCCCCCCAGGAAAAGCCCCCCACGTGGAGATGCCTCCCAGCACACTGCTGGAGGCCGTTTCATCCTTTGAGGGCAGCGGCTCATCCGCAACGCGTCAGGAGGACTATCGCACGTCCCTCCCCTAGAGAAAGAAGCCTCCTCAACCCCGAGGAGGGAGAAGACCGGAGCACGCAAACCATTCCCCGACGTCGAGGCCCTTGAGGAGCGTCGGGGCAGCATGCAAGTGTGCCCCCCCAGCCCCTCGGGACACCAACAACCGGAACTCTCTCTCCGACTGCGAGACATCGAGAGGCATTTCGCAGAGCAAGAGCGCGTTCTTCGTGCCTTGCAGAAGACCTCTGATGTGGAGGATGAGGAGCGATCCCCGTTCTCCGACTACATCCTGAAGGCAGAGATATCTTCCAGAATCTCACTTCCGACCTTCAAGTAGTACGACGGCCAGGGAGACCCAGCCGACCATTACGACAGCTTCGACGCCCTGATGACCTTACATGGGCATCCGACGTGATCAAGTGCCGAGCATTCGTGACCACTCTAGTTTATAGCCCTCGCCCCCGGCAGCATCCACAACTTCAAGCAATTCAGGCGAATATTCAAAGAAAGCTTCGCCGGCAGCGGTCCGCCCCGGTCAGTGGCGAGATTACTGGCCCTCAAATAGGAACAGGGGGAGAAGTTATGGGCTTATATCAACCGAACTGCCTGGATGTGGCCTCTACCATCACCGCCTTGACAGGGGGTACCCGCGACGAGAACCTATGGCGCGAGCTAGTGCTCATCCCCCTACCTTCCTCGCCGAGCTAGTGATGTTGGCTTTGCGCCATGCCGAGTGCGAAGAAGTGCTCAGGGCCTGCCGAGGCACAACTGACTCGGGTCAGGAGGGGGACAAGAAGAGACCGTTCGAGCAAGGGACGGGATAAGGAAAGAGGCGGAACCAGGAGGGAGATTGAAAAGAGCCGTCCCAGAAGTACGAGCGGTATACCCCACTTACCGCCCCCGTCTACGAGATCCATAAAGACATCAAAGGCTCAGGTCTCCTCAACCAACCTGAGCCTATGAAGACCAAGCATCGCAATCGCTGTAAGCACTGCCTGTTCCATAGGGACCACGGGCATCACACCAGCGATTGCCATTAACTTCAAGATGAGATCGAGCGCCTCATCCGCCAGAGACACCTATCTCGGTATGTGTCCGGGCAAAAGGAAGACCGAGGCGCCGCTGAAGAGATTGATAATGCCCCCCGTGGAGTCCACATCAACGTCATCACGGGCGGAACGGCATCAGGCAGAGATAGCAGCCGAGGACTGAAGCGTCATGCCGAGCTGGCAAGCCGAGCCTCTACTGAGGCACATGCGGCCCCGCCGGCTAGCGAACCACAGGCCCTGGTATTCTCTGACCAGGACCTGGGAGGGCTAACCACCCCGCACGACGACGCTCTCATTATATCAGCCACAATAAACCATTGTAATGTGGACAGAATCTTAGTCAACAATGGTAGTGCCCCTGATGTATTGTCCTATGAGTGTTTTCTCAAAATGGGAGAGAATCCATCTAAACTCTGTCCGATCCAAACCCCCCTCTGTGGTTTCAACGGCCAGGCTACTTATCCCGAGGGAGCACTAAGTCTGCCTGTTACTATCGGCACCCCGCCCAAAATCATTACGGTTATGGTAGACTTCATCATGATTAAGGGGATGACGGCATACAACGCCATCTTCGGCCAAGGCATTCTCAGCCGAATGAAAGCGGTACCCTCTACCTTTCACCAAAAAATGAAGTTCTCGACCAAATATGGTGTGGGGGAAGTTCGAGGTAACCAGGCATTGGCTAGACGGTGCTATATAGTCTCGGTTGATGCCACTAGGCCGGAAGGGAAGAATATGGGGATAAAGGGAGCTGAGGAGGGACCTACAACATCTGAGCCTTGCGACGAGTTGCTAACGGTCTTCCTTAACAGTGACCCGACCCTAGGAGTGAAGATTGGAGCCGAGATCCCACTTGAGGAACAAGATAAATATAAAGATTTCCTCGTGCAGTACATCCGAGTCTTTGCATGGTCTGATGAGCACCTTCCCGGGATCCAGGGAGACGTGGTGATGCACAAGCTCAACCTTAACCCAACAACAAAGCAAGTACAACAGCGCAGGAGAAAGCACTCCCCACAGAGGCAAGCGGTCATCAAAGAGCAAATCATCAAGGGATAGAAGACTAGCCTCTTTCTTCCGATTCTGTACCCTACATGGCTCGCCAACGTCGTCCAGGTACCAAAAGCTTCTGAGAAATGGCGGATGTGCGTCGACTTCATCGATCTCAACCAGGCTACCCCGAAGGATTGCTACCCGCTGCTGATCATCAATCAACTGGTCGATTCAACCTCTGGCAACGAGCTACTCAGCTTCCTTGACGCCTACTCCGGCTACCATTAGATCAGGATGGACCCGGAGGACATCAAGAAGACCGCCTTCATCACCGACTTCGGCGTACACTGCTACACCCAGATGCCATTCGAGTTAAAGAACGCTGGAGCAACATATCAGAGATTGATCAATCACATTTTCGAAGGGTAGCTCAGTCGGAACATCGAGGCATATATTGATGACATGCTCGTCAAGACGCCCAAGGCCGAAGACCACCTCGCCGACTTAGCCGAGACCTTCGACACTCTCCTGAAGCACAACATGAAGCTCAACCCCGCTAAGTGCACCTTCGGAGTCAGATCTGGGAAGTTCCTAGGCTTCCAGGTCACTCAGCATGTAATCGAGGCCAACCCTGACAAGTTCCAGGCCATCCTGGACATGCGGCCACCCACCTACTTCAAGGACGTCCAGCGCCTTACGGGGCTCATTGCTGCACTCCACCGTTTCCTGTCTCGGGCGGCCGAACATTGCCAACCCTTCTTTAAATTGTTGAGGGGACCCAAAATGGCATCTGCTACATTTGCCTGGGACGAGGAATGTCAGAAGGCGTTCGCTGAACTCAAGGAATTATTGGCCTCGCCTCCGGTGCTGTCCAAACCAGTCCAAGGTAAAGCTCTACACCTCTACCTCTCGGCAACCCCTTCTACTGTAAGCTCGGTCCTGGTGAGGAGCAACGCAAGAGTTGAGAGACCCGTTTACTACGCCATCAAGGTGCTTAATGAGGCCGAAAGAAGGTACCCCGCAATCGAGAAACTCGTGCTAGCGTTGGTTACCTCGGCCAAGCGCCTCCGACCCTACTTCCAAGGGCACTCCATCGTCGTACTGACCGGCGAACCCCTGAAGAAGATTCTCTTTCACCCCGAAGTCTCAGGATGCCTCATCAAGTGGGCCATCATGCTCAGGGCCTACGATATCTCATATCGCCCTCGCTCGGCTATTAAAGGATAGGCTCTCGCAGACTTCATCACTGAAAGCACGGTCTCGATTAAAGAAGCACTTCCCCCAACAACCGGGCCTACCTGGGATCTGTTCATTGACGGATCCTCCAATTCAACAGGAAGCGGCGCCGGCATTCTCCTCAAGTCCCCTGAAGGAGCGAAACTTCGGTACGCCCTAAAGTTTAACTTCCAGGCGTCCAACAACACCTCCGAGAATGAAGCCGTTATATCGGGAGCCAGGATGGCTTGAAGACTGGGGGTCGAACGAGTCAGGATTCACATTGACTCCTAATTGGTCGCTAGCCAAGTCAACGGTGAATACGAAGCTCGGGAAGGATAAATGGTCAAGTACCTCCAAGCGGTAATGAGGATTGCCCAACTCTTCGAGAGCTTTGAGGTAGTCTGAATAACCCAGGAGGAAAACTCCCGAGCAGACGCCCTCTCTCGACTAGCCTCCTCGCCCGACCCCGCTAGTACACGATTGGTCTTCCTCGAAGAGCTCGGGCAACCGAGCATCGAATCCAAGCTTATGACTATTGACTCGGCACCTTCGAGCGACTGGCGGACCCCCTACATATCATGGCTCTGGGATTCTCAAGAGCCCACCGACCCTCAGGAGGCTCGGAAGCTCGAGTACCAAGCTCGACGTTTCGTCATGCTGGACGATGCCTTGTACCGCAGATCCTTCTCCGGTCCTCTCCTCAAGTGCATCAGCACCGATGAAGCCAGCCGAGTGATTCAGGAAGTACACAAAGGCATCTGCGGAGCGCACCAAAGTGGAAGATCACTCGCCAGGATCTTGCTACGGCAGGGTTACTGGTGGCCCACTCTCAGCGCGACTGCTCGACCTATGTGCAGAAGTGTGATCGATGTTAGCGCTTCGACCACCTGATTCATCAGCCCGCTACGGAGCTCATCACCCTTGCCGAGTCGTACCCTTTCGCTCGGTGGGGGATCGACATCCTGGGGCCATTCCCTACGGCTCAAGCTCAGAAGAAGTTCGTCATCGTCGCCATCGACTATTTCCCCAAATTGATCGAGGCCGAAGCCACTACCAGGATCACCGAATCAGTCGTATGGAGTTTTGTTTTGAAATTGATCATCTGTCGCTATGGTGTCCCCCGAGTGATTGTGAGCGATAACGGTCGGCAGTTTGATTCTCATTATTTCAGAGACAGATGTGACGACCTAAACATTTGCAACCACTTCACTTCGGTAGCCCACCCTCAGGCTAACGGACTGGTCGCGAATGCCAATAAGACTATCTTAAAAGGCATCAAAACCAGGCTTGGCAAAGCCAAGGGAAGTTGGCTCAAGGAATTACCGAGCGTACTATGGTCACACCGAACTACTCCGAGAACGGCTACTGGTGAAACACCTTTTCCGCTGGTGCATGGCATGGAAACCGTAATTCCGTTGGAGGTCAGCAATCCCTCTCTCCGAGTCGTCCACTTTGAGCCTGAGGTAAACGAGCAGAAATTGCGAGAGTACCTCGACTTAACGGACGAGATCCGAGAGAATGCAAGGATCCGAGCAACGGAATACCAACGGCGCATCAGTCGATACTACAACAGCAGAGTCTGAGATAGACCCTTCTAGCCAGGAGACTTCATCCTGAGGAAGGCCGGAGCATCTTGACCACTAGAGGCGGCGGGGAAGCTGGTCCCTACCTGGGAAGGTCCCTACCGAGTGGTCGAGAAGCTCGGGAAAGGAGCATACCGACTGTCTACCATGGAAGGAACACCCGTCCCTCGGATGTGGAATGCAACAAATCTTCGCAAGTTCTACTTTTGAACATTTGGCAAGCATACACATGTAAGCAAAATAGAATAATCACCATTCTTCTCTTGTTATTAAACTTTGACATACATCAAGAAGGCCGTAGCCGATATAGTATACATGTACAAAAAATTACATCCCCTGGTACTACTAATGCGAGCAGAACGCTCGGCCGACCCAGTAGGTGCTCCCACGTCCAGCCATTGACTCTGCCTCATGTAGAAACTGGCTCGGATAAGGGATCGCCGGCTTCGTTGGTTTCAGAAAGCTCGGAGGAGAAAAGAAAAAAGGGGAAAAAATAAGAAGAAGAGAGGAAGGAATACAAGTGAAGGCCTCCTCTCTGCCAACTCTTTGGAAGGCAGAGAGTGCAGGCACCCTCCTAAGAGTGAAAGGGGAGGGAGAAAGTGAAAATAGCAGAGATGGATGAGGAGGCGGGGGAAGGCCCAGAAAGGTGGGAGCTTAATTAGCTCCCCTCCTCCCCGCGGGATGGCGTCGGCGGGTCAGGGATAGGAGTGCGACATGCTCCGGCATGACGAACCCACTTCGCGAGTGACCCCCAACTGACAAACCCTCTTCCAGAGCGAAACAATGGGAGCTTCCCTCCCACGGCCATCTGCATCATCATCTTCTGAAACACCTTCCATGCCCCGCCAAGACTAACAGCGTAACGCTTCACGAAAGGGAAAAATCGCCAGGAACGGCCTTAAGCGATGAAAGGAAAAGGAGACGCCCCTCGGACCTTTTATAGGCCGAAGGGGAAGCTGATCGCTTTAAATGATTCTCCCCAAAACACGCTACCAAGGCTTTCCCTGAGTTGGTTACGTCATTTCCCGATAATCCCCTAACGGGACGCATGAAGCGGCAAGTCATTAAGGGCGGTATGGAAAAATGGAAAGGTGCCAATGCCATGTCAGTTGTTTGACAGATCGGTGCGCGCAAGATCTACAGGAAATCGGCGCTTTCTTCAAACGACTGTGGATACGTCAATCAAATCACACCAAGAGCGGTAAGAAATAGTCAATTCAGCGTTCAATACTACCGCTGTTAGAGTTTCCAAAAAGCCGCACCCGGCTACATATGAAAAAGGAAAAAGAAAAGAGCTATTACATCAGGCCTCGGGCCCATCTCCAAGCTCGATAGACAAGGCTTCCTCGGCACCAGATGACCTGCCCCTAATGTTCTCGACGATGGCCGGCCCAGACACTGACCCCACCTGCGTCAGAACTATCTCGGTCGTGTGCCCTCCCGAGGATGCTGGTGTTGGTGGTCGCTCGGATGGAACCGAATTCACATCTTCGCTCGACATATAGTGGTAAGAGTCAATGGAGCCCCACTCCGAGTCATAGCACTGACCGGAAGGAAAATCGAGTGAAGACGATTGGGCCTTTGCCTCCAGGACGGCCCTATCGTAGCCCTAGGAGAATCCCTTCTGCAGTCCCCGTCGGTAGCCCGACTCGTAATAAGGAAAGGCCACCTACTAGAGAGCTGCCTGGTAGGCCTCCGAGCACCTATGTTGCTCTAGCGCTTCCTTCCCAGCCAGCCCCGCCTTCCTCTCGAGCTCAGCTATCCGCTGCTCGGACTCGGACAACCTTCCCTTTGTCTCAGACAGCCTTCGCTCAGCCTCGGTCCACGAATCCTCGGCCGCCTGAACTCGATCCTCGAGCCCTTCTCGCTCGGCCATCCATTGGTCGTCTCGCTCGACCTGGTTTCTGCGCTCCGACTCCAGGAGCTCACTCTTCCGGTCGACCACACGATGAGCCTGGGCCAGCTGCGCTGACAAAGATCGAGCCTCTGCTTGGCTCGACTGCGCCAACGCTCGAAACGGAGCGATCTCTCGATGAAGGTCTTCAAGATCAAGGGTCAGACGCTCGACCTTCCGATCAAGCGTGCCACGGGCCCACGAAAGAGTCTCCCGCTCGGACTCCACCCGAGCGTACGCGTCCACCGCTTCAGCTCCCATCTGGGCCAGAATCAGCCTTCCCTCCATAATCTGCTCCAACAGTGAAGAGGGGGGACCCTTCCTGACTTTTTTAGGCAAGTCTCGAGAAGCTAAAGAATGACACACCCGGTATAGAGAAGCCCAGACAATGAAGGTGCTGGTAGAAGGAGGGGAAGCTCTCACCGGAGTGGTCGGGACCTGGGCATCTCCCTCGGGCAATCCCGTCCCAAGGGCCCCACCAGTCGGCTCGACGTGAGCACCCCCACTGCGTACCTCCCCAGTTTTGGTAGACTGTGATCGAGTCACCTCCTCCTACGACCCTCCAGTCTCGACCTACTGGGGACGGACCCCCTCATCTAACAGCCCCTCCGCCAAGCTCAGTGCCTCAGCATCGGCAGTTATCCCTCCGTCATCGGCCCCCTCTTGCTCAGTATAGGGGAGAGCTGATAGGGAATCTCCTCCGGACACACGGATGACGTCCTCCTTCCTCGCCCGTTTCTTCTTAGCAAACTGAGCCTGGATTGAAGACCATAGCAGCTTGGCCACGGGATCCTTGCGCTTGATCCCCCGACGCTCGGAGGCGTCGTTCTGAGCCGCCCGCTTGCCCTTATCTAGGGCACGGGATGAACCCTCCAAAACTTGAAGGCCATCTGGAGCTGGCGTCTCGTCCAAGACGATGACCTCCAATTCAGACGGAGGTGCCTCTTCCTCAATCGCTCGCCTCGTGTCTGAACCACAGAAAGCAGATTAAGAGCAGGAAGACCCAAACTCCGCAAGAAGGAAGGTCAAGTTCCTGAACCCCTTACCTGTCGGCAACAACACTCGAGCGAGGTAGCCCTCAATGTTTGACGAAGTCACCAAATTAGTAGTCTCCCGGCGATTCTGCCGAAGGATAGCAGCCTCCTCTTCCACCTCCGGAGAGAACACAGTCATCTTCGGAGGAATGTTCGGGTGGAAATTGGGCGCCGTCGAGAAATTCCAGGCTATGCCAACCGCCAATGGGCCCACCCAGAAATATTGGGTCTTCCACCCTTTGTGAGAAGAGTCCTT
This sequence comes from Amorphophallus konjac, assembly GCA_022559845.1. NCBI lineage: Eukaryota > Viridiplantae > Streptophyta > Magnoliopsida > Alismatales > Araceae > Amorphophallus > Amorphophallus konjac. Next base: position 80,178,237 of record CM040129.1, read on the forward strand.
CCCAGAGAGGGACACGCAGCTCCTCCCCCGCCTCGCCTGAATATAGAAGAAGCCTCGCTCCGCATGAGCATGCTCCTTCAACTCAAAGACGTAATGGAAAATATCCTGCGAGGTGCGCACCCCACACTGGCCGCAAAGGAAAATGAAGGAGAAGATGAAAGTGTAAGAGTTGGAGACCAGCTGGACAGGAGCTAGTCGGTAGAACCGAAGCAACTCGGCGACAAAAGGATGAAGGGGCAAACGAAAGCCACACTTCCAAGCCAGAAGAAAGGAGCAAAAGAAACCAGAACAGGTGGATAGGCTAGACTCGTGAGCCTCAGGCGCCAGGAGCTGGAACCGCCAAGGCAACCCATAGCGACTCTCCAGCCACTTCACCTTCGCCTCCCCCAGCTCCCTGCAGGACGGCTCCCGCGGCATCAAGAAAACTCTGGGGGTCCGTTCTCTCTGCCGCCCCTCAGCCTCAGAATGATGGTTCGCCATGAGACAGAGAGAAGAAGAAGGGGAAAGCTCTAAGCTAGAGAACTTCAGAGAAGAAAGGGAGCTTACGAATCGCCGCCTCAGGAATCTCTCCTAGCTCCGACGGCTACAACGATTCTCCGCCCTTCCGAAACTACTCTCAAAGCACGGGAGACCCCCTCAAATATAGCTACCAAGAGAGGCAAAACCCTAAAACCTCGGAGATAAAGGGACGCAAAACGCACAATGCCTAAAAACCCTAACGGGAGGCGGCGCGGCGTCTGATCTCCCGAGGAGGGGCCTTCTCTTACTCATCATAACAGGCGTAGTTTCAAGGTGAGCTATGTCACGCGGCCCCTACCAAAGAGATATCCTTACCCAACTAGTGCCACAGACAGTCCAGCCCAATTGCTACTCGTCCGAGCCTAATCTTGGCTCGGGAGTAGGAGGGGGACAAGTGGAGAGGGGAAATATCACCGCCCGTATGGAGAGGCCAAACGAGGTCCAAACAGGACCTAACAAGGCTCAACTCCTCTAAGTGGCAGCCCTCGGGCCCACTTATTATGAAGCCCAAAAACTCAATCGGTACAAGTGCTTCCTAGGCGGCCTTCGGGTTGGGAAGTCCGAGCATCAATCGATCGGGAAAGCTCCCTTGGAGCCCCCTATTCCTTGTCCCGACCCAGCACTTATCCCTCGGGAGACCACTCCTGAACAAGTGCCATTTGCTCGGGCTCACTGATGGAAGCTTAATTATTCAGCCGTTGCGAAGCCTTTAATGGCAGGAAGCTCAAGGGGACAAGGGAAACCAAGAGTCCGCGCGCCGTAAGGAGCCCGCATGAAGGACGTAACCCCCCTGGAACCCCTCCGCTTACAAGGATCAATTCGCATAACCGGCCACTATTTAAACAGGACATGCCCGATTGCGACGAGAGAGCTTAAGTAAGCTTAAGCATACCCAAGTAAGCTTGAGCAGGAATCACTTCACCTTTTGGTGGAGAGGAATCTCGCGCTCCCACTTTCCTCCTAATTCTCCTCTTCACATCTATGCTCTACTACATGTGCTGACTTAAGCATTAGAGGGTCTTCCCCAGGGATTTATCCCTGGGCACCTCTAACTGGTTTCCCTTCTTACAGTTTATACTTTAAGGGTACGTGGTCATCTTTCTCCCCGCTCAGGAGCAGCGCGAGATCGCCCCTCTTCAAGTCCATTTTCAGGCTAATTATCAAATTTTTAGAAATTAGAAAAATTTCCTAATTTCTTTCTTTTTCTTCTTTCTTTTCTCATTCACGCCGTGACTCCTCTCTCCCCCGTTTTCTCTCTTTTCTCGCCCTCCCGGCTCCGGCTGTAGACGGAGCAGGCTCAGGCAGGTCAAGGTGATGCCGTGGGAGTGGTCCGGAGCGCGATGGTGCGAGGATCGAACTGTTTCTAGTGCGATCCCGAACGGTGGATTCAAAGCCGACGGTCGAGCTCGCGACGCGATTTTCGACGTGATTTAGTCACTTCGGTGCACGAAATCTTTGGTGGAGGTAGGGAGATGGAAGCTCTACTTCTCCTATACATTTTCCTTGTAATTTTGCGTTGTTCGGTGCGAGTTTGAGCAGGTTTCGTTCAGTTTAGGGAAAATCCTACTTTTGGGGTGTTCGCAGGGTTCGCTGGAAAATGGCGACAATTTTTAGATCAGTTGGTATCAATCGAACCCCTCGAATGTCATCATTCCAGATCCGCTGATTTCATGTCAATTGGTTGTCATTTGGGGCCGATACGAGCCCGGGAACCCTGGTGACTTATCTAGGGTCAATTCGGTGGAATTGCCCGTTTCAAGCCATTTGTGCGTTGTTTTGACCCCTTCCGGACTATGGAAGGTCGGTATTATCATTGTGGATGTTTCCCACTTCGATCGGAATAGAACGGGGCATGGAATCGGGCCCGGAGGTTAGGGTTTGGCCGATTTTCCACCGTGACCCGTCAACCGGACCAGATGGGCCGGTCGACCGGTGGTTGCCCGTAGCACCGTGATGGTCCAGCCGATGGTCCGGTCGACCGGACCACCTGGGCCGGTCGACCGACCCCAGGGGCCAGGTCGACCGGAATTTTGTGTTTTTGTTCGTTTCGAGTCCTAGTCGGTCCGGTTGAGACCCAATGACCAACCTATGGCCTCGCGAGTGTTCCGGACACCCGTTGGGTTCCGTGTCCGTGTTTCTGGGGTGTCGGGAGGTGACATGTTACCTCGATTAGCATGCCCATAGGCATCTGTGTTTCAAGCTTTATGTTGCATTCGATCGAGTCACCGTGTATCGGTGTGAGTGTGGTGGGGTTCCCCCGCATGTGAGTGTCCTCCCTTGAGTCCTCGTTTGAGGAGATGCTCTCGACGGTTTGTGGTCTACCTCGGTACTCGTGTTACCGTGGTTTCAGACCTAGTCAAGAATTTAAGTCGGTTGGCCTTGGCGGCCCAACCTTCATGCGTTTCTTCGCTGTAGTGCACCTTTCTTAGGCCGCTACATGTCGTTTGACTTAATTCAGTGTTTTAGTGCGGTTAGTGTGGCGGTCGTCTCTTGGACCGCCTAGTCCGTGTAGCTCATCTATCTTAGACCGCTATTGTGGTTTAACTGGATGGGTCGGTTCGGGGGTTGACTGGGTGTGGCGGCCATATCTTTGACTGCCACAGTCACCTCATGGCCCAATGTAAGACCGTCAGAGTCCTTGCCTCTGTGTATGTAGCGGCTTCTTCCTTGACTGCTTGTGTTGCTAAGCGGCCGAGTGATGTACCGCTTGCGTCCCAGAGGATGGTTTTTCTGTATTCTAGTTTCCGATTGTCTTAGCTTAACCTTGTGGTTTGCCTGTCGTCCCGTGGATGTCTCTTGATATCCTATGAGGGCTATGACCACGATATAAGGTAGCTGGGCATGCATTGGTTTTTATGCTACTTCAGAGTCCTTATATAGGTTCTGGTCAAGCCGGTGAGACCCACTGGTTGACAAGTAACCTTGTGTGTGTCTCGACTATTCTGAATAGCGCAAGATAGTTGTTCTAGACGCCTTGAGATACTGTCCTATCTTGGTTTACGTGTCCAAGTGCTTTGAGGGTCTTTGTGATCCCTAAGTTATCCATGTGTCGTTTCTTTGACTTAGGATTAGACCGATTCACGACTTATTCCGCTTTGTGCGACGATCTTGACTCTGAGTCGTGAGACTCAAGGATCATTGTGTCAGCAGGTTTAGTTGCCATGTCCTAAGTCTGTTGGCAGTTGATGTACTGCCTTTGTGCTTCGTAGTACGGGTGACAGTGCTTGGTTAGCCTATCTGTACTCCAGCACTCATGTTTCAGAGTTTTTGCATCTTGTGAGCCTCCACTAGTCGTAGCCTTACGACACGTTACGACGTGTCGGCCCATGTGGCAGGGCAATTCCCGAGATACGGTTTTTAAGCTAGTTCCGTGGGCTCCTGCTTAATGGTAGCGTCCTGCTGGGGGGGGGGGAATTAGCTAGAGGCCTGACTTAGGCAAGAGCCAGTGTGTGCACATGTGGTTAGGAGCTTTGGACTTGCGTCGACGGGCGTGACGCTGACTAGTCACTCGCGACTGTAGTTTCTGTTCTTGTTCTGAGCGTGTCTTAATATCTGTCATGCTTCAGGTGGCATCGTAGACGTGACACTTGTAGGTGCAACATAAGATGATAGTGGACGCAGCTAGCTGTACTTCTAGTGAGGGGGTGCTTCCGTCACATGACACGTGACTCTCGCATTTTTCTGAGTCTGTCTTCCCCTTCTGAGTTGGCCTGACCTTGGCTCCGTTCGAGTTCAGCTTCCCCTTCCTAGTTAGTCCGTTCTCGACTTTGCCGAGGATAGCTCGGTGTCATGTACACGACGTTCCAGTCGTGTATGTGGTAGTGTCTAGAAGAGCGTGCATGACAATCCAATCGTGTGTGCTTTAGGTCTGTCTTGTCTGTCTAGGTCTTTACTAGGCTTTTGTCTGCTTTAGTAGTCCCTGAGTTTGTCGACGGATCGGTGACGCCTGACTTTGTGAGATCAGGGTTCACCGTTCTGTTGCTGCTTGGAGTAGTGTGGGGAGCCGAAGTCCTTTCAACAGTTGTGTTTTCTTTCAAGTACGACTTCTTTTCCCTTTTCTTTTAGCTACTTTACTCCTTCCATTTTTGGCTTTCTTTTACAGCTTTCTAGTCGTAGTTTAGCTTTCCTACTTTACTACTGCTGTTTTAGTTGTTGTTCCGTGTTACTGTGTTATTTTTCAGTGGGGATCCACGTGACCCCTACTGGGCCAGTGACACGAGGCTCACCCCTGCTTTTCAGGTGTGGTCGTCTCTGCTTCATTCGTAGTTCCTGGTGTAGCGAGTTCGTAGTTGCCAACGGTACCTACGTCGGGCTTCCCCCAACCTCAGTGTACATTTTTATTTCTATTGGACTGTACTTGTCTTTCCTTTGAACTGGACTCTGGTATAATTGTTAATTTGTAACTGTTAATTAAAAAGTAATTTTATTTCTGCTACTTTAGAAAACCCGATTAATGAAATTTAATTGCTTACTGTTATCTTTGGGCCTTCAATGTACTACACGATAATCCTTTTATCCCTTCAGAGCTTTACAGCTCTTGGGAGGCTTCACGGGTTCCATGCGGTATCGGGTCTACTCGGTAGTCCTATCGGGTATATCCGGTATCCGAAGTCCGGGTCGTCACATGGTCCATGGCGTGGAGCCGACAGAATTGTCACCCTCAGTTGGAATGACCGTGTGAGCTGGTCGAAGCTCAATAATGGTCGTCCTTGATGCAGGCTGTGACACCAATCAGCTGGTGGTGAAGCTTATGTTTGATTGGTCCGCCGAGCAAGAGATTCTATCGGTGGCTGTCTCTCGTAACGAGGATTGTGTCCCCTCTGTGAGCGAGATCGTGGCAGCGATGCCACAGTTTGATTTTTGTGGTGGCTGAGGTGATGCCAGGCTTGTGCCATTTTGAGGTATGCCTGCTCTGATGATGGGTGTGTATTGTGTATGGAGGGAGGCATGTTGATCGTGATCAAGGTCTGACGGTGTCCCTCAGGATTTGTGCTCTTGCGAGTGCCGAGGTTTTGCTGCAGCTCTGGGAGCATTGCTAGCTAGGTGTGCCGTTCTTCCCTTTGAAATTATAGTTGCCTCAAAATTTGACGATGAAATTTCTGTAAGGAGGGGAGGACTGTAACACCCCAGATTTTTTTTTATTTTTTCGAATCATGATCCGTGAGTTCGGAGTGTCGTTGTGAGTCCCGGTGTGTGTTTTGGGCTTTATGCGTGTTTTTGCATGTCGGACCTTTGGAACCCTGTGCAGGGTGAACCGATGTGTTGTCTTACTCCGAGACGTTGCAGACGCGTTGTGCATTTTTCGAGGATCGTGGGGAGTATTTTTCCCTATTTTTCATATTATTTGAAAATTCTAGATTTTCTATAAATAACCCCCCACCCTCTCTCTTTCTCTCATTCTCTCTTTCAGTCTCTCTCTCTCATCTCTTTCTCTCCCCCTCTTCTCCGGTGAGCGATAGAGGTGGACAAGGGCGAGGCGGTGACGCTGAGAGTTCGTGGAGTGAGAACAGGTCGAGGATCGAGGGACGGTGGCGCGTCGAAGCTGGTTCACGAGTTCGTGCCGTGGCGTTGTTTTCGCGGGCATTTGGCAACAGAACGGCGATCTGAGCGTGAAATCTTCGGTGGATGTAGGGGGATGGTTCCTCAACCCCTGTACTTCCTTTCCTACGGTTTTGGTAGCACGTGGTGAGCCGAGTGTGATTTTATTACCGTGGGGGGGGGTTTGAATGCATTTTAGTGCGTGTGATAGTTTCGTCGGATCGATCGACGTTTCCCCCCTTTCTTCCTCCCATTTTTGGGTTTTGGGGCTAGTGGAATGATCCCCTATGTTTTCCCCCTTCGATTGGGATCGAATGGGGTGTCGAAATCCGATCGTTGGGCGGGGTTCCAAGGGTTTCCCGTCGTATTCGGTCGACCGACAGTGTGGAATCGATCGACCCACCGCGTGGAACCGGTCGACCAAACGCGGTCTGCGTTTCACGCAGGGTTGCTGCCCAGTGTAGTTGACCGAACTGGGCAGTCCGGTCGACCGAGCCAGCCAGCATTGCTGCTGGCAACTGGTCAGGTCAACCTACCCAGTGGACAAGTCGACCTATCCTGATGGGAATCGACGCCGAGCATGTACATTTACTTTTACATTTATGTCCTTTTAGTTTGTGTTATATCCTTGGGAAAGTATATGCGCAATTGTACGGCTTTATAAGCCAATGCGTCATTCCCATGGATTGTGTGGGTTTTTATGCAATTATACAGTAGGACCAACAAGGGGGCCCTCAGCCCTTTCCCATTGGTCCATGTCACCTATGTGGGGCTGGTCAACCATCCTAGGTGGCCATCTAGAAGGGTTGAATGTCAAATGCCACATGGGTAGACAAAGGGAGTAAAAAGTCTAAGGTAGGCTACCTACCATGTCAAGCTTGTCTCCCACTTGGGGTATTTTATTTTTTTTATGTGTGTTGGTCAAATTTACTCTAGGCCATTCATTCCCCATCTCTAGATCCAATGGTAGAGATTGGAGGCATATAAATACTTGTATTTTCCATTTGAATATTAATGAAAGTGAAAAAATCATTGTGCAAGAACCCCTCTCTTGGAGAATTTCGACCTCTCCTCTCTCTCTCCCTGGTTTCTTCATCCCCAACCCCCATTCTAGAGTGATATCTCCTTCCCCCCACCTCCGGTGATCATCGGTGCCGCCGCCGCCGCCGTTCGTGCCGCCTTCGAGCCGCCGCGAAACCGTTCTCGGTGTTCTGTCCTACTGGATAGAGGTCTCTTCCCGAAATTCCTGATATCAGCCACAGCCTCTTCGTGGTCTGCAATTTTTATGGTGTGTTCTTCCCTTGTATCCGAAGCTCCACCTAAATTCTCACGCCCAAATTCCATCGTTTAGTATTTTTCCATTTTCGTGCATCTTTCATTCCCAGATCTATTTTGTCTCTATCTACAGTGATAGCAGCATTGTGTTTCTCACCTCCGACCCTCTTTTTGATTTTTACAAACCCTTTCAATTTTACTGGGAGTTCTGTCCATCACCCCCTACAACCACAAATTTTCTTAATTTTTTATCAGCCTCCTATATATTTTTAGAAATTCGTGTTCTTCCTCTGCTACAGTATTTTTAGTCAGATTCCAGATCCGACCACCCTCCACCTTAAAAATCATAACAAATCACCACCACCTCTAAATCCAGATCTAAAAATAGTCATGGTTTTGTAACTTGATTTCCCACAACTTTTCTGAAGAACACAACCCTAGATTCAGACGTTCACCTCGCAGTCAAAGGCAATCCACAGGAAAGTTCTCTGCTATCCTGAGATTTCAGGAACTGTACAACATCAACCTTCGAAATTCACCAATCAGAAGTACAGGCTTCATTATTTTTCTGTAATCACCTTGGGTTGAAGCCCTTCGAAGCATCTTTCCCATGGCGCTAGTTTCGTCACATTCTGACATCGGGACTGATCGCAGCGTCCGTTCTCGCCGGAGTGCGCGCCAGAAAATAGAACCGGCAGGTCCGTGGCCGGTGATTCCGACAGGTGCCGAACGGAGCCGCCCGGCCTCCGGCCGGCGAACCAGCATGCCGCCAGCCCAGGGAACACTTCCAAAAGTGTCTCCACCATAGTGGTGACACCGGGTCCCGCACGGTCCCTCCGGACAGCACGTGGGTCCCACCGTCACTAGTTCGGGTGCTGCCGAAGAGACGCGAGAAGCCGCCCGTCAACCCGAATTCGGTCCTCCCGAGCCCGTTTGTGTAGCCCTTTACCTCCCTGCGTGGAGTGGGCAGTAATTCATTTTCTGTAATATGGTGTATTAATTGTCCCGAGAGTACGAGTTTTGGCCGGTCCGTCGTCCCCACGCCGAGCGCGTGGAGGTATCGTGTTTGCTTCTTGCCTGGCATTTTGCTTACTTCATATATATTTGTTTATGTCGCTGCTAGAGAGCATGTGTAGGGATATCTAACTCGCTTTATTTATTCATTACCGCTGCTGCGAGAGAGTGCGAGACCGTCCCGTGACCCGATCCGGGCACAAAAGAGAGCCGATCACCCTAGCTCATTGCCGGTTTCTCAACTGCGCACATCCGACGCTTCCCTCGTTAAGGGGCACTCACGAGCTTGTCGTGTCCGCGGTCTCGTCCCGCATCAATTTGGTATCAGAGCGAGTTCAGTCTAGGGTGTCAAAAAAAATAGTGTCATTTACGTCTAGTCCTTATTCATTGTCTACGTCGAGTCTAAGATCATCATATTTTTAAAACAACAAAAAGAGTCGTTTTTGGGTCGCATACATCCCTTTACTAGGTATATCAAAAGGTGTTGTCCGAACGTTAGGCTACGCCTATCGGGAAGGCCGCACACTTACGCGAGTGATCTTCGGATCGATTAACTCCGCCACGTGCCGAGTTTTGGTTACGTCTAGGTGCATCATCTTGTAGTGTGCATTTGCCTTAGTCGGTGTCTCCTACTCTGTGTCTTGCATGCCCACTCGTCGAGGTACTCAATACTCACCCCCACCACCACCTATGGCGGAATCCCGAGTCTATAGTTCCGATGAAGTGGCCACATTGTTCCGAACCCTTGTGGGGAAAATGGATGGGTTGAGTGAGCGCATGATGAGTTAAGTACTCGAGTGGATAGGATGGAAGGAGCGAGTACCCGAGTGAATGGTCTAGGCACCCGCCTAGAAGAGAGGATGAAAGCCATGGAGGATAGGGCCGCTGGGTCGAACCAGTCCGTTCAAGGATTGGTCGGGAGAGTTGCCGCACTAGAGAGAGGTCCAGCCGAGGCACCACCGATTGCCCCAGTCCAAGCACCCGTCCCACCTACACAAGGTCAACCGGAGCCGGGTCAACAACCTGCGACTCCAAGGGTTCATGGGATAGCTAATAGGAGGCACGAAGTCCCTGAGGTGCATGACTATGAGTCCGAAAATGAGCATCGGGGGCATGGTAGTGATTACCACCCTACACGGCGTACCCACGACCAAGATATGGATGAACGGGCCATTCGGACCGTTCGGGCCGACCCTCCCACCTTTGACGGGTCCTTGGACCCAAAGGTCTATCTTGACTGGGAGGCTGGTATGGACCGATATTTTGAGCGGTTCGAGATGTAGGACCAACGAAAAGTCAAGTACGCCAGGATGAAACTTTTAGGCCAAGCACAAACCTATTGGAGGAACATGGAGAACCTATTGTTTCATCGTCAAGAACCCCCGATCGATACATGAACCGATATGAGGGAGAAGCTTAGGAAGAAGTACCTCCCTACCTCCTACCGCCAGCGTCTTATAGAGAGGTGGCAAAGTCTCACCCAAGGAGACCGGTCCGTCTCTGATTACATCGTCGAATTTGATGAATACTACTTGCGATGTGATGCCACGGAGGAGGATTCCCTTACCGTCTCTCGGTTCTGGCGTGGTCTACGCCCACACCTATGGTATGAGCTTCTCCGCCGCAAGGTGGACAAGCTGGAGGATGCTTATCAAGTTGCTCTCGAGATGGAGCAATTCGAGGGTGAGTTCGAGTCGATTCCCCGGTGGAGCCCCGCTCCCCCCCGTAGTGACTCCCGTGGCTCCTTAGGTTCATACCCGAGGGGACCTATGGCTCGTCCACAGGAGCCCGTCCGTCAGGAGCCCTTTGCTCCTAGACCTCGACCTCCCCCACCACGGGATCTACCTCCACCCCAACCACCGGCTCCCGTTGCCCGTCCCCCGGCACCCATAGGTCATCCCACGGCCCCGACACTCCCTCCTCTGTTGCCCACGGCACCTACACCACCCTTGTTGCCTACACCCCTTACCCGTCGGGAGGATGAGGGTAAGGCCCATCTTATCGGAGAGAGCAGTAGGTCCCGGCTGCAATGTTTCCATTGTCATGGGTTTGGCCACTTCGCCAACCAATGTCCCACTCGTGCCACACTAGCTCTAGGGGTTGAGGAGACCTTGCCATCTGAGCTTGAACTTGTCAATTATGAGGCTGACCAAGCACTAGCCGATGAGTACTATGCCATGGGGGGAGAGTTGGACGGCTCACCTGCCGCCCAGGATGCCGCCACTTAGTGGGCTTGTGTCACCACCTTAGTCTAGGGTCATATATGAGTCGGTGTGTTTTCCTTGTGTGGTTTGCTTTGTGTGGTTTGTTTGCATGGTTTGTGTGTCGTTTATTTGTCTGCATGTGTCTTGTGCAAGCTCGTTGTCGTTCTCTTATGAGTAAGAGGCTAGTGGACTCATTCGATGAGTATGGGATCGGTTCTATATCTACACCCGGATCTAGTCACCTACAGGGACTCAGCGGTGATTCCTAGTGAGTCTTCGAGCCGCCACCTCCCCCTTTGAGAGTGCCCCACCCGGAGTGTCCTCCACTAGCCCATGGCAGCTTGCGCATATCGAGTATATATGGAATGAGCAGGTGACGATCACTTGGAGTGGAGCGTACCCGCGTTACTTGGCACGGTGACGGATCCGTCGGAGTACTCGAGCATCCATACCCCTACTCGACAGGGTCGAGTTCCTCCCACCCTGGGAGAGTTGATGGGAATCGACGTCGAGCATGTACATTTACTTTTGCATTTATGTCCTTTTAGTTTGTGTTATATCCTTGGGAAAGTATATGCACAAGTTTATGGCTTTATAAGACAATGCGTCATTCCCATGGATTGTGTGGGTTTTTATGCAATTATACAGAAGGACCAGCAAGGGGGCCCTCAGCCCTTTCCCATTGGTCCATGTCACCTATGTGGGGCTGGTCAACCATCCTAGGTGGCCATCTAGAAGGGTTGAATGTCAAATGCCACATGGGTAGACAAAGGGAGTAAAAAGTCTAAGGTAGGCTACCTACCATGTCAAGCTTGTCTCCCACTTGGGTTATTTTATTTTTTGTGTGTGTGTTGGTCAAATTTAATCTAGGCCATTTATTCCCCATCCCTAGATCCAATGGTCGAGATTGGAGGCATATAAATACTTATATTTTTCATTTGAATATTAATGAAAGTGAAAAAATCATTGTGTAAGAACCTCTCTCTTAGAGAATTTCAACCTCTCCTCTCTCTCCCCCTGGTTTCTTCATCCCCAACCCCCATTCTAGAGTGATATCTCCTTCCCCCCACCTCAGGTGATCATCGGTGCCACCGCCGCCGCCGTTCGTGCCGCCTTCGAGCCGCCGCGAAACCGTTCTCGGTGTTCTATCCTACTGGATAGAGGTCTCTTCCCGAAATTCCTGCTGTCAGCCACGGCCTCTTCATGGTCTGCAATTTTTATGGTGTGTTCTTCCCTTATATCCCAAGCTCCACCTAAAATTTCATGCCCAAATTCCATCGTTTAGTATTTTTCCATTTTCGTGCATCTTTCATTCCCAGATCTGTTTTGTCTCTGTCTACAGTGACAGCAGCCCTGTGTTTCTCACCTCCGACTCTCTTTTTGATTTTTCTAAACCATTTCAATTTTACTGGGAGTTCTGTCCATCACCCCCTACATCCACAGATTTTATTAATTTTTTATCAGCCTTCTATCTGTTTTTAGAAATTCATGTTCTTCCTCTGCTACAGTGTTTTTAGTCAGATTCCAGATCCGACCACCCTCCACTTCCAAAATCAGAACAAATCACCACCACCTCCAAATCCAGATCCAAAAATAGTCTTGGTTTCGTAACTTGATTTCCCACAACTTTCAGAAGAACACAACCCCAGATTCGGACGTCTACCTTACGGTCAAAGGCAATTCACAGGAAAGTTCTCTGCTGTCCTGAGATTTTAGGAACTGTACAACATCAACCTTCAAAATTCGCGAATCAGAAGTACAGGCTTGATTATTTTTCTATAATCACTTTAGGTTGAAGCCCTTCGAAGCATCTTTCCAACGGCACCAGTTTCGTCGCATTCCGACGTTGGGACTGATCGCAGCGTCCGTTCTCGCCGGAGTGCGCGCCGGAAAATAGAACCGGCAGGTCCGTGGCCGGTCATTCCGACAGGTGCCGAACGGAGCCGCCCGGCCTCCGGCCGGCGAACCAGTGTGCCGCCAGCCCAGGGAACACTTCCACAAGTGTCCCCACCACAGTGGTGACACCGGGTCCCGCACGGTCCCTCCGGACAGTACGTGGGTCCCACCGTCACTAGTTCGGGTGCTGCCGAAGAGACGCTAGAAGCCGCCCGTCAACCAGAATTCGGTCCTCCCGGGCCCGTTTGTGTAGCCCTTTACCTCCCTGCGTGGAGTGGGCAGTAATTCATTTGCTATAATATGGTGTATTAATTATCCCGGGAGTACGAGTTTCGGCCGGGTCCGTCGTCCCCACGCCGAGCGCGTGGAGGTATCGTGTTTGCTCCTTGCCTGGCATTTTGCTTACTTCATATATATTTGTTTATGCCGCTGCTAGAGAGCATGTGTAGGGATATCTAGCTCGCTTTATTTATTCATTACCGCTGCTGCGAGAGAGTGCGAGACCGTCCCGTGACCCGATCCGGGCACAAAAGAGAGCCGATCACCCTAGCTCATTGTCGGTTTCTAACTGCGCACATCCGACGCTTCCCTCGTTAAGGGGCAATCACGAGCTTGTCGTGTCCGTGGTCTCGTCCCGCATCAATTTGGTATCAGAGCGAGTTGAGTCTAGGGTGTCAAAAAAAAAGAGAGTCATTTACGTCTAGTCCTTATTCATTGTCTACATCGAGTCTAAGATCATCATATTTTTAAAACAACAAAAAGAGTCGTTTTTGGGTCGCATACATCCCTTTACTCGGTATATCAAAAGGTGTTGTCCGAACATTAGGCTACGCCTATCAGGAAGGCCGCACACTTACGCGAGTGATCTTCGGATCGATTAACTCCGCCACGTGCCGAGTTTTGGTTACGTTTAGGTGCATCATCTTGTAGTGTGCATTTGCCTTAGTCGGTGTCTCCTACTCCGTGTCTTGCATGCCCACTCGTCGAGGTACTCAATACTCACCCCCACCACCACCTATGGCGGAATCCCGAGTCTATAGTTCCGATGAAGTGGCCACATTGTTCCGAACTCTTGTGGGGAAAATGGATGGGTTGAGTGAGCGCATGGATGAGTTAAGTACTCGAGTGGATAGGATGGAAGGAGCGAGTACCCGAGTGAATGGTCTAGGCACCCGCCTAGAAGAGAGGATGAAAGCCGTAGAGGATAGGGCCGCTGGGTCGAACCAGTCCGTTCAAGGATTGGTCGGGAGAGTTGCCGCACTAGAGAGAGGTCCAGCCGAGGCACCACCGATTGCCCCAGTCCAAGCACCCGTCCCACCTACACAAGGTCAACTGGAACCAGGTCAATAACCTGCGACTCCAAGGGTTCAAGGGATAGCTAATAGGAGGCACGAAGTCCCCGAGGTGCATGACTATGAGTCCGAAAATGAGCATCGGGGGCATGGTAGTGATTACCGCCCTACACGGCATACCCACGACCAAGATATGGATGAACGGGCCATTCGAACCGTTCGGGCCGACCCTCCCACCTTTGACGGGTCCTTGGACCCAAAGGACTATCTTGACTGGGAGGCTGGTATGGACCGATATTTTGAGTGGTTCATGATGTCGGACCAATGAAAAGTCAAGTACGCCAGGATGAAACTTTTAGGCCAAGCACAAACCTATTGGAGGAACATGGAGAACCTATTGTTTCATCGTCAAGAACCCCCGATCGATACATGGACCGATATGAGGGAGAAGCTTAGGAAGAAGTACCTCCCTACCTCCTACCGCCAGCGTCTTATAGAGAGGTGGAAAAGTCTCACCCAAGGAGACCGGTCCGTCTCTGATTACATCGCCGAATTTGATGAATACTACTTGCGATGTGATGCCACGGAGGAGGATTCCCTTACCGTCTCTCGGTTCCGGCGTGGTCTACGCCCACACCTACGGTATGAGCTTCTCCGCCGCAAGGTGGACAAGCTGGAGGATACTTATCAAGTTGCTCTCGAGATGGAGCAATTCGAGGGTGAGTTCTAATCGATTCCCCGTTGGAGCCCCGCTCCCCCCCGTAGTGACTCCCGTGGCTCCTTAGGTTCATACCCGAGGGGACCTATGGCTCGTCCACAGGAGCCCGTCCGTCAGGAGCCTTTTGCTCCTAGACCTCGACCTCCCCCACCACGGGATCTACCTCCACCCCAACCACGGGCACCCGTTGCCCGTCCCCCGGCACCCATAGGCCGTCCAACGGCCCCGACACTCCCTCCTCTGTTGCCCACGGCACCTACACCACCCTTGTTGCCTACATCCCCTACCCGTCAGGAGGATAAGGGTAAGGCCCCTCTTATCGGAGAGAGCAGTCGGTCCCGGCTGCAATGTTTCCATTGTCATGGGTTTGGCCACTTCGCCAACCAATGTCCCACTCGTGCTACACTAGCTCTAGGGGTTGAGGAGACCTTGCCATCTGAGCTTGAACTTGTCAATTATGAGGCCGACCAAGCACTAGCCGATGAGTACTATGCCATGGGGGGAGAGTTGGATGGCTCACCTGCCACCCAGGATGCCGCCACTTAGTGGGCTTGTGTCACCACCTTAGTCTAGGGTCATATATGAGTCGGTGTGTTTTCCTTGTGTGGTTTGCTTTGTGTGGTTTGTTTGCATAGTTTGTGTGTCGTTTATTTGTCTGCATGTGTCTTGTGCAAGCTCGTTGTCGTTCTCTTATGAGTAAGAGGCGAGTGGACTCATTCGATGAGTATGGGATCGGTTCTATATCTACACCCGGATCTAGTCACCTACAGGGACTCAGCGGTGATTCCTTGTGAGTCTTCGAGCCGCCACCTCCCCCTTTGAGAGTGCCCCACCCGGAGTGTCCTCTACTAGCCCATGGCAGCTTGCGCATATCGAGTATATATGGAATGAGCAGGTGACGATCACTTGGAGTGGAGCGTACCCGCGTTACATGGCACGGTGACGGATCCGTCGGAGTACTCGAGCATCCATACCCCTACTCGACGGGGTCGAGTTCCTCCCACCCGTGGAGAGTTGATGGGAATCGACGCCAAGCATGTACATTTACTTTTGCATTTATGTCCTTTTAGTTTATGTTATATCCTTGGGAAAGTATATGCGCAATTGTACGGCTTTATAAGCCAATGCGTCATTCCCATGGATTGTATGGGTTTTTATGTAATTATACAGTAGGACCAGTAAGGGGGCCCTCAGCCCTTTCCCATTGGTCCATGTCACCTATGTGGGGCTGGTCAACCATCCTAGGTGGCCATCTAGAAGGGTTGAATGTCAAATGCCACATGGGTAGACAAAGGGAGTAAAAAGTCTAAGGTAGGCTACCTACCATGTCAAGCTTGTCTCCCACTTGGGTTATTTTATTTTTTTTTTGTGTGTTGGTCAAATTTAATCTAGGCCATTCATTCCCCATCTCTAGATCCAATAGTAGAGATTGGATTAGATTGGAGGCATATAAATACTTGTATTTTCCATTTGAATATTAATGAAAGTGAAAAAATCATTGTGCAAGAACCCCTCTCTTGGAGAATTTCGACCTCTCCTCTCTCTCCCTGGTTTCTTCATCCCCAACCCCCATTCTAGAGTGATATCTCCTTCCCCCCACCTCCGGTGATCATCGGTGCCGCCGCCGCCGCTGTTCGTGCCGCCTTCGAGCCGCCGCGAAACCGTTCTCGGTGTTCTGTCCTACTGGATAGAGGTCTCTTCCCGAAATTCCTGATATCAGCCACAGCCTCTTCGTGGTCTGCAATTTTTATGGTGTGTTCTTCCCTTGTATCCGAAGCTCCACCTAAATTGTCACGCCCAAATTCCATCGTTTAGTATTTTCTATTTTCATGCATCTTTCATTCCCAGATCTGTTTTGTCTCTGTCTACAGTGACAGCAGCCCTGTGTTTCTCACCTCCGACCCTCATTTTGATTTTTACAAACCATTTCAATTTTACCGAGAGTTCTTTCCATCACCCCCTACGTCCACAAATTTTCTTAATTTTTTATCAGCCATCTATCTATTTTTAGAAATTCGGGTTCTTCCTCTGCTACAGTGTTTTTAGTCAGATTCCAAATCTGACCACCCTCCACTTCCAAAATCAGAACAATTCACCACCACCTCCAAATCTAGATCCAAAAATAGTCTTGGTTTCGTAACTTGATTTCTCACAACTTTCTGAAGAACACAACCCCATATTCGGACGTCTACCTCACGGTCAAAGGCAATCCACCGGAAAGTTCTCTGATTTCAGGAACTATACAACATCAACCTTCAAAATTCGCCAATCAGAAGTACAGGCTTGATTATTTTTCTGTAATCACCTTGGGTTGAATCCCTTCGAAGCATCTTTCCAATGGCGCCAGTTTCATCACATTCCGACGTCGGGACTGATCGCAGCGTCCGTTCTCGCCGGAGTGCGCGCGGGAAAACAGAACCGACAGGTCCGTGGCCGGTCATTCCGACAGGTGCCGAACGGAGCCGCCCGGCCTCCGGCCGGCGAACCAGCGTGCCGCCAGCCTAGGGAACACTTCCACAAGTGTCCCCACCACAGTGGTGACACCGGGTCCGGCACGGTCCCTCCGGACAGCATGTGGGTCCCACCGTCACTAGTTCGTGTGCTGCCGAAGAGACGCGAGAAGCCTCCCGTCAACCCGAATTCGGTCCTCCCGGGCCCGTTTGTATAGCCCTTTACCTCCCTGCGTGGAGTGGGCAGTAATTCATTTGCTGTAATATGGTGTATTAATTGTCCCGGGAGTACGAGTTTCGGCCGGGTCCGTCGTCCCCACGCCGAGCGCGTGGAGGTATCGTATTTGCTCCTTGCTTGGCATTTTGCTTACTTCATATATATTTGTTTATGCCGCTGCTAGAGAGCATGTGTAGGGATATCTAGCTCGCTTTATTTATTCATTACCACTACTGCGAGAGAGTGCGAGACCGTCCCGTGACCCGATCCGGGCACAAAAGAGAGCCGATCACCTTAACTCATTGCCGGTTTCTGAACCGCGCACATCCGACGCTTCCCTCGTTAAGGGGCAATCACGAGCTTGTCATGTCCGTGGTCTCGTTCCACATCATGTCCCCTGTTGGTCGACCGACCGAGGGGGTTGGTCAACGAAAATCTAGTTTCTTGGCCCGTTTTGGGTCCTAGTCGGTCCGGTTGAGACCCAATGGCTGACCTTTTTTCCCGTGAGCATCCCAGACACTCCATGGGTACCATAGCTGTGCCTTTGGGTGTCCGGAGGTACCGTTTCACCTCGATTGGCATGCTTGTGGGTTTTAAGGGTTCGGGTGACCCTTTGCGTTCTGGGCTTTCGTGTTTATGATAGATCGAGTCACCACAGGTTGGCATGAGCATGGTGGGCTTTTCCCGCACGTCATTATCTTCATTGGAACGTGATTTCCATGTGGGCCGTGTGTATGGCCTTTGGACTGTGAGTCTAGTTACCCAGCTTGGGACTCGAGGGTTTCTCAGTTTCCTATTGGAAGGAATTGAGTCGGCTGCTATGTCCCACCTTAAGAATTACATCAGACTGAGGTTTCTGACCTACGGATAGGCCAAATTGAAGGTCTGGGGCTGTCCTGTACAATGGTGTTGACGCTGAGTCCTGCGACTCAAGGACCAATGGTTTAATAGATTTAGTGGACTGCCTAGAGTCCGGTGGCACGGTGCCACCTATTTCCCGAGCTGGATGTGACAGGGCCTGTGCATGGCCTGTCCGTGTTCCGGTGGTTTCCACCGAGAGTCGTTTCTGTGGTGACCCCCACTTGTAGTAGCTTCTTGGGCATACGTGTGCCAACCCACCTGAGCGTAGGTGGAGAGCTACAGTGGCTTGCCTGGGCACGCGTGTGCTAACCCACCTAGGGGGTAGGTGGAGAGCCACACCCGTTAGAGACGGTATTTAGGCTAGTTTGTCGTAGGTCCTCCCCTGTAGCGACTCAAGTCCAGGTCGGGAGGAAAATCAGCTAGAGGGCCTAATGTGGTATAGGCGTTTAGTGTGTGCACACATGGTCGGGGACTTCGGATGTGTGTGTAGATGGATTAATCTACCCTTGCCCCCAAACTACGGACATGTAAACATGCATATAATCATGAGAGCAAGGGAAATGGGTGATGAGAAATCTAAGTGAACTGTGATCGCCACGCAAGGATTAGCAATAGGAAAAGATGCTATAACGAATAAAACCTACTGCATACCTTGGGAAAATGAGGAAGAAGACGCGGCTTGAAGATGAACTGCTACAACGTGATCGCGCTTCAAAAGGGATGCAGAAAACCAATCATGGGTGCACCTCCTCGCCTTCCAGCCGGCTAGAAAGCAAGGGCCTCACGTTCAAATGTACTCTCCTGCAAAACAAAGCCACAAAAAGTGATAAAACCCATTAGAATATAAGAGTGTAGCATATGTCCCGAAGTGATAAAATAGCATGGAAGAAAGGGGGAGAATGCACCAGGGGAGGGTTTTTAACCCCTGTAAACGGGTGCAAATAGTAGGTGGTGTGTTGTGCATGCATAGGATTTGAAATCATGAAAAATGATGGAGAGAATGGAGAGAAAAGTGCCATGCAAAATGGAGGAAAATGCAGACGTGCAGCAGAAAAGTGCGACTTGTGGTTATTTGTAGAAAGTAGGAGAGGAGAACTAAAGAATGGAGTGACGAAATTGAGCCCAAAGAGAGAGAAATGAAAGCTAATACTTCCCTCTTCAAGATGGGGTCGAAGTTGTAAGTAGACAACCAGGCATGGCTTCGCCCCGAGTCGAGAAAGAGCCCCGCAGGTCGCACAGGGTCCTTCATATAGAAGATGTCGAAATCCAGAATTTTCTCCCTCTATTTTAAAGGATAGAGACCACCAAATCTCGAGATAATAGTTAGGATAAGAGCTAGGAACAAACGGGACTCCATTTGGTGGAAGGATCTGGAAGAATTTGTGTTACACAAAAATGTATAAACCCTTAACTTTGGTCCAAGATTGCCGCGAATATACTCCACCAAAATTTGAGTTCTATGGCTTAGACTCGAGATAATAGTGGGGAGAAGAGATAGAAACAAACGAGATGTGATTTGGTGGAATATTATGGAAGATAGAGCCCTGAGAAGGTGACCCCGGCAAGCAAAAATCAACTAGAGAGTCCTACGGCGAAGAAGTCGGAGTTCCGGATCATCTGGACTCTCTCTTAGAGAGACGGTCTATCGCGAGGCCGCTACTAAGAAGAAATGGTCATGGTTCGACTGCAACTAGACCATAGGATAATTATAGAATAGTTCCTTTCACGAACACTGCACTCGGAGGAAGACAGGATAGTGGCGGTCTAGCACTGGGCCGCCACTAAGCTTGGCGGTCCAGTAGATGGCCGCAACCCAGTGAGAGGCGGCCAGACACTGGGCCGCTAGACAGATGGAGGCGGCCCTCCTCTGGCCGCTAGAACACAGAGGCGGCCCTCCTCTGTCCGCTATCTCCTGGCAGGCTGAGGTCAACCGTTTGAGCTCCGAATTGATCCGAAACAGACCTAAAAGTTGGGGAATCGAAGTTAACAGCTTTCAAGGCTCAATGGGCCTAAAAAATGGTCAAGAAATTGGCTCAAAATAGGTTCAAAGAAGGCTCCAAAATAATGATTAATTCAGGGCATCACGGAGGTGAATTTGAGAAATAACTCGACTTGTAGACTAGAAACGGGTGTCAACAAATGCCCCTCCATGATTTCTACTTTGCAAGGAGAGAGCGAAACCGATGCAGAGGTGAAATGGAAAGGAGATGGAGCGAAAGCGACAATGATGTGAAATGGAGATGAAGCAGAGATGAAGCGGAGAGAACTGAAAAGCATGTATCAAGGCAAAAGACACCCATCACAACCAACAAGCGATAGGAATTCTCCCGAAAACGTCGAACTAACCACGAGGAATGGATGACGTTGATGAGACATGCCTGGAGAACTAACTAAGGAGGGAGAGGAAACATGACCAACCTCATTGAGGACACAATCCACGGACAATGAGGGGATCGAAAAGAACACATCTGAAAAATTAGAAACGGTGAAAATATTGAGATAAAATCCAGACAAGAATCACGCTGGCCAACTAGACCAAGCGGCAAGATCAGAGAAGACATTCAAATTTGGAGTGGAATGAAGATCTCTTATCCAAGAGAATTGAAACACAATTAACCATTGCTGATGAGAAATATTGAGAGAATCACGAGACGTGAATGCTCAAAATGACATGATGCATGCTGGGCTAAAATAAAAAAATCATCAAAACGAATGCAAAGAAAGATAAAAGAGAAAGCACCCAAGGATACTGTTACTAGACCGAGCCAAGACGGGGTCAAGAGTCTTCTTGCAACCACGGCGTGCGAGACAGAGTCCATCGTCCCCCACCCGACTCAAACTAACGGCTTATCCAACGATTAACCGTATGCTCCTAGATCATCATCATTTTTCGTAAAAGGGAACATCAGATACCAGAACACATGGACAACCAAATGGTCCTTGAGAGGGTATAGTAATGTAGATAACATATAGTAATGCAACAATGAGGGGATAAAGAGCTATACCTGACTTACGTGCTAAGCGAAACGGTATTTTTTTGATTTCCTGATTTTTAAATTTTTATGGATTTTCATGACAAGACTACAATCATAACAACATGATCAACGAGGACAAACGAAACATAACATGAAAAAAATAGTGAAAACGAACTGAACAGAACATAACAACATAATCAAACACCACAAGCACAAACAGCAAACGTGCGTAGGGATGTGAGACACGGTGGGACAAGACAACACCACAACACAGTGGGACAACACCAGCGGTGGGACAAGACCATGGTGGGACAAAGACACGTCGGTTGACAACCACGGGGGACAAAAGACACGGACAACACATAGCATGGTAGGATAAGCCACACATGGGCCGATAACACAGTGGGACGAGAAAAATATGATAGACACGGAGGGACAAGACAACACGTGTGAGACGACACGGAGGGACATAGACACATGTGACAAGGACACGGTGGGACAAGACATGACGAATACGCTCTTCAATCAAAACCCAAGATTAGATGAAGCAGAGCCGCCAGGTTCATAATCGTGAGGCAAAGCCCTCTCATGGAGATATGATAAAGTGAGCAAATAATTAAGAATTGAGAAGGACCCAAGCTTCAGAAAGATCGAGAGATATAGATTGAAGAAGAGAGAATAGATCAGAAAGAATATGAACATGAGAGCAGATGATGAAGAGCAAGGAAAGCTCGAACCCCTGCAACCTGCACACTTAGCAAACACATCATATTTGTTCTCAAAATAAATAGAAAGAAAACACCTGAAAAAG
Source organism: Amorphophallus konjac (assembly GCA_022559845.1). Lineage (NCBI taxonomy): Eukaryota > Viridiplantae > Streptophyta > Magnoliopsida > Alismatales > Araceae > Amorphophallus > Amorphophallus konjac. Next base: position 80,200,007 of record CM040129.1, read on the forward strand.
AGAACAGAAGACACATATTTTTAGATTTTTGTTATTTTCTGATTATTTTTTATTTTTTTGACAATATCTATTTTTTGGATTTTGACAATATATTATTTTTTGGATTTTGACAATATTTGATTTTTTGGATTTTGGCAATATCTGATTTTTTTTAGATTTTGACAATATCTAATTTTTTGGAATTTGATAATATTTGATTTTTTTTGGATTTTTTTTTTGAAAATAGAAATCAACAGCACCTAGACGGGCTCAAACTACTAGCCAAGGGTTGTCATCCTCCCCCTCTCATTAAAGATTTTCCTTGAGCAGGGCGTGCATTTGAGGATAGCTTGCTACAACCAACCGCCTCTAAAGAACGGTGCCCCTACTAAGGCCATACCCAGGATACAATCTAGCCTAAGAGGGAGGAAGAAAACTAGAGATAAGCTTTATGCAGGATGAGAGACATCAGGATTTAAATTTCTTCTAAGGCACTACCCCTCAAAGAGTAGGTCTGTTGCGCCGGAGTTTTATGCCTTTGATTTTGGACCCATATTTATAAGGCACGCATGCGATCGGGCTCATGATGTCTCATGGGGAACTATAATGCCACTCTTGCCATGCCTTTGATTTCATAATTTTGCATTTGATTCATTTGGATTTTGATAGCCCTTACTGGCCAGATATAGCATGAAAGCTCATTTTTAAGGGTCAAGACTGCCCCTATTTGAGACCAACCTCGTATTAGGGAGCGCCTAGGTTGGTCATCTCATCCATCCATCTCTTGCCCCTGCACTCGGCCGAGCAGAGAAAAGAGAAGACCTTTGTGCATATCCAAAGTATGGCCAAAGTAGCAACGGTGTTGCCTCAGAGAAATCGACTATGGCTTGCTGTATAGTGTGTGAAAAACCCAAGCTAAAGGTCATCCTCAACGATCAGGGAAAGAACTAGACTCCGAGCGCGGAGCTATCACCAGCCTGAGATGTTGCAGAAGCAAACTCATTTTAACCAAACCAACTAAACAAATTTCTAAAAGCCACTCAACCATGTTGAGGAAATAGCATTATGACAATGTGAACAATAATAAGTAATGACAATAGTAACATATTCTTGCATAGAACAAAGATACCTTGCAATCCGTGGAGTGAAAATCAGCATCCTGAAGCGAGAGCTTGATCATCGAGCTTCATATTCCTTGCTTGATCGGACAAAGATGAGAGGATAACAAGGTTTCAAGATTCCTTGACACGGAGGAGTGGCAGACATCAAACTGGACGAAGAAGGATAAAAAGGAAGAGAGACGAGGGCTAGAACTCCCTTGTTACGACACAGAGACCCTGATAACAAGGAACTAAATACAGAATAAAAAGAGATCAATTGAGATCAAGGCAGACTAAAGCCTCGAAAATAGCAAGAAAAAGGGTAAGAACCCCGAAAGGGAGAGACAAAAAGAATAGAAAGATGATGATTGGATTGTTGCGAGGATGAAGAAAAAGAAGAGTAATCATCCGATGTGGTCAGAGAAGAAGAGTTAGAATCATCTGACAGGGTCGGGGAAGAAGAGTTAGGATCACCCGATAGGGTTGCGGAAAGAGAAGGGTAATCACCTGACATGGTCGGGGAAGTAAAATAGGAGACACCCGGAGATACCAGAGGAGAAGATCAGGAGAAGAAATCCCTAGATCAGGATGAAGGGATGACATGGGCCGAGGCCTAAAACAGTAAGAATAATGAGAATCCATAGAACCCGGATGAGAAGAGTGGGGGTTCGCAGACCCAGGAAGAGTGGAGAAAACCATGGACGTGGGATTGGAATAAGGAAGGTACACCACCCAAGGGTGGGAGCTGAGCAGAAGGAAAGATGAATGAAAAGACAGGGAAGAGGAAGTGGACCCCTGAGTGCACAATCGACGGCGTTGAACTAGCGCCGCCTCTTCGTGGCAGAAATTTCCTTGAAATGAATTCGCCTGGCGTGGACTCGGTCCTTCGGGCTTCTTGATCTACAATGTCTTCTCAAATAACGAGCCCATCTGACAGACGACCTGGCCCGATCATGAACATGCAGCTTCATCGGGGCAGTTGCCCCTAGACACTCGGTGCTAACAATAGGCGAACATTCTTAAACAATTGACTTATCAGATAGATGAGCATCACACAACCATGGAGTTTTATCACTAGGCACACGAATCAGAAGGTTCGGCTACTCCACTCGATAGTCAGGCTTGAAGCATAACTCCTTGACAGATGAGAATGAAGTTGAGGGAGAGTAATACACGACGTTGACGTGGCTGGCTTGATAAATTGAGAGAGGTTGCATATGATGTGCAGAATGTCCTTGGAGAATGCTGAAGATACGGTAAAGTACCCCTTGAATATGGAATTCACTAATCCTTTGGCAGCCGTATGAGTTAGCATAATGCAGGTAGAGAATCCCTCTTGGCTAGTGAACTGAACAGCAATGGAGCGAGAAGTACTAACAACATCAATAATCGAACCTCTGACAAGCAATGATATTGACACCGGCCTTGCTCGAGAAGAAACTGGCACTGGCGCAAGAGCACTCTTCTTGACAACCGCCATCACTGGAAGTGCAGGCTCATCATCCCCAAAATAGCTAGGGACTAGGATGCGGATCGGCATTCGGAAAATGAAATTCTGAATCTTGAAATGCAAAACCAAAACCTAACTTGGCTCATCATCTCCCCGGGGACCAAACCCGAGGGGCACCGGAGGTAGCGTACACCCGCTTCGTGGGGTGGAAGTGGATGGAGAAGTAGAGGGAATATGCTCAGAAGGTGTGGAGACTTTAGAAGGTAAAGGTGTAGAGGCAATGGTAGGTGCAGGTGAGGGTAATGGTGAAGGTGGAGGTGGAGCTAGCTCACCCTCGGTCATTGAGGGTAGCGGTGGAGAGGATGATGGTGGTGGAGAAGGTGGTGACAATGGAGATGGTGGGGATGATGAAGGCAGTGGAGATGGAGAAGAGGAGGGTCGTGGCTCCCACCTTCAACGTATCGACACGACGCGTCGAGCGGCATTGGGAGTGTTGAGTGTACAAGATGGTGAAAACACAGATTCAGAGGGGGGGTGATTAAATCTCCCCTTTAAAAATGCCCAATTAAAACTGTACTTATAAATCTTGTGAAATTAAATTCTTAGATGGCTCAATTTAAACTGACATTCTAATTAGATTCACACTCGAACACTTGTTCAAAAGTTATTGTGTATATTCTCACCAGAGTGCTTGGCTAGCACACTCAGCAACAATAATCAAATGCTAAGTAGGAATCAAAACATAGACAATAGAAGCACGCAGTGAATTTAACGTAATCTAAACTATCACATGTAACGTTCCTAATCATACATCTATCGTGAATCTAGGAACAAGCAATCAAACCATGAAGACAAGGAGTTTTAGATGGTTCAGTCTGCTATCCGCAAACCTACGTCCATCCCCCACTCAAACCTGAGTGAGGCTTCCTGCTGCCTAACAGCTTGAACCGCTGAGCATCACAGCTTGCTTACATCCGCTGAGCATCATAGCTTGCTACCGCTGCGCACCACAACTTGCGTCCGTTGAGTATCACAGCTTGTTGTTTGAGGTACATACCTCACCCGCTGAGCATTACAACTTGGCACTGCTGACACACAGCTTGAAGTTTCAACAAAAGAAATAGGAAAAACAAAGATAGATCTCAGCACCAGAAAGCTGGAAATGAAAACCAAAATGAAATAGCTCACGCAGGAGCAAAAAGAACCAATTCTGGATCTGATCCAAGAACTGAAGAGAACTTAGAACTCGAGCCCACTCTTCCTCTTCCATTCTATCTTCCTCACTCCCTTTCTCTTTCTTTGCTCACTCTCACTTTTTCTTCAGAATCCTGATACTCTGTTATCTTCTTCTTTTTCTTCTTCTTCTTTCAGCTGCCTCTCTCTCTCTACACTCTCACTCAGATTCTACTCTCAAGCCCTGCCTCCTCTCAGTCGTCTCTTCTCTACCTTCTGCTCTTTTTATCTTCTTCATTGTGATGCTCAATTTCTTTGATCGTAGAAGAGGCCTTTATATAAGGCAGCAGGCAGGGTCCCATGAGCTCACGCCTTGGGCGTGTGGAGAGCTCATTCCCGCCTTTTCCAAAGAAGCCACACGTCAGGTGCAGATGGAATGTTGATCCACGTGGCAGAAGATGCTCCCCTTAGATTACGTGCCAATCATTGGTACTCTTATTCCCATGAGCTCATGCTTTGGGCGTGACTTAAAGTCCTCACGTGAGAGACATTGTCGTAGACCCTTATGCATCTCAGGTGCTCGAGAGTATGTCAGAGATAATCTGTGTTTAACACATGAGAGTAAAGATGCATCAGTTATGCTTTAATCAGATTACTGTAGAAAGATAATAGATAAAGCAATGATTAACAGAAAACCTTAGTCTATTAAAATAATTCATGCAACCTAAACAGAATGATTTAGGTCATAAGGCAATGTTGGCAGACCTGTCTCAAAGGTGAAGGCACGATGTGCATCGACCTTGATAGAGATGAGCTCTATTGCTTAGACCTAACACTGCATGAACGAGACAAACTAACATCGACCTTAGCTACAGTAACATGCTCAGACCATATAGGGTAAAATGTAAACATGCATGGACCTGAGAATGAGCAATGCAAAAAGAACTTCGACCTTAATCAACACAATGCAGATCGTGCACAAACCTTTCATGGCTATATGCAAAATGTGCACCGACTTGCTACAGTGTATGCACAGACCTTATATGCATTGAGGGCAAAACATGCACAGACCTTATATGCATGAAAGTAAATGTGCACAACACAGACTTAAAGAGATAATCATAGACCTTTATGCATTTTGCAAAATGTGTATAGACCTCTAAATGCAACATGTATGAACATGCACAGACATTGGATGCCATGAACCAAAACATGCTCAGACCTTAGTTACTGTAGAGCAAGACTAGCATCGACCTTAGATGTTTGAAACCACAACTAGCATCGACCTTAGTATGCGCTACAGTAATGTGCACAGACTTCAGTATGCAAGATGGAGAATGTGCACCGACCTATCATATGAACATGCACTGACCTTATATGAAACAAACAGTAACATGCACCGACCTTAGTTGAGTGAGCTACAGTACATGCACAGACTTTATATGCACAAACAGTAACGTGCACCGACCTTAGTTGAGTGTGCTACAGTACTTGCATAGACTTTATATGCACAAACAGTAATGTGCACCGACCTTAGTTGAGTGTGCTACAGTACATGCACAGACTTTATATGCACAAGGCAAAAGGTGCACTGACCTTTATATGCTTGATATAAAATGTGCACCGACCGTAGGTATGAATGTGCTCAGACTTTCTATGAAAAATGTGCACATACTTGAATTCATGCATATGCACTATCTTAAAAACATGCATCGACCTTAAACATTAATATGCATGGACCTTATATGCACCAAGTGCTCATGTGCACCGACCTTACCTTAGTTGAAGCTTGAGGTAACGTCGACCTTAGTGAGACAGTAGACAACACTAGCATCGACCTTAATGCAGAATGTAATGAGCATGCACTAACCTTTAAGCAAATATGACAAGGCTGCAGTGACCTTGATATGTAATGGACTAAGATGTGCATTGTCATTACCTTTTAAGATCTGACTCACATTTTGACCAGATCAGTGGCGTTTGACTTCGTTGACCTATGTTGACTTTTTGATTCACCTTCAGAACTTGTTCTGACTGTACATCATACATTCTCATATATTCATTATGTCATCTGACAGAAGTAATGACTAACATATTCACATATATAATGAGACATAATATTAACAGGGAGTAGAGGTGGTGGTAGAAGAAGTGGAGACGCTGGCCTGAGCAGAGGCTTGGGTTTGTGGAGGTTGTTTAGATGGAGCAAGAATAGGTGAGAATGATTGGGTAGGTGGAGATAAAGATGGGGTAGGCGATGGAATATGTGATGGAGGTGTAGGTAACGGAGCAGGTGTAACACTGGCTAAAGAATCATAGGGGTGCGCCTAGTCTTATAATGACAAAGATGGCTGCCTGGGTGGCGCTTGTTGCTGTTGCTTTCTGCGAAGATATAGAACAACTTTGTGAATAGCTGCCCAATCGATCCTCTTATTATCTTCTAGGCCATAAACATACTCTCGAAATTCGGGGCAATCCTCAACCAAATGCCCCGGTTGATCATGATAATCACAGAATTGAAGCATATTCCCCACCGCGGGTCGGCAAAGCACAACTGGAGGGAGCGGCAACGCGTGAGTGGCCATCAAATCCCGATAAATATTAGTGAAACACTCCAGCAATGGAAGATAGTGAGGAGCCCGCTTCGGGCAAGGTGGATGCCGAGGGACATGCAAAGGTAATAAAGATGGTTATAGGGGTTGCGTAGGTAATGGCGCATTACAAGTAGTGGATAGACTCGGTGAAGGTGCATGATGAGCGGAGTGGGGAGGTATATAGATGGCATCCACCTACTCGGGATGTGGTGTTCCCTTGACTGGGGGTGGAGACGTAGGCGGAGACACATGGGGGTGCGAGGAAGCTAAAGGCTGACTTGTGGAAGTTTGATATGCGGGGGTGTACGGGTATGTAGGAGCAGAAGGCTGACTCATGGAGGGATATGTGGTGGATGGCTGAATCATGGAGGGCTGACTCATGGGAGATGATGGATAGAAGGCGTATGTGGGCGTAGAATGTGAAAGAGACTCAGGGTCAATGGAACCTTGGAGTTGTTGGCGGATGAAGCGGGCTCGACTATAGAGTTATTGCCAGAAGGTAATATCATTAAGGGCTAAGACAAACCGATACTCGGGCGTTGCATTGAAAATGAGCATTTTGATATACTCTCCCTCCGGAATATGCCCTGGGACTTGCGCGGCCAACTGACGCCAGTGATCGGAAAAAGTAGAGAACTCCTCGTCGGGCTTCATCTTCTCATGGGCCAGATCCACCATAGAATACTTGGGCCCAACCTGATCCTGATAGCGCTGAATGAATTTTTCTTGCATAGCATGAAAACTTACAATCTGCTCTTACGGAAGAGAAAAGAACCAATCCGGATCCAGGCCCTCCAATGAAAGACCAAATAGATAGGCCATCAAGCGTTAATCATGTCGAAACTGGGCTGACTCATAGAGGAACTCCTTCAAGTGCACATACGGGTCACGTACTCCACTATAACGGCGATATGTGGGAATTTGAGAGGGAGGTGGAAGTCGATGATTTTTAAATGCGAGCGGAACACTCAAGGAGGATTTGGGATTGATCCGACGTTGAAGTTCATCAAGCTGGCGTTGGGCTTGAGCAATCATCTCCTGGGCAGGGAGAGATCGAGAATGGTGTAGGCCAGCTTGAGTAAGAGAATGTGAATTTAGACCAAGACCATGGTATTGGGCCAGATAAGGGGATTCGGATTGAGAAGAATGAGGAAGGCCCTTTCCGGAAGTAGAAGGATGCTTGGACCTAGAAGGATAATGAACATGGGGACCCATTGGGCCAGTAGCAACATGGGTAGGGGGAGTGGACCCATTAAGAATAGTAGGTCCACTAAGAGAATAAGAAGGCCCATTAAAGGAGGAAGGTCCATTAAAGGATATAGATGGACCATGAAGGGAATGGGGCCCACTAAGAGAATGGGACCCATTGAAGGAAGATGGGCCACTCAAGGAAGATGGCCCATTAAAGGAATGAGGCCCATTCGATGAATGAGGCCTGTTATGAGAATGAGGCCCATTCGATGAATGAGGCCCGTTATGAGAATGAGGCCCATTAAAATAACTGGCAATGATTTTTTGGGCCTGGGCCGGGTCCATTTGGCGAACAGGGCATGATAAGTGGGTCATGAGATTGGCTTGTTCATCCGACGGGTCGGAGAGGCCACGAGGACACGGGGCCGCATGGGAAGAGGAGTCCACGCGAGAATAGGAAGGTGAAGGAGGATACAAGGGGTTAAGGCGGCGCTCCAAGAGGGCAAATGGAGACTTAATACAAGAGAAATCAAGGAAATACAGTGAGGGAAGTAAGGGCTCGAAGATCAAGGAGGGGGGCTGACTCAATAATGCAAAGGGACAAGAAGAAGCTAGGACAATGAGACTAGACAATGGACACACAAAATGGGCTAGCCGAAATGGACCTAACAACAAAACCTATATAAATGATGGGGAATGAAATACAAAACACCACAAATGGGCTTGGACAAGCCCAAACAACATAAACAATATGAAGGATTTCACCCAAGTCAAACAAATTAATATGATGGGAAATATTTTATTGTCAAAGTTTTGTTGGGCCTTTTAATGATTTGAATTGAGCATAATTCCCTCAAGATAGGTATCCTATGGGAATAACATCTAAACTTTGGGTTGACTAAGGTTAACTCCCTCACAATGTATGTAAAATGCAAGCCTAAGGGGTGGAAAGGTACAACTGGCCCGGCGTCCGTGTGGGAATTCACAGCTCGCGGGGACTTACAGAGGTCCCGGGTAAGATCAGCTAGTCGAGCCCAAGGAATATGGGAGCGAGAGGATCACTTACGAAGGGGGAATGCAACTACAATATGCAAATATGTATGATCCTATGTGCACCGGAGTGCATGCAATTTCTAGCCTAAAACTAACAAATCAAGACAATGATAAAACTATGCAGACATAACAAAATGCATGAAAAGTGCAAGATAATATGAAGAATACAAATGTAAGACCAGAAACAGGGACAACTAGGTACTAGAAGATAGGAAAAATCATAAAAGAACAACGTACCTTTGTGTTTGCCCCCAGACCTACAACTAGATTTTATGCATAAAATGCAAAAATGAAGGCAAGTTTTAACTATGCAAATGCAATCGAATAATATATGGACGTGAAGATAATACAAAGACTATGCAATGGAACCAAAAATAGTACAAATAGACCCTGGTGGCAATTTAAATCAACAAAGGAAACGCACCTGTGAGTCTGTCCCGGGTCTGCGAGCAGACTTTATGCACAAAATGCAGAAATGGAGACAGATTTTAAATATGAAAATGACGTCCGAATGATGCAAACTCTATATGGATGTAAAGACAATGCAAAAGAAAATACAACAAAACAAAAATCAGCCCAATCCAATGTCAGGAGACAATGTTATGCATGAATGAATATGGCCTCCTTGAGCAGTGCGCCTATCCTGCCAGAACCAAGTAGAGGTCACTGGATGACCATTTCTAACATAGTAGCGGTCTACTGGAAGACCGCCAAGGTCCTGGGTGGCCCTGAGAAGGTCTTTATCCTGCCAGAGATGTGGGGCCGTCCTAGGATGGCCGCTAAAAGTGTTTGGCGGTCCTCTGGTAGACCGCTAACCTCTGACAGAACCGAAACTAATGAGAACAGCAGAAAATAAAAGAAAGGAATGCTACCCAAACATGCACGAACACCCACCCAACTCACAGAAGAACATTAACAACGCGATAGGCACATGGCATCCCACCGTGATCGCCAAAAAATACAAATGTAGATGGATTAATCTACCCCCACCCCCAAAGTATGGACATGTAAACATGCATACTGTAACGACCCGGAGATCCGGATATCGGTAAACCGATACCAAGACTCGGAGACGCCACCCAAGAGGCTGATGAGGCCCCGTAAGGGTTGGGAGGATAGGTTGAGGAGGTGTATAATGAATTGGAATTACATGCGCAACTATAAAATGATAATTTTAAGCATAAGCGGAAGCAATTTACGATATTAGAGTGATATATTTACATAAAATAGTTCAGATCCATACATAAGAAGTCCAAACACTGTACAAGTATCAAAATAAACAACTACACGGGACATACACCGATCAAAAGAGAAAGAAAGACAGACAGACGGACCACTGCTGGCACCTATGACCTGCCATCAAAAGTACGAGAACCACCGGCGGACGGCTGCTGCTGCTCACCTGGAAAGGAAAGGGTGAGTCTCACAACAAAGACTCAGTAGGGTCCACGTGGATCCCTACCTCACAGCTAAACATAAAACATCAAGTAAAGATGCAATGGCATATAAATAACAACAAAAATTAAAGCTGTATAGTAATATGAACAATTAAAGACAGCTAATCTAAATGCCATTTGATATTCAACTGAATAACTAAGCATGAGAATCATAATCTACCTAGTAGAATAAAAAGCAATGATTCCATCATTTCCAATTGATAGGAGAGAGAGAAGACCACAAGAAAGAAGACCAAACGCGTCCACTGATGACTTACACTACACCTCAAGTATCTGCACGAGCCTGGAATGCGGCAAGTGAGACACGTGATAGTAGCCAAAGTCAAGAACTAGTCAGGGTCACACTCGTCAGTGTCAGTCCAAGCCCCTGACCACGTGTGCATACACAGGCTCAATGCCTTGAGCCAGGCCTCTAGCTAGTTTTTCCCCCAGTAGGACACTACTGCCAAACAAGGGGGCCCATAGAAACCAGATTAAAAACCATACACCGGGACTACCCCGCCACCTCTCCGAGGTGGGCTGACACTAAAGGTCGTCGTGCTACGACTAGTGGTTGCATCATAGGGAAAGAGAAAACAATTCTATTGGAATATAGAAATGTGCCACAATTTATAAAAATATCAAAACATGGCAAACATATATCACTAAATACATAATGAAATGAACAGAACATAATTGATATGTTGCAGGACCAAATGGTCTAATGCAGGCCTGCCAGGAGCTGGGAAACGGTCACACGACTGACCGCCAAGCTCACCCATGCGGTCCTACCCGTGATCGCCAGGCCACACACAATTCATGTATTTTGAATAAAATAAAACCTTGAACGGAAACAGTCGGTCGATTGACCGCCAGGTGACTAAAAGCGGTCAGGTCAACGCCTGCTAGGCACCCACCGCCTTAGCCGGTCAAAGGGGCTTAGCAGTCATCTGCTAGCCCGCCAAGGCATGCAAACGGTCGGTCGCAAGACTGCCAGAAATAGCAAATGGTTAGGGGTAAGACCGCCAAGGTCCACCGCTTTTCACCGTCACAAAAACGGTCCCTAGAACGATCGCTAGCCGTCCAGAGGACCCGATTTGTGGGTAACGCATATGAAACCCCTCCCAATCGATCCAGATCGACGGGAAAAACATGTTTAACCTGCCTTACACCAATCCTACAGCCATTCCACAACAGTTATATGCCCGAAAACATAAAACAATTGCCATGGATGGATTGAAAACATAAATGTCAATGTTCATGCCACAAAAACATAAACGACGATTTTCATGCATCTAATCATCCTATTAACATGCCGATGGATAGGAAACGATCCTAACGAGGCAAGGAAGCCATCCCCCTACTTGGTTTAAGTCAAAAACACCGTTTCTTCACCATTCTACGTGAAGGAAGCGGCACCTCACCAAGTAGGTTTCCTGCCTCCACGCTCCACCGTCGCCTCCATGACGATAGCGGCACTCCTTCCATGCCTCAGCCTCACCGAAGCCGCCTCCTGCAATCCCTACAAGACCCCGGGGTGGTCACACTGTCGAGAACGAGAGAGAGAGAGAGAGAGAGACGCGCGTAGAGGAGAGAGAGAGTGAAAGGGGAGAGAGAAAGAGAACCGTTCGTGGGTTCTTCACAAAAAAACATTGATATATTACTATTTTTTTGTTAAGAAACCTTAAATTGCAATAAGGCCTTAAAATAAGCAAAATGGCATAAATGCCTTATATGATTTCTAAAAGCTTATACAAATGGGTTATTCAATTGGATTTGGCCCATTAAGCCAATCAAAAATAGCCTAAATTCGTGAATCAATCCACACTTCAATACCGATAAGGATCCGCTAAGAATCCATTAACTACCGGGTCTTACAGACCCTCCCTCCTAATAGAAATTTCATCCTCAAAATTTAAAAGGAAGCACAAGGAGAGAACTGAAAGAAAATATACCTTACTCGAATAAAAACAGAAACTGCTGACGCATGTCATCCTCACGTTCCCAAGTAGCTTCATTACCCGAGTGACGCTGTCATACTACCTTTACCAGAGGGATTACCTTATTTCTTAGTCATTGTTCACGACGATCATCAATCCGAATCGGAAACTCTGGCGTGGATAGATCTGATGTCACTTCAGGCCACATTGAATCATCTAACACGTGAGATGCATCAGGAATATACTTCCTTAACTGAGAAACATGAAACACATCATGGATTGCTTGCATCACCGATGGTAATTGAAGTCGATAAGCCACTTGGCCCACACGTTCCAAGATAGGAAACGGACCAATATATCGGGGACTAAGCTTTTCACGCTTCCCAAATGTAACGACCCAAAGATCCGGATACTAGCAAACCGATATCATTGATTAACCGATACCAAGAACTCGGGGAAGCCAACCAAGAGGCTGATGAGGCCCCGTAAGGGTTGGAGGGTTTTGTCGAGGGGATCGATAATGAATTGAGATTACATGCGCGCAATATTAATTATAGCAACAATTTGAACTATAAGCGGAAGCAATTAAAACATCATAGTGATAAATATATACAATAGTCCAGATCCACAATATGAACAAGTCCGACAACTGAACAAGAGTCAAAAAATGTATAACTACTCGGGGCATACCCCGGCCAAAAGTACAAGAAAAGAACTAACAACAACCTACTGACAGACTATTGAGCGACCACTGCTGGCACTAAGACATGCCATCAAAATCACGGGAAGCTTTGGGAGACGGCTGCTGCTGCTCACCTGAAATAGTAAGGGTGAGTCTCGGCCAGACTCAGTAGGGGTCACGCGGATCCCTACCTCACAACTAAACAAAGGAAAGCAATTAAAGCATGCATTGACTGAATTAAACAACAATTCAGTAAAGTTGTAAAACTATCTAAGCAGTTCTATAACAGCTAACTATAATGCCAATTGAATTTAAACGTGAGTACTCGAAATCTACCAATAGAATAATAACTCAGTCATTTCCAAGTGACAAGAGAGAGAGAAGGAGACCACCAGAAAGAAGAAACCAAATGCATCCACTCACGGCTTACACTGCGTCTCAAGCATTTACGCAAGTCTGGATAGCGACAAGCGAGACGCGTAATAGTACCAGAAATAAGTAACTAGTTAGAGTAACACTCGTTAGTGTCAGTCCAAGCCTCTGACCACATGTGCACACTCCGGCTCGTTGCCTCAAGCCAGGCCTCTAGCTAGTTTTACTTCCAGTAGGACGCTACTGCTAAGCAGGGGCCCACATAAACTAGCTTAAAAATCGTAAAACGGGACTACCCCGCCACCTCTCCCAGGTGGGATCAACACTAAAGGTCGTCAGACTACGACTAGTGGTTCCATCATAAGAAAAGAGAATATAACTCTATTGGGATCTAAAAACATGTCATAATTCATGATAACAAATTAAACAATGGCAAATATGCAAGATGGAAAGCATAAAGAAATGAACATGATTAAATTGAAATTCTGCAGAAAATGGCGGTCTAACATTGGCCCGCCACAGGCTTTGGCGGTCGAAGGTAGGGGCGCTACAAGGGTTGTGGCGCTCCACTAATGGGCCGCTACACTCCACCGCCATACTTTTTATACAGTAGGCAAACATGCTCTGGCGGTCGAAGATGGATCAGTCAAAGGCCCTCTGGCTGTTCTACGATAAGCGGTCACACTAACCGCCGTAATGGGTCAAAGGTCCACGGACCTGGTCAACAGTCTCTGGCAGTCGAATGTTGAGCCGCCACGGTTAAGTAGACGGTCCTAGGTTGGGTCGCTACAGTGGTGTAGCCCAGGGGCTTTGGACCGCTAAGGTCCGTCGCCTTACTGCTCTAAAGAAACGATCACTGGCATGATCGCCACCTGCCCAGTGAGCTGAATCTGTGGGGTTTGTTATCGGAACCCCTCCTGATCGACCTAGATCGATGGGAAACATAATTTTAACCTGTTCCCTGCCATTCCACCATCACATAAACACAATTTATAGCCTAAGAACCCAACGACAATGGCCATGGAGAATTTAAAACATAAATACAATGTTCATGCTCCAAAAACCAAAAATGACGATGTTCAGGCTGTGGAAAAGATAAAGACGATGGGCATGGCAGTGGAAACGATCCTAGCAACATCGGGAATCCATCCCCGTACCTCGATCGCGCTGAAAACGCCGCTACGGGCGCATGCAAGCCGAGGTAGCCACGTCGCTCTCTCGCGCCCACCCGTCTCCACGTACCGCGGTTGGCCTCGAGGTTGACGTCACTGTGCTCCTCACGTCGAGAGCTCTCTGTTGACGCCACCCACGCCTCCATCCACAACCCGAGCTGGTCGTGCCACCGAGAGAGGGGGAGAGAGTGATCGCGTGAGAGAGAGAGAGTAAGAGAGTGAAAGAGAAAGATGGGGAGAGAGAGGGGAAACGACGGTGGGTTACAATTTTATTATAATATTATTTTTTATTTTTTTATTTTTAACCTCTATTTACACATTAAACCCTCAAAGAAGTGTAATTGTAAGTATGCCTAATAATTTCTTAAAAGCTTTTAACTAAATGAATTAAATGCCATAAAATGCTCAATAAATCTAGGAAAATTGCCTAAATGCATGGAATAAATTCTATATTATTACCGGTAAAGATCCGTTAAAAAGCTGGTCTTACAGTCCCTTCCTCCTAATAGAAATTTCATCCTCAAAATTTAAAAGGAAGGATAAGGAGAGAACTAAAAGAAATTATAGTATTTTCCCAACAAAGAGGAGTGAACATGAAATCTCCAGAAGGCAATTCCACAAGCAACTCACAAATTATCTCAGATGTCGGCTCCTCAATACAGGCAATAAAGTCTTTAGAAATAAATGAATGAGAAGCGCCTGAATCAAATAGAACATGAGCTGCATGGCCATAAATCATAATAGTAGCTTCCACGAGATGAGACGCCACAGCTTCAGCACGAGTAATATGAGAGACCTTCCCTTTTTGCTTCTTACCAGCTGCTGTAGATTGCTGAGATGAAGACACTGAAGCTTGAGGATAATATTGCTGAGATTATGGTGGTGGAGGAGGTCTGAACTAGGACGGCTGTGGTTGAGAAAACTGAGGAAACTGCACCGGTTGCGGCCATAGAGGATAGTCTCGAACCACATATTCCGATTGATCACAACGAAAACAAACCACCGGCATTGAACAAGGCTTGCCTGGATGATAACCACCACACCTCAGACACGGTCTCGGCTGACTTACCCCTGATCTCTGTCGCTGGAAAGAAGGTGCTGATTGCTGCTGCTTGGTACCAGAAGATGCTTGCTGGTCATACCGCTTTTTAAGCTTCTTGAACTTGGGCTTGGAAAAAGAAATGTCACTGGCGGTAGGAGCAGAAGATTGGACTCCTGTCACCGTCGGCTGACTGACCTGCTGTTGCTGCACATTAGGCTGAACTGAGTCAACTTGAGTACGCCGTCGGGATCTTGCCATATCCAATTCTAATGCCGCAGCTGCCTGATAAGCTACGTCCATCTCTGCTACTCGTGTTGCAATCAAAGGCTGCCTTAATTCTACTTTCAACCCACGCAGAAATTGCTCGATCGTCAAACCTTCATCAGCAAGAATATGAGGCGCATATCGACCCAATTCCACGAACTTGTTCCAATATTGCAGTACAGTCATGTCAGCTTGAGCCAGCTCCATGAATTGGTGCATATTTTCCATTCTGAGGTACGCTGGACTATAAGTGCGCTCAAACGTTGTGACAAATTCTCCCCAAGTTATCTGACGAAGCGGACGGGATCGGAAAGCAACTTCCCACTCTGCGGTCCACCACGCGAGTGCTGCTCCCTGTAATTGAAATGTGGCCAACATCACTTTTTCTTCCTTCGTGCATTCCATTGAACGGAACACACGTTCAGTCGCATCAAGCCACACTCTGGATGCATCAGGATCTGCTTGCCCTTCATACGTTAGTGGATGGAATAGCAGAAATTCTTTCAAAGCTCTGCCACGCCCACCTTCAGGCAAATCATCTCCAGGAGCAAGATCAACTTGAACTGGCGCTGGCACATTACCCGGAGGAGGAGAAGTGCCACTTTCCTCTCTAGGTACATGTGCCCTTCTACGAGGCGGCATTTTAAACTAAACAGAAACACAAAAATAACAGAAAACCATAAGTCCTCACGGAAAACAACCTAAGCCAGCAATAGTAGGCTCACATGGACTTGTTCTGGACTAATGTAATTTCAATTCCTTATACAAATCCTCAACACCGCTCTGATACCAACTATAATGACCCAAGGATCCGGATACCGGCAAACCAATATCATCGATTAACCGATACCAAGAACTCGGGGAAGCCACCCAAGAGGCTGATGAGGCCCCGTAAGGGTTGGAGGGTTTTGTCGAGGGGATGCATAACGGATTGAGATTACATGCGCATAATATTAATTATAGCAACAATTTGAACTATAAGCAGAAGCAATTAAAATATCAGAGTGATAAATGTATACAATAGTCCAGATCCACAATATGAACAAGTCTGACAACTAAACAAGAGTGAAAAAATGTACAACTACTCGGGGCATACCTCGGACAAAACTACAAGAAAAGAACTAAAAACAACCTACTGACATACTACTAATCGACCACAGCTGGCACTAAGACCTGCCGTCAAAAGCGCAGGAAGCTTCGGGAGACGGCTGCTGCTACTCACCTGAAATAGTAAGGGTGAGTCTCAGCCAGACTCAGTAGGGGTCACGCGGATCCCTACCTCACAACTAAACAAAGGAAAGCAATTAAAGCATGCATTGGCAGAATTAAACAGCAATTCAGTAAAGCTATAAAACTATATAAGTAGTTCTATAACAGCTAACTATAATGCCAATTGAATTTAAACGTGAGTACTCGAAATCTACCAATGGAATAATAACTCAATCATTTCCAAGTGACAAGAGAGAGAGAAGGAGACCACTAGAAAGAAGAAACAAGATGCGTCCACTGACTGCTTACACTGCGTCTCAAGCATCTACTCAACTCTGGATAGCGACAAGCGAGACGCATAACAGTACCAGAAATAAGTAACTAGTCAGAGTAACACTCGTCAGTGTCAGTCCAAGCCTCTGACCACGTGTGCACACACCGGCTCGTTGCCTCGAGCCAGGCCTCTAGCTAGTTTTCCCCCCCAGTAGGACGCTACTGTTAAGCAGGGGCCCACGGAAACTAGCTTAAAAACCGTAAAACGGGACTATCCTGTCACCTCTCATAGGTGGGATTAACATTAAAGGTCGTCGGGCTACGAGTAGTGGTTCCATCACAAGGAA
This sequence comes from Amorphophallus konjac, assembly GCA_022559845.1. NCBI lineage: Eukaryota > Viridiplantae > Streptophyta > Magnoliopsida > Alismatales > Araceae > Amorphophallus > Amorphophallus konjac. The sequence goes on from CM040129.1 coordinate 80,217,284, forward strand.
AGAGAATATAACTCTATTGGAATCTAAAAACATGCCATAATTCATGATGACAATTAAACAATGGAAAATATGCAAGATGGAAAGCATAAAGAAATGAACATGATTTGTCACACCCCCGAGCCTTTATTACAGCGGAAGACTAACTCAAGGAACGTGAACAGCCGGCATGGTAAGCCTCTTGCAAGAAAGAACGATCAGAGCGCAAGACAATCACACATAAAAATGTAATTGCATAATAATTACTCAAACTCCAACTTTATTTCATTAAAAATCAAAATATTCTAATACAATAACTTTTCAAACCTCATTAATCCATCAGACTCAAGAAAAAAGAAAAATTACAAAGACTCGATCTAAACAATAGTGACTTTCCTAAGTCTTCACTCTCATTTTGATAAGACTTTCATTCACTCTCGGACCCGCAATTTGTATAACTCGAATCCGACTTTGAATCACTTCCATCTCCTGAAAGGATTGAAAAATAGGTAATGAGCACACTTGCCCAGTAGGTATCTTCGCATCAAAATGAAGGCGCTATTAAAGTGATTAGCATTTTAGCTCTAAAGAAATAAGGTAAAGTCATGTGAATGCGATAAATTAATCATGCGATTACACCAAAGTAACAAAGATGATCAAGTAAGATAGAATGAGCAAGTATGAACTATCAAGAATATAATAAGAATATGATATGGCCTTTCATTAACAAGAATGTACTAGAAAGTCATGTAACAATCAAGAATGTATTTTTCACTTAGTAGCAAGTACTTCGTGAATTTCTGTGGAATATCATGTAATAAGCAAGAATGTCATGTACGTGTCGTGGATTTTCACTTCACGATGCCGTTGATCTTCACTTATTTATAGAGAAAGTACTCCCAGCGCAATGGGACGTCAGTAGCATCATACCCTGTCACGTCCCGAGCCTTTATTACAGCGGAAGACTAACTCGGGGAGCGCGAACAGCCGGCACGGTAAGCCTCTTGCGAGCAAGAACGATCAGAGCGCAAGACAATCACACACATAAATGCAATTGCACAATATATATTCAAACTCCAACTTTATTTCAAAATAATCAAGTACAACCACTAATTCAATTTCCATTATGCACTAGACTCAAGAAATAGGAAAATTACATAGACTCAATCTAAACAATTTAGACTTCCTAAGTCTTCACTCTCATCTTAACAATACTTTCATTCACTCTCGGACCCGCTACTTGTATAACCCGAATCTTAATTCGAATCACTTTCATCTCCTGAAAAGATTGGAAATAGGTAATGAGCACACTTGTCCAGTAGGTATCTTCGCATCAACATGAAGGCACTATTAAAGTAATTAACAATTTAGCTCTAAAGAATGAGGTAAAAATCATGCGAATGCGATCAATCATGCGATTAAACCAAAGTAACAGGATGATCAAGTAAGTTAGAAATGAGAGCAAGTACGAACTAGTAAGAATGTAACAAGAACATGATATTGGCCTTTCAAGAACGTATCAAGAATGTACTAGCAAGCAACATAATCATCACTCCAGTATCTTTTGCTTATGAGCAAGTACTTCATGAATTTCTGTGGAATATCAAGCAAGAAAGTCATGTACAAGAATATCATGTCGTGCCGTAGATTTTCACTCATTTATAGAGAAAGTACTCTCAGCGCAATGCGACGCCAGTAGCATCATACCCCATGGTTTATAAAATAGTATGTTTCCGACAATCAACCGAGGGGACTAGCATAGAGCCCTTGAACATAATCAGTGCTCGATCGCATCTTCAAGTATAAATCAAGTTACTTCTACGCATGTAACAATAAAGTATGGCCAAGAATATAATGAGTTCAAATAAGCTCATGATAACAATAATTCAATGAATGAATGCTTCAATAAGAATCATGAGAAATCAAGAATGACGTAAGCAAGGTTATGCTTATGGAAATAAATCGGCAGCATAACGATACGTTCTTTATCTTCCATTCATTATATTAGGTTTCTTGATCAATATGATAAGTTCTAGATCATTAATAGTCCATCTAGAAACCTTGGAATATCAACCCTTGGTCCACCTTGGGTTAAAATACTCAAGCTGTGTGACGGTCGTGTACTGGGCCATTACATGATGTGACGCTCCAGTATTGGGCCGTTACATTAGTCTGAATCCAGAATCAAGAAATCGGATTCAGTGGAATGTGACGGTCATATATTGGGCCGTTACTTGTGCTTGACGGTCCAACATAGAGCCGTTACATTACTGATAACCAAAATCATCGATAGTGTAATCTAATCAATAGGCTTTAATGGTACAACCAACTTGGCGTCCTAGTGGAAATCCCTGGCTCGCGGAGAATTACGGAGGCCTTGAAACAAGATTTCCTAGTCCATTGGAAGGAATATCCAATAGAGAGGTCCTCATGTCCAAGAATAATGTTGCTATAGTGCAAAGTGAACTAATGGACAACATACTGAAATATGTGCCATATACTTAATAAAATGACTCTATAGATATGAAGAATGTGTAACATTATGAAACCAAGATAAAAACTCCGTCAATACAACTTTGGAAAATCATGATTTAGAATACAAAACTATAGAGTTTTAGTCAATGAAATTAGCATAACTTAAAATAACCTAAGACACATTAATCATGCAATTTGATTATGAATCAGAAACTAAACTCAAAGTCATGATAATAGGTCCAAACTTAGCTATCTAAGCTTATTTATAAGTAAACTTAATTGGTTATTATTCTGCCTTGGGCTGACAGAACACAGTTCCTGACGGTCTAGGGTGGGCGCGTTACAGTATTGTGATGGTTTATCGAGGGGCCGTTACAATGGTGTAACGCTCCTGCTAGGGTGCGTCAGAGACAATAGAACAAAAAAAAGCATAACAGGTTGTGACGATCTATCGTAAGGCCGTTACATTCATGTGACGGTCTTACGTTAGTGCGTCAGAGAACATGCTGGCAGTAAACTAAAGTGAACGTTATGAAAACATAACATGCCTGGAAATCAACATATTAGCACTGTCCTAGTCATGATAATGATGCATAGGCCAACTATATGCAAGTGTTTAGTGAATAGACAAGATAATACATTTTTATTTCCATTTAGGGCTAAGAGATGCATGAATGTATAAAATTATGAAATCATGAAATTCTTAATCTATAATGCATGAAATCAAGCACAATCAGAGGGCTTTTATTCCTAACAAGTTGTTTTTGCCAATCATGAGATAACCTACCTCTTCTAGAACCTTAAAACTTCGAATTTGATGCTAGGTGCTACCCTTAGTCCCTTGTACTTCTTGTGATAAATCAGCAACTTTGGAAGCTTCTATCTCCTTGGTTGCTTGATCTCCTAGGATGAAATTTGGAGAACCATTAGTCCAAAGTATACTAAACAAACGCTTCTAAAGAACTTACCCAAATTTATGACTCCTTACCTTGATTCTTCACGAGCCAAAAGTAAGGGTCGCTCAGTTCAGAACTAGGTCCTATTTATAGGGTTTTGACTAGGGTTTGAAGATTAGATCGATTCTAGCGTCCTTAATTTGCCAGAACCTAATCCCTAAGAGTCCTTAGTAATGTTATAAGTTTCCCTAAGTCGATCTCTTGTAGATAGAATTTCAAAGTTCCAATCTTTTTAAAATTTTCTCACCTTACGGAATCTACAGGATGTAACGGTCGTGTCTAGGTGCGTTACAGGGCTGTGGCGGTCGCCTGATAGATCGTTACATGTAACATATTTAGAGTTTCAATTTGATAAAACTCTTTTGTTCATTTATCCATATAATTATCTTATATAATTAGTATTTATCCTTAAAATACGTGAATAAGCCAATTACCCTTCTAGAATATGGGTCAAACTTAATGGGCTTAGTCCATTAACCTTTTGGATAATAATTAGATAGGCTAGGTTAACTAATTATCCTAATCGAGCCTTATAATGACTTATTAATCCATTAATCCATCATTAATTTATTTAGGCCTTTATAATTTCCAGAAAACTATTTTATAATTCAAAAATTATATATGTACATTCTGGGGTACTACACCCTCCCCCACATAGAAGAATTTGGTCCCCAAATTTAATATATGGATTTCGGAGAGTGTACTTACAGTTAAATAATTCTGGAAATCCTTTCCGTATGGCTGCTTCGATTTCCCAAGTTGCTTCATATGGCCATGTTTTCTTCAATTGAATCTTGACCATAGGAATAACATTATTTCTTAGTTGACGCACTTCCTGTTCCAGAATCTTTATTGGCGTTTGCTCGAACGTCATATCCTTCTAAATCTCCAGATTGTCATAAGTGATAATATGGCCAGGATCATATACATACTTCTTCATCATAGAGACGTGAAATACGTCATGAACTCTTGCTAATTGTGGAGGTAAAGCCAGTTTGTAAGACACTTCACCAATCCGTTCAAGAACATTCAAATGGGCCAATGAATCTTGGAGTTAGCTTTCCTTTAATGCCAAATCTTCGAATACCACGACCTGGAGAAACCTTTAAATATACATGATCTCCTACCTGAAACTCCAAGTCACGTCTTCGATTGTTAGCATAAGACTTTTGCCTATCTTGTGCCATTTTCATTCTTTCTTAAATGAGCTTGATCTTCTCGGTAGAATCCCTTATAGGGTCGGGGCCTAGAAATTGCTTTTCCCCTATTTCATTCCAGCATATTGGTGATCGACAACTTTTTTCATATAAAGCTTCAAAGGGTGTCATTTGTATGCTAGCCTGATAGCTATTGTTATATGCAAACTCTACTAGAGGCAAGTGATCACGCCAACTACCTTCAAAGTCGATAGCACAAGCCATGAGCATATCTTCTACTACCTGATTCGTTCTTTTCATTTGACCATCTGTTTGTGGATGTAAAGCTGTGCTGAAATTCAATCTAGTCCCTAGTGAATGTTGTAGACCCTTCCAGAATTATGATATGAATCGAGGATCTCTATCGGATATAATAGTGACGGGGACACCATGTAGTTTGACAATCTCCTTTATATATAATGCTGCTAGAATATCCACAGACCATCGACTCTTGATTGGTATGAAGTGTGCGGATTTAGTCAATCGGTCTATGATTACCCATATTCCATAGTGTCCACCTCTGGTCTGGGGTAAACCCATAATAAAGTCCATCCCTATACTCTCCCATTTCCATTCGGGAATACTCAAGGGGTGTAATTTACCTGCGAGTCTAAAATGCTCTACCTTTACTTGTTGGCAGGTGAGACAGCGAGACACGAAATCACCTATTTCTCTCTTGATATTGGGCCACCAGAAATTTCTTTTGAGATCTTGATACATCTTTGTTCCTCCTGGATGAATTGTGTATTTGGAATTATGCGCTTCATCTAGGATTAGTTTCTTCGTAGCCTCATGATCTGGTACACATATTCGGCCCTTAAATAACAATCTTCCGTCATTGGAAATAGAAAAATCCGGCCTTTGTTCCATATTGGCTTTAATTTCCAGTAACATAGGATCATCATTTTACAACTTGACCAGATCTTCTATCAATGTAGGTTGAGCTCAGATATTAGCTATGAAATAATCTTCTTCCTTTATGTCAATATCTAAGTTCAACTGAGCAAATTGAGGAACAAGGTTAGTTACACTTATCATAAGACTTGATAGCGTACCCATTGGTTTTCTGCTGAGTGCATCTGCTACAGCATTAGCCTTGCCAAGATGATATTGAATAGCAAAATCAAAGTCTTTGAGATATTGTAACCACCACCTCTGCCTCATGTTAAGCTCATTTTGAGAGAATAAATATTTCGGCTTTTGTGGTCCGAGTAGACCGTGAACTTTTCTCCATAAAGATAATGACGCCAAATTTTTAAGGCGAAAATAACCGCTGCTAAATCCAGATCATGTACGGGATAGTTTTCCTCGTGACGTTTCAATTGTCTTAAACAATAACATATTACTTTTCCATTCTACATGAGAACGCATCATAAGCCAATGCCAGACGCATCCGTATACACTTCGAATCCACCACCCTCTATTAGTAGTGATAAAATAGTGGCTGCCGTAAGATGATTCTTAAGAGTTTGGAAACTCTTCTCACATTCCTCTGACCAGACAAAAGGATTTTTTTTCTTGTAAGTCTAGTTAAATGAACTGCAATTTTTGAGAAGTCCTTAATGAATCTTCTATAATAACCAGCTAGACCCAGAAAGCTTCTTACTTCAGATACAGTCGTTGGCCGACTCTAATTCTTGACAGCTTCTACCTTAGAATGATCAACAGTAATACCTTCTTTTGAAATAATGTGGCCTAGGAAAGAGACTTCCTCGAGCCAGAATTCACACTTATTGAGTTTGGCATAAAGCTTGTGTTCTCTAAGTGTTTGTAAAGCTATTTTCAAATGTTGTTCATGTTCCTCTTTCGTCTTGGAATATATTAAGATGTCATCAATGAAGACGACGATGAACTGGTTCAGATATGGCTGGAAGACATTGTTCATAAGTTGCATGAATGCTGCTGGGGCATTAGTTAACCCAAACGGCATCACTACGAATTCATAGTGGCCATAACGACTTCAAAAAGCCGATTTATAAATGTCCTCTTCTTTAATTCTAAGCTGATGATAATCTGATCTGAGGTCAATCTTAGAGAAATATTCTGCTCTTGAAAGCTGATCGAAGAGCTCATCAATACGTGGCAACATATACTTATTTTTAATTGTGAGCTGATTTAGTCGCCGGTAATCGATGCATAGCCTGAGAGAACCATCCTTCTTCTTGACAAATAGAACCAGCGCACCCCAAGGGGATGTGCTAGGTCTGATGAAGCCCTTGTCTAGTAGTTCTTGCAACTGCCTTTTCAATTCCTTAAGCTCCGTGGGGGACATCCTGTAAGGGGCTATAGAAACAGGTGATGCTCCTGGAATGAGTTCAATGGTGAAGTTCACTTCCCTCTCGGGCGGCAAACCGGGTAGTTCTGATGGAAACACGTCTGAGAACTCATTTATAATAGGGATGTCTGCTATGTTAATTTCTTTGGATTCGGTGATAATTACGGAAGCAAGAAAAGCTTCACATCCTTGCGAGATAAGTTTGTAAGTGTGAAGAGAAGATATTGTTGGTTTGTGTGTCTTCCCTAAGTGTTTTGATGATGAGCAACACTATGTTAATTGTTCTTGTTATTTTTAATCAGATATCTTGCACTTGAGTTATCCATGGTCTTATATGAAATAGCTACTAAGAGGTAACACTGCGTGTGTTCGTTCATGTTCTGTCTTCGTGCTGTTTTCCTCAAACCTCATGTAGTTCTTGCTTCGCGTTTTCACCTCGTGTCGAGCTAGCCATGTTGTCGTCTGATTGAGTGTTGTCTTTCACCTCGTGCAGTATTTGTTTACTGTGTTGGTTCCATGTCATCCTTTGTATTCCTGTCTTCGAGTCCTTTCGCTGAGTCTCTGAGTCAGTCTAAGTTCAAGTGTTCGTTTCACTTTGTGATTGTTTTCTCTTCTCATGACTTCGTGTCGTGTTCCTGAAGCTGCTCTAAAAGTTCTGATGAACTTCGAGTAGTTTTCCTGTAGACCTCGTGTCGTTCCTACTTAGTAACCACACTTCGTGACGGTTACTATAGTCCACGTCTTCGTGTTGGTTTTATGCACTCCGTGTCATCTTCTTTGTTTCATTCTGTTCTCATCTCACTTCGAGTCGTTTCTTTGCATACTGTCTTCGAGTTGATTGGCACTTCTTCTTGGTTACAACACCTCGTGTTGTACTGTTTGACTTCGTGTCGGTTTCGGTTGCTAGTCCATGTTGTTTTCATGTCGTTCTCCTTATTGCCACCTCGTGTCGTCTTAAGTCTTCGTGTAGTTTTACCTCGTGCAGTCTGATCCCGTGTTATTTACTGTTTCGACTTCGTGTCGTTATCAGCCCGAGCTGTTTTCATCTCGTGCTGTTCTTACTGGCTTCGTGTCGTTTTCTATATAGTGTGTGTTTGTCACCACTATACTTCGTGTCGTTGCTTTTTACTTCGTGTCAAACTTCACTTCGTGTTGTTTTCACCTCGAGTCGTTTCGTTATATTCTGTCCTCGTGTTGGTTTCTCGCTTTAGTCTTCATGTCGATTTCTGTCGTTAGCCCGTGTTGTCCTCGTGTTATTTTTGCATTCGTGACCTCGTGTCTCTTTTGCTTATAACCTCACCTCGTGTCATTTTCTTCTGTGTATCTGACCTGTTACAGAGTATCTCGTGTCGTTCTTGTGTCATCTCGAGTAATAGTCACGTCGTGTTGTTACTATACCTCATGCAGTTTTGGTTTTAATGGCCATGCAGCGTATTAAGGGACTTAATCTCATTACAGGTCCGAGGAAGAACATTCCACACTCCAGGGCTGCACGTGATCCGAGACAAGAGGAACCAATCTGATAAAGGCACGTGGCAGGAAGATTCTGGATCGAGCGTGGGAGGCACACGCGTTTTGTGCCCTATCCACCTGCTGTTCTGCTATAAATAGAATCCTTCGTCCTCAGATGAAGGTGATCGAAGAAGAGAGGCATAGAAGAAAAAAATAGGAAAATTGAGAGCCCTTCGATCCAGGAGAAGAAAAGAAAGAAGAAAGAATAGCAGAGGGAAAAAGAGGGAGAGAGCAGAAGAGTGATCAGAAAAGTTGTTCTGACTTGTGGATCAAATCCGAAGTCTATTGCTCTGTGTTGAGCTACATTGTTTCCATTTTCTGGCATTTGATTTCCTTCGTTCGTATTTTTTCGTTTATTGTTCTTATCTTTCTTCTACTATCCTTGTTTGTGTTTCCGATCCTCTGGATTGAGGTCGGGGTCCTCCTGTGAGATCAGGAGAAGGGAGATTCATTCTCCGGTTTGCAAGCAGCAGGTGAGCTGCTTGTAGGTTCCCTCCGGGTTGGGAGGAAGAGGGGTCTTCGACCTCTGGTTCACTAGTAGCAGGGCTGCTACTAGTGGTGTTCCCTCTTGGTAAAGAGGAAGAGAGACGTAAGTCTCTGGGTTCTAGTGACTGCTGGTCGCTAGAGGTTCCCTCCGGGTAGGAGGAAGAGGAGAGGTTGTTCTCCTGGGAAGCTGTGTATCAGCAGTTGTCTGGCAAGCTGTGTTGCCCAGTCTTTAGTGAAGCCACACTCGGTTTGAGTGTGGGGTGGATGTAGGTCTGAAGGACCGAACCACCTTAAAATCCTCTGAGCCCTTGTGCGATCGATTGTGGTACTATCATGATATGCCTTCTATTTGCTTGAGCTATTAACTGCACTGCATCATATTCGTTAGTCTGAGCTCAAGGTTATTTGCATTTAGCAATATACTCTGCAGAATTCTTTAAATTCTTTAAAAACAGTGATCTATTCATCCCCTCCCCTTCTAGATCACTTCATATTGTACTTATCAGTTGGTATCAGAGAAGGTTTTTCCCAGAATGTGGTCCAACGGCCAGGGAAACGGATCCACTGGTCCTCGCAGTTTCATAGCTGATGGGCAGTCTATCAACCGTCCCCCCTTCTTTGATGGTAATAATTACTTCTTCTGGAAGAACAGGATGGAAGTCTTTATCAGGGCCCAAAGCCACAAGCTATGGAAAGTTATCACAAATGGTCCATACACCCTTCCACCAAATGAAGATATGTGGACAGAAGATCAGGTCAAACTCTCCGCACTGAATTGGACAGCTGTTAACATCATACAGTGCGCCGTCCACCCGGAAGAGTATTCAAGGATCTCAGCGTGCAAGACTGCAAAGGAAATGTGGGATGATTTGCAGTTAATTCATGAGGGCACATCTCAGGTGAAGGCTACCAAGATCAACATACTTACAACTCAATATGAGTTATTTAAGATGAAGCCAGAGGAGCCGATCACAGAAATGTATGCCAGATTATCCGTGATCATCAACAGTCTGAAAGGCCTTGGAAAGGATATTCAACAAGAAGACATAGTCAGGAAGATCCTTAGGTCTCTAACTCCCGTCTGGGAAACCAAGGTGACTGTAATAGAGGAATCAAGAAATTTATCCATCATGACAGTGACCCAGCTGATTGGATCCCTCATGACCCATGAAATGAATTTCAAACATGGAAACGATGGGCATGACAGAAAGGGAAAGAATGTTGCTCTGAAGGTCTCACGACATGCTAAGAAGAACAACAGCAGCAGCAGCAGCAGTGATGATAGCAGCGAAGGCTCTGATGGATTCTCAGACCTGGACAAGGACGAGCGAGCTATGCTCACCAGGCAATTCAGAAAGTTCCTGAGAACTAAAGGAAAATTCTACAGGAGGAAGAAATTTAATGGTGCAATGAAGTCTCCTGAGCGAGGATTTGAGAAGAACCGGTCTGCTAAGAAGATCACTTGCTATCATTGTCAGAAACCCGGTCACATGAAAAGTGAATGTCCAGAGCTACAAGCTAAGGCTCCAGGACACCAGAAGAAGATGGTGCACAAGAAGAAGAAGGCCATGCTGTGCACATGGAGCGATGAGGAGGAGGACCCAGAAGCCACTTCGTCCAGTGAAAATGAAGAGAAGACCTGCCTCATGGCCGATCATGAGAAAGAGGTAACAAACCTATTTGAGAATTTTACTTTGGATGATTGGGAGGACGCCTATGGCGACCTGTTAAGTAAATATAATTGTTTAAACAAGGAGCACAGAATGCTTAGACGTAAGTTTCATTCTTTGTCTGAAGAACACTCTTCTATTGTCACTGATAGCATGAAAACCAAGGAGATGGTCATTGAGCTAGACCAGGTTAAAGGTGAGATTGAGAGGTTGAGAATGGAAAGAGAGGAGAGTCTAGCTAGAATAGATGAGCTGAAGTGTAAAGCTGAAGAGTGTAAAGGAGAGATTAGACTGATGGCTGAAAAATATGAGGCAGTTAGAAAAGTTAATCAGGAACTGCAGGACCAATGCAATGAATTTCAGAAGGAGATTGAGGACAAAGAAAAAGTGCTTGAGAAGTTTACAGAGGGGAGAAACAACTTGAATGTCCTTCTGGGGTCGAGGGTAAACTTCAATAGGGAGGGATTAGGATACAATCCTACTAGTAAAAAACCCTTTGAATTTAAGACTACCACGTTCTGCCCCGCCAAAGGCAAAGAGAAACTGGAAACACCATCCAGTTCCAAATCTGTCTCTACAATGAAGTTTTCGACCGGCAAATTCATTCAATCCATTGGTCAGCAACCTAAGTCGGGAAACCCTGAAACAAGAACTGCTCATGTGCAACAGGTGGGGAACAAAGGTTCTCACAGAACCAGTCCTATTGATGTCACAAAAAGAGTGAAAAGTTTTGTTAAGAAAGCTCATCATGCTAATTATCAAGTAGAGCATGGCAACGTTCACCAGTTTCAGCACAAATTTTATTGGAGTAAAAATGCTTACATGAATTATGATCATCACACACGCGTATCCTCTAAGAGGCCAACCAACAATGTTTGTGTTCAGAAACTGCATAGTTCAAATGGGAATAAGTTCATTCAACACCCACCAAGAAATGCCAAAAGGGAAGAATCAACCCACATAAAACCACTGAAGAAAACAGTAAAACAGATATGGGTTCCTAAGTGCTTTTTGCATAATATGAAAACTGGCTTTGGACCCAATTTGAATTGGGTCCCACATTACTCTGTCTGAATTTTTGCAGGTCAGCCTGGTAGCTGAGCATAACAAGTGGTATCTTGACAGCGGCTGTAGCAGGCACATGACAGGAGACCGGTCCAAATTCAGCAAACTAAAAATGAAGCTTGGGGGCTTGGTCAAATTCGGAGGAAATAACAGAGGAAGAATAATTGGAATTGGTACGGTTGGTAAGTCCTCTACTAACTCCATTGAAGATGTGTATCTTGTAGAAGGACTTCAGCACAACTTGGTAAGTATAAGTCAGCTTTGTGACAAAGGACACAAGGTACTCTTTGACCACAACTCTTGCACTGTCTTTGAGTTGAATTCTGATAACATCATGTTCAAAGGTCATAGAGTAAATAATGTGTACATCGTTGATCTAGATGATAATTCTGAAACAAACTTATGTCTGTCTGCTAATTCTGAACAGGTTGCTTTTGACTGGCATAGGCGTCTAGGCCACGCTAGTGTGTCTACTTTGAATAAACTATCTAATTATAACCTAGTCAGAGGTTTGCCAAAAATAAAATTCCTGTTAGGGTCCAAGCTCTGTGATGCTTGTTCTCAAGGTAAACAGACTCGTGCAGTTTTTAAGTTGAGAACTGAGGGTCTCTCATCTAAACCACTACAGCACTTGCACATGGATCTCTTTGGTCCTACTCGAATACAAAGCCTGTCAGGTAAGAGATATGGTCTAGTCATAGTTGATGACTTCACTAGATTTTCTTGGTTGTTCTGTTTAGCAAATAAAAATGATGCTTTTGTTCACTTTGAAGAACTTTTTAATAAAATCAAACTGCAAGGTGAACATAATATCATTACAATTCAGTCTGACCATGGAGGAGAATTTGAAAATTCTTCATTCTCTGAATTTTGCTCAAGAGAGGGAGTGACTCACAGATTTTCTTCTCCCAGGACACCGGAGCAGAATGGAATTGTTGAGAGAAGAAACAGGTCAATAATTGAAATGGCCAGGACTATGCTGATTGAGAGTGGACTTCCAAGGAGATTTTGGGCAGAAGCTGCAAATACAGCATGCTACATTTTAAATCGAGCCTTGGTAAGACCTACTCATAAGAAAACTCCTTATGAACTCCTCAAGGGTAAGTTGCCAAACATTTCTTACTTTAAAATCTTTGGTTCCAAATGTTTCATCCACAATAATGGTAAGAATGGTTTGGATAAGTTTGAAGCAAGAAGCTCTCCTGGAATCTTTCTCGGATATTCAGAAACCTCTAGGGCTTACAGAGTCTTCAATAAAGATGAGCAAACTGTTGAAGAAACACCTCATGTAGTGTTTGATGAGAATGTTCTATCTGACAAAAAGATAAATGATGACAGGGAGCCATCTGATGAGGGAGATTTCTTGGAGAAAATTGAAGAAGAAGAGATGCAGCAAACTGCTCAACCAGAAAACTTACAACAAGAAGAAGCAACTGAGGTAGGTGAACCCTCAGGTGAGGTAATCTTTCACAAAGATCACCCTAGTGAAAATGTCATAGGTAATTTGCATGACCCCACTAGGACAAGGTCTCATTTTAGAAATGTCCAAGAACAGGACTTAGATGCCTTGACATCTCAGGTAGAACCCAAGACTGTGGAAGAGGCTTTAAAGCATGACTCTTGGGTATCCTCCATGGGTGAGGAATTAAATCAATTTGAGAAAAATAATGTATGGAAACTAGTTCCTAGACCTGAAAACACTCATGTCATTGGCACTAAATGGGTTTTCAAAAATAAGATTGATGAAAATGGAGCTATCTCTAGAAACAAAGCAAGACTTGTAGCTCAAGGCTAAAGTCAGGAATTTGGTGTGGATTTTGATGAATCCTATGCACCAGTAGCTAGGATGGAAGCTATAACAATTCTGTTTGCATTTGCATGCTCTAGAAACATTCGGCTACAGCAAATGGATGTCAAAAGAGCATTCTTAAATGGGTTATTGAAGGAAGAGGTATATGTTGAACAACCTCCTGGGTTTAATTTCTCTGTTCAGCCTAACATGGTTTTTAGGTTGAATAAAGCCCTCTATGGATTGAAGCAGGCTCCCCGAGCCTGGTATGAGAGACTTTCTGAGTTCCTTGTGAGCAAGGGCTACATTCGAGGTAAGGTTGACCAAACCCTCTTCACTAAAAGTCTCGGAAAGGAGTTAATTGTGGTCCAGGTATATGTTGATGATATCATTTTCGGATCTAACAATTCAAAATTATGTAAAGATTTTTCTGAGTCTATGTCCCAAGAATTTGAAATGAGTCTAGTTGGCGAACTAAAATACTTTCTTGAGATGCAGGTCAAACAAATGGAGGATGGTTGCTTCATAAATCAAACCAAGTATACTCTGGAGATGCTGAAAAGGTTTGGAATGACCAACCTCAAGACAATCTCAACACCCATGGGTACCAGCTCCTCACTGGATTCAGACGAAAAAGGTAAATAGGTGGATGCTAAACTATATAGAGGTATGATCGGTTCACTCCTCTACTTAACTGCATCCAGGCCCGACATTCAATTTAGTGTAGGGATGTGTGCCAGATACCAGGCTAGGCCTACTGAATTGCATCTGGCAGCTGTAAAGAGAATTTTTAGATACTTATCTGCCACCCATGATCTAGGTCTCTGGTATCCTGCATCATGTAGTTTAGATCTCATTGCATACACTGATGCAGATTATGCAGGATGTAAATTGGACAGGAAGAGCACTAGTGGTCACTGCGAATTTCTAGGAGGGTGCTTAGTCTCTTGGGGATCCAAGAAGCAACACTCTGTGGATCTCTCTACTGCTGAAGCTGAGTATGTGGCAGCAGGGAGCTGTGGCACACAGGTTATATGGATAAAACACCAGCTTCTGGACTACTCGGTTGAGCTAGGTTGTACTTCTATCTTTTGTGACAATACTAGTGTAATAAATAGTGCAAAGAATCCTGTACTTCATTCCCGAACCAAACATATTAAAATCAGGCATCATTTTATTCGAGATGAAGTAGCTAGGAGGACTTTTGAGTTGATCCATGTTGGCACTAACTCACAAATTGCAGATATCTTTACTAAGCCACTGGATACTGAAAACTTTAGCACTTTGCGCAGAGAACTAGGTATTTACAGAATTTCATGATTGAAAAATTGATTTCTGAATACCATGTCATGTGTTATTATGCTTATCATATTCATCATCTGTTGCTGAAGAAATAACTTCATTATGAGTGTTTGGTGACTCACTCCGTTTTGATTGAATAGTCTGTCCAAACTTCATGGTGTTCTCTTTGAAGTGTTTTGAGGGTTGTCTTGGTTAAGTTTGTGTTGGGGTCAAGGTCTCAGGGGGAGCTGATTTATAATAGGTGTTTTGATCTTTGACCTAATTTGAACATACTCCGAACGACATTTTGCTGACATCAAAAGAGAATCAGGTTGATGAGGTGTATAAAAGAAAGAGTTGGATGCTTTATCCTTTAAGACTGTTCATCTAATTTCTTGTTGGAATTTCAGCTGTTAGTCCCACTGAGATCAAAATCTGAATTCAAAGATTATCTTCCTACACGGTAACTGTCTTCTGATCTAGCCAGTACTGCATACCTACTTAGTCAATGTTGAGTCCGAAATGAGGTATTTTGTGCTTTAGTCTTTATCACCTTGGATCTGGTGTATTGTTCTCAAACGGACTCAAGCTTCATTAACAAGGTTTTAAGAGCTGGTTAATAAAAACAAATTTCATAAAATTGTTATCAACTTTGTTAACTGCTCATTGAGAAACTGGGATTTTCATCAATGAAGTGAATGTTTCCCATGTCATGAGATGGCAGTAATTATCTGGTCTTAGTAGTTGTCTTGATCATACAGAGCTATGGTACATATCTGGTTAGTAACTGGGGTGTCTGGCCTCAGATAAAGGTGTCACCTTAATGTCAACACCAGCTAGAATACTATCTCTGTCCTCTTATCTGAAGGGGTAATGTGGTCCTGCCACCGAGTAACTGGGGATTCTTGCCTCTAAACAATGTGTCTCCCTAATGTCAAAGGTGTACTTGACAGACTTACCTTTAATCTTGACCATCTTTAAAGATCCTGCTCACTTGAAGTATAGCTTTTGATTTGTTTGTTCTCAATACCACAGGTCTTTGTCTTCTGACTGTCTTACATAATACTCTCTCAGTAAAGACTTATTTTGATCAAACTGGTATCTTGTACCTCACTTGCTTAGAATCTGGTTCTGTGTATGGAGCGAATCCTTATTCACAGTTTTTGCACAGTCTGACTAACTGATCCTCAAAAATCCTCACATAAAATTAATGGCTTTCTTAATTGACTAAACATCTCAATAGTCTCCATTTATCTACCTTACGCTGTCCTGTTTTCTCTCTATAGTCAGCAATTTTCCTTTCTCTGTATCTTCAGATTTGCCCCTAGTTTTGATGATGTCAAAGGGGGAGAGAATTGTGTTGGGGGTTCAGAGTAGTATTGAGGGGGAGTTAGTTTGTTGAGGGGGAGTTAGTTATCAAGTTTGAGGTAAACTGTTGCTGTGTTCAGGGGGAGTGTTCAGGTTTCTCAGGGGTAGTACGGAAGCAAGTATGCTTTAAGTTGTCTGCATCATATATCCTGAATTGATCTCTTTTGAACTTATCTCTCATACTTAATATAGTGTTGCCATCATCAAAAAGGGGGAGATTGTTGGTTTGTGTGTCTTCCCTAAGTGTTTTGATGATGAGCAACACTATGTTAATTGTTCTTGTTATTTTTAATCAGATATCTTGCACTTGAGTTATCCATGGTCTTATATGAAATAGCTGCTAAGAGGTAACACTGCGTGTGTTCGTTCATGTTCTGTCTTCGTGCTGTTTTCCTCAAACCTCATGTAGTTCTTGCTTCGCGTTTTCACCTCGTGTCGAGCTAGCCATGTTGTCGTCTGATTGAGTGTTGTCTTTCACCTCGTGCAGTATTTGTTTACTGTGTTGGTTCCATGTCATCCTTTGTATTCTTGTCTTCGAGTCCTTTCGCTGAGTCTCTGAGTCAGTCTAAGTTCAAGTGTTCGTTTCACTTTGTGATTGTTTTCTCTTCTCATGACTTCGTGTCGTGTTCCTGAAGCTGCTCTAAAAGTTCTGATGAACTTCGAGTAGTTTTCCTGTAGACCTCGTGTCGTTCCTACTTAGTAACCACACTTCGTGACGGTTACTATAGTCCACGTCTTCGTGTTGGTTTTATGCACTCCGTGTCGTCTTCTTTGTTTCATTCTGTTCTCATCTCACTTCGAGTCGTTTCTTTGCATACTGTCTTCGAGTTGATTGGCACTTCTTCTTGGTTACAACACCTCGTGTTGTACTGTTTGACTTCGTGTCGGTTTCGGTTGCTAGTCCATGTTGTTTTCATGTCGTTCTCCTTATTGCCACCTCGTGTCGTCTTAAGTCTTCGTGTAGTTTTACCTCGTGCAGTCTGATCCCGTGTTATTTACTGTTTCGACTTCGTGTCGTTATCAGCCCGAGCTGTTTTCACCTCGTGCTGTTCTTACTGGCTTCGTGTCGTTTTCTATATAGTGTGTGTTTGTCACCACTATACTTCGTGTCGTTGCTTTTTACTTCGTGTCAAACTTCACTTCGTGTTGTTTTCACCTCGAGTCGTTTCGTTATATTCTGTCCTCGTGTTGGTTTCTCGCTTTAGTCTTCATGTCGGTTTCTGTCGTTAGCCCGTGTTGTCCTCGTGTTGTTTTTGCATTCGTGACCTCGTGTCTCTTTTGCTTATAACCTCACCTCGTGTCATTTTCTTCTGTGTATCTGACCTGTTACAGAGTATCTCGTGTCGTTCTTGTGTCATCTCGAGTAATAGTTACGTCGTGTTGTTACTATACCTCATGCAGTTTTGGTTTTAATGGCCATGCAGCGTATTAAAGGACTTATTCTCATTACAGGTCCGAGGAAGAACATTCCACACTCCAGGGCTGCACGTGATCCGAGACAAGAGGAACCAATCTGATAAAGGCACGTGGCAGGAAGATTCTGGATCGAGCGTGGGAGGCACACGCGTTTTGTGCCCTATCCACCTGCTGTTCTGCTATAAATAGAATCCTTCGTCCTCAGATGAAGGTGATCGAAGAAGAGAGGCATAGAAGAAAAAAACAGGAAAATTGAGAGCCCTTCGATCCAGGAGAAGAAAAGAAAGAAGAAAGAATAGCAGAGGGAAAAAGAGAGAGAGAGCAGAAGAGTGATCAGAAAAGTTGTTCTGACTTGCGGATCAAATCCGAAGTCTATTGCTCTGTGTTGAGCTACATTGTTTCCATTTTTTGGCATTTGATTTCCTTCGTTCGTATTTTTTCGTTTATTGTTCTTATCTTTCTTCTACTGTCCTTGTTTGTGTTTCCGATCCCCTGGATTGAGGTCGGGGTCCTCCTGTGAGATCAAGAGAAGGGAGATTCATTCTCCGGTTTGCAAGCAGCAGGTGAGCTGCTTGTAGGTTCCCTCCGGGTTGGGAGGAAGAGGGGTCTTCGACCTCTGGTTCACTAGTAGCAGGGCTGCTACTAGTGGTGTTCCCTCTTGGTAAAGAGGAAGAGAGACGTAAGTCTCTGGGTTCTAGTGACTGCTGGTCGCTAGAGGTTCCCTCCGGGTAGGAGGAAGAGGAGAGGTTGTTCTCCTGGGAAGCTGTGTATCAGCAGTTGTCTGGCAAGCTGTGTTGCCCAGTCTTTAGTGAAGCCACACTCGGTTTGAGTGTGTGGTGGATGTAGGTCTGAAGGACCGAACCACCTTAAAATCCTCTGAGCCCTTATGCGATCGATTGTGGTACTATCATGATATGCCTTCTATTTGCTTGAGCTATTAACTGCACTGCATCATATTCGTTAGTCTGAGCTCAAGGTTATTTGCATTTAGCAATATACTCTGCAGAATTCTTTAAATTCTTTAAAAACAGTGATCTATTCATCCCCTCCCCTTCTAGATCACTTCATATTGTACTTATCAGATATGATAGTAGGATGCTTCTTGTACTTGATGCCAAGAAAAGAGAATCTTGGAAGACCGGATTTTCGAAAGGATATAATCCTATTTCTGCAATTGATATAAGCATCATGATCTACACGATGAGCCATTCGTAAGATAAGGTACCTGAGAGAAAAATAACAACTCGTTATTTCTCATGAAATTGGGAGAAATAATCTTAAAGCTAAATAATTATCGTATCCCGGGCTCTACCCAATTCTCACATGGGTATGAAATTTCTTCGTTAGTTTATAGGTAGCGGTCCTTAAACCTTGGACTTTTCCTATGACATGACTCTTCTTCCTAAGTCCTGAGACTTAGGCTCTGATACAAACTTAACTTTCACGCCCCGAGCCTTTATTATAGCGGAAGACTAACTCGGGGAGCACGAACAGTCGGCATGGTAAGCCTCTTGCGAGCAAGAACGATCAGAGCGCAAGATAATCATACACATAAATATAATTGCACAATATATATTCAAACTCTAACTTTATTTCAAAATAATCAAGTACAACCACTAATTAAATTTCCATTATGCACTAGACTCAAGAAATAGGAAAATTACATAGACTCAATCTAAACAATTTAGACTTCCTAAGTCTTCACTCTCATCTTGACAATACTTTCATTCGCTCTTGGACCCGCTACTTGTATAACACGAATCCGAATTCGAATCACTTTCATCTCCTGAAAAGATTGAAAATAGGTAATAAGCACACTTGTCCAGTAGGTATCTTCGCTTCAACATGAAAGCACTATTAAAGTAATTAACAATTTAGCTCTAAAGAATGAGGTAAAAATCATGCGAATACGATCAATCATGCGATTAAACCAAAGTAACAAGATGATCAAGTAAGTTAAAAATGAGAGCAAGTACGAACTAGTAAGAATGTAACAAGAACATGATATTGGCCTTTCAAGAATGTATCGAGAATGTACTAGCAAGCCACATAATCATCACTCCAGTATCTTTTGCATATGAGCAAGTACTTCGTGAATTTCTATAGAATATCAAGCAAGAAAGTCATGTACAAGAATGTCTTGTTGTGCCGTGGATTTTCACTTATTTATAGAGAAAGTACTCCCAGCGTAATGTGACGCCAGTAGCATCATACCCCATGGTTTATAAAATAGTATGTTTCCGACAATCAGCCGAGGGGACTAGCATAGAGCCCTTGAACACAATCTGTGCTCGATCGCATCTTCAAGTATAAATCAAGTTACTTCCACGCATGTAACAATAAAGTATGGCCAAGAATATAATGAGTTCAAATAAGCTCATGATAACAATAATTCAATGAATGAATGCTTCAATAAGAATCATGAGAAATCAAGAATGACTTAAGCAAGGTTATGCTTATGGAAATAAATCGACTGCATAACGATATGTTCTTTATCTTCCATTCATTATATTAGGTTTCTTGATCAATAAGATAAGTTCTAGATCATTAATAGTACATCTAGAAACCTTGGAATGTCAACCCTTGGTCCACCTTGGGTTTAAATACTCAAGCAGTGTGCCGGTCGTGTACTGGGCCATTACATGATGTGACGCTCCAGTATTGGGCCGTTACATTAGTCTGAATCCAGAACCAAGAAATCGGACTCAGTCAAATGTGACGGTCATATATTGGGCCTTTACTTGTGCTTGACGGTCCAACATAGAGCCGTTACATTACTGATAACCAAAATCATCGATAGTGTAATCTAATCAATGGGCTTTAATGGTACAACCAACTCGTCATCCTAGTGGGAATCCAATGCTCGCGGAGAATTACGATGGCCTTGAAACAAGATTTCCTAGTCCATTGGAAAGAATATCCAATAGAGAGGTCCTCATGTCCAAGAATAATGTTCCTATAGTGCAAAGTGAACTAATGGACAACATACCGGAATATGTGCCATATACTTAAAGAAATGACTCTATAGATATGAAAGAATGTGTAACATTATGAAACCAAGATAAAAACTCCGTCAATACAACTTTGGAAAATCATGATTTAGAATACAAAACTATAGAGTTTTAGCCAATGAAATTAGCATAACTTAAAATAACCTAAGACACATTAATCATGCAATTTGATTATGAATCAGAAACTAAACTCAAAGTCATGATAATAGGTCTAAACTTAGCTATCTAAGCTTATTTATAAGTAAACTTAACTGGTTATTATTCTATCTTGGGCTGATCGAACACAGTTCCTGACGGTCTAGGGTGGGCGCGTTAAAGTATTGTGACGGTTTATCGAGGGGCCGTTACAGTGGTGTAACGCTCCTGCTAGGGTGCGTCAGAGACAATAGAACAAATAAAAGCATAACAGGTTGTGACGGTCAATCGTAAGGCCGTTACATTCAGGTGACGGTCTTACGTTAGTGCGTCAGAGAACCTGCTGGCAGTAAACTAAAGTGAAGGTTATGAAAACATAACATGCCAGGAAATCAACATATTACCACTGTCCTAGTCATGATAATGATGCATAGGCCAACTATATGCAAGGGTTTAGTGAATAGACAAGATAATACCTTTTTATTTCCATTTAGGGCTAAGAGATGCATGAATGTATAAAATTATGAAATCATCAAATTCTTAGTCTATAATACATGAAATGAAGCACAATCAGAGGGCTTTTATTCCTAACAAGTTGTTTTTACCAATCATGAGATAACCTACCTCTTCTAGAACATTAAAACTTCGAATTTGATCCTAGGTGCTACCCTTAGTCCCTTGTACTTCTTGTGATAAATCAGCAACTTTGGAAGCTTCTATCTCCTTGGTTGCTTGATCTCCTAGCACGAAATTTGGAGAACCATTAGTCTAAAGTATACTAAACAAACGCTTCTAAAGAACTTACCCGAATTTATGACTCCTTACCTTGATTCTTCACGAGCCAAAAGTAATTGTCGCTCAGTTCAGAACTAGGTCCTGTTTATAGGGTTTTGACTAGGGTTTGAAGATTAGATCGATTCTAGAGTCCTTAATTTGCCAGAACATAATCCCTAAGAGTCCTTAGTAATGTTATAAGCTTCCCTAAGTCGATCTCTTGTAGATAGGATTTCAAAGTTCCAATCCTTTTGCAATTTTCTCACCTTACGGAATCTGCAGGATGTAACGGTCGTGTCTAGGTGCATTACAAGGCTGTGGCAGTCGCTCGATAGACCGTTACATGTAACGTATATAGAGTTTCAATTTGATACAACTCTTTTATTCATTTATCCATATAATTATCTTATATGAGTATTATTTATCCTTAAAATACGTGAATAAGCCAATTACCCTTCTAGAATATGGGCCAAACTTAATGGGCTTAGTCAATTAACCTTTTGGATAATAATTAGATAGGCTAGGTTAACTAATTAGCCTAATTGAGCCTTATAATGACTTATTAATCTAATAATCCTTCATTAATTTTTTTAGGCCTTTATAATTTCTAGAAAACTATTTTATAATTCAAAAATTATATATATAAATTCTAGGGTACTACATACCCCATGGTTTATAATAGTATGTTTCTGACAATCAGTCGAGGGGACTAGCATAGAGCCCTTGAAAACAATGAGTGCTCGATCGCATCTTTAAATATAAATCAAGCTACTTCCACGCATGTAAACAATATGGCCAAGAATGTACAACTTCAACAATGGGTTCATGATAAAGTAGTCAATCACAAGAATGCTTCTATTTGAAACAAGGATTTTCAAATAACATATTAAAACTAGGTTATGCCATGGAAATAATTTGACAGCATAACAGTACATTCCTTATCCTCCATAATTTAAAATTAAGTATCTTGAACATTATGACAAGTCCTAGACCATCAATAATCCATCTAGGAACTTTGGAACATCAACCCTTGGGTCAAACCTCAGGTTAAAGAACTGTGACGGTCAATTAATGGGCCGTTACATCAACGTGATGGTCTATAATTGGGCCGTTAGATCGGGCTAAATCCAGAAAGAATAAATTTGGACTCAGTATATGTGACGGTTGTATACTGGACCGTTAGATGAGCCTGACGGTCTAGTATTAGGCCGTTACACAGTCAAAACTAGAAAACATCGATAGTGCTTTCTAAACAATTGGGTTTTAATGGTACAGCCAACTCGGCGTCCTAGTGAGAATCCCAGGCTCGCGGAGAATTACGGAGGCCTTGAAACTATATTTCATAATCATTGGAAGGAATATCCAATACAGAGGTCCTCAAGTTCAAGAGTATGTTCCTATAGTGCAAAAGTGTAAACTAATGGTCATATACCGGAATATATGCCATGTACTTAGAGAAATTGACTCTATAGACGGAAGAGAATGTGTAACGATATGAAACCATGATAAAACTCCGTCAATACATCAGTTAAAATCGTGTTTTAATACAAACTATAGAGTTTTAGCAATGAAGTTAACATGTACTTTAAAATAACTCAAAGTGCTTTTAAACATGCATGAATCAGTTTATAAACTCAAGGTTCATAAAGATAGGTCAAAACTTAGATAACTAGGCTTATTTATAAGTAAGTTTGACTATTTTTAACTCTGTCTCGGGTTGACAGAACACAATTATTCTGACGGTCAAACATGGGCGCGTCACAGGGCTGTGACGATTTATCGTGGGGCCGTCAGAGTGTTGTAACGCTCCGGTTATGGTCGGTCAGAGTTAACCGAGAAGCTTAAATATAACAGGGAGTGTGACGGCTTATCGTAAGACCGTTACGTCCCTCTAAAGGTGTAACACCCCGGTTGAATAATAAAATATAAAAGTAAAATATTGAAATATATACTGGAATTAAAAGTTATCTCCTTGTTATTTAATGACTTCAATGAATTTCTTAATTAAAGAATATTATCTATTTTTTAAAGTGGCCAAAATTATATCAATAATTATTTTTCTACAATAACTATAAAGCAACTTTCATATTCCAAGATGCAATCGAATTTTCTACGTTGAATTGGATTTAATTGATATAAATCAAATTAATCGAATTTCACCTGTAGGCCAAAGTTCCGACTAATTTCTAAAAATATGGAAAAATCATATTCTTTTAGAGAACGAAGTTTCAAACAATATTGTCAACTGGGCCGACCCCAAATAAAAATTTAATTAGGCTGAATTAAGGAGTTTTAGCCAGAATCCTTACTTTTCATAGACCAACCTTAATCGATCAAATTCGAGTCCATTTCTCAACCAATCAAGCTCAAACCGGTCCCAAATGATAGGTTAACCCTAGTAGATTGTTTCTCCTCTAAAACCCTAGCCTCTAGAAGCTCCCTTTCGGTGGTGGCAGCACGGATAGGATCGAGTGCGAGTTTTTCGCCGTTCTTCCCTCTTTGGACTCTTCACCCTAATTCGATCGCTAGAGGCATCCATTAACCCTATAAGTAGAAGGCTTTGGTAGCCCTAGAACCCCATTTGCATCTCCAACAGATGACGTGACCTGTGGTGGCCGATCGACGGCGTATTAGGGCGAGGATGGACGGGTTTTCGCGGATTAGGGTTTTGGCATCTTCCTCTTTCTTCCTCGATTAATGTAAGTTTCTCTCAGGCCCAACCTTAATTAAACTATACCATGACATGCACCTCGAAGTCTTCTTTTATTTGATCATGTTTTTCTCAATTTTTATGATCTATATTGTGCGAATTCATCGTTTCATTGAGAGCATGTGATTAGGGTTTTTCTACATTCCTTTTTGTCAGATTATGTAGGCTAATCAAAGTCAAATCTTGAGATTGATCATGCCTTCTTGTTCTTTTTTAAGTTCTCTTTGGATCGATACTAGTTTGCCCAATTTTTATGAAGTATATAGATCGAATTAAGCTTTTCATTTGACATGTATCGGGTTGTCACCGTTCTGGGCATGGCGAGCATTGAACGGCCCTAACAAAGACCGCTTATTGTTCCGCGGTAGCACGATAGACCGTTTGTTTAGACTGAGCGGCCTCCAGTTAGACCGTTTATATGTCAAGCGGCCACGAGATTGAACGTCGTTATATGGCGGGGTTCCAAGTGGAGCGGCCCTCAAACGACCGTTTACAGAATTGAACGGCCCCTCGATAGACCGCGTTGTGACGGTGGGTTTTTCAAAGAAAAGAGGAGTTGCATTGGTTCTGAGCGGTCCTCCTCTGACCACTGAATGCGTTGAGCGGTCCATATATAGACCGTTTTAACCCTATTTCAGTAAAATATTACTCGTTTCCAGCATGTTGTGTTATATTTTTTTCTTGATTAGATAATACGATTTTAGGGCTTAAATTTGTAGTATGAACACACTAATGACTAGGATTCATGGAATATTTGATCTAAGGTCTAATTCTCATCCAATTATGTTATCCTCTCCATGTTCACTTTTCATGTATCCTAGTTTAATTGAAAAGAAAATAGACTAATATGCTTGATCAAGTAATTAGTTGCAATTCATTTATTAGTTAGAACTTGTTTTAAGGTCGTGCCACTCCGGTGGTGGCGACTAGACCGAATGTCTCGTTTTCCGTTGATTGTTAGCTATTGAATTCTTAGACATCGAATTACCTCTCCGTCGGATATTCCTTCCGACGGACTAGGTGTTCATGCTCCAAGGCCTCCGTAAGCCCCCGCGAGCCTGGGATTCCCACTAGGACGTCGCGCGGGTTGTACCCACAAAGCCTGAACCATCTAACTCGTTGGAATCGCTTGCTTTTGCCCGAGCCCAGAGTCGGGACTGTCTTGGTTTGAGCGGCCCTTTTGAGACCGTTCATCCAATGAGCGGTCCAGTCATGACCGTCTGACACTATGAACGGCCCCCGTTAGACCATTTTTTTCAACCGACTGTGTGTCGACCTTGGTCATCTGGACTAAGTGATTTTCGCGGTCGTTTATGGACCGTGTACCTCTCACGCGGCCCCTTCGTGACTATGTTGATCTGGCGTATGCACCGACCTTCCTCGTGCATCGATATTTAAACGGCTCTTATTTGACCGTTCTGTGATAGAGCGGCCCGAATAGGACCGTGTTATTGCTTTTAAGCGGTCCATGTTAGACCGTTTACTTGTTTAGCGATCCTCTGCTGACCGTTTATGTTTCAAGCTTTCCATTTTTAGGTTTTGAATTGTGTAAGTTGCTCTAGCCTATTCAGGCTATGGTATTTCGAGTTTTTGACCTATTGTTAGGTCTATTGATAACATTATCCATTCTAAGTCATTTTGAATGACTTTTCCCTCTTGATTAATGAGCTTGTTGTTTGGAATCTCAAGAAAAATCAATAATTCTTACGCATTACACCTTGATTACATGAATTTGATCTTGGAACTCTTGGCCATTAAACATTGTGGATGTCTAGATTCGTGTGATCTATGTTCCAAATAAATCAATGCCAAAGCAATCATTTTAAGGGCCCAGTATGGTCCTGGGAGGCGCACTCGAAAAGTACTTGATCCCCGGAGAGGTGAATGACTAGGTGTGGCATTTGGCACCGGTACTATCTAGCGTGTTGAGTCTATGACATTCCACACTCTTGTGATACTTACTATACTTTCTTGAAAGTAGGAAGTGCTTGCTCGCATGACTTGACTTGACTTGATATATGGCCATTCACTTGAAGTTCTAACTACTTGCTCTTGCTATTGTGACTTGCAATCTTTATCGTGCTAGTAATCTTGTTATCATACTTAATTATTTTTCTCACGTTATTCATGCATTCATGACATGGTTAATTATTTAAACTATGCTTGATGATAGAGTGTAATTCCTACTGAGCTTCTTGCTCACCCCTACTTTCGAACCCTTTTCAGGCAACGCGGTAGATGGAACGCTTGAAATTGGGATCGGGCCAACGTGATCGAGTGAACCTGGAGTTTAGAGACCGGAGTCTTTTATTTTCTTGAGTCTAGATAGTATCGTGGATCTTGCTATTTTCTCTTCTTTATTTCTTTTATTGAGTCCATATTATATTTAAATTCCAAATATCAATAAAATTATATTTCCTCAAATTAATGGCCTCCATGTGTTGAATATTATTTAGTTGTGTCTAATTTATTTTGCTCTTGCTATCTTGACTGTTTCGCTGTACGTTCCGAACACTGCTTCCCACTGCTATCGGTTCGGGGCGTGACAGAAGTGGTATCAAAGCCTCGATTGTTGAGTCCTAGGTTCTTGTCCGTAAGTATAGGTTACCCTAAATAATAGGTCGTGAAATCCTTGTCATTCATTCTTGTTACCCTGTGAGTTGGGGTAGTACTTCGGGTTAAGTAATAAAATATGTATAATATTGCGTAGCCCGACGCGTAAGGATAACAAAATTTTTAACCTTATAATTATTTTTGCAGGGGTTTAAGCTCTTTTCGAAATGAAAGCAAGAGGATCTACGAGTAAGCTAAGGTTTGGTTTCGCTAGAAGGTGGCGAGTCCATCGTAAAAAGATTCGAAGTAATAAGAAGAAAAGGATTAACCTTTTGCAAATGAAATATTTTCACTGTCACAAAGTTGGTCATCTAATCAAGGAGTGCTGGTGAAGGAGCGGAGTGTGTCTTCGTTGCGAAAATAAAGAACATGTAATGGCTAATTGCCCTAAGCTACTTCCACAAGAAAGTTGGAACTAATTTCTATCAAATGAAGAATTATATAAGGTGTCGTTCTCCATTATCCTTAACTATAGTTAAATTCTTTTGCATTCCATTAGTTGTATGATTATCATGTTATTTTGTGAATAGATAATGACGTCCGACGAATTTGGAGACCAAATTCCTTGAAGTGGGGGAGGATGTAACACCCCGGTTGAATAATAAAATATAAAAGTAAAATTTTGAAATATGTACTTGAATTAAAAGTTATCTCCTTGTTATTTAATGACTTCAATGAATTTCTTAATTAAAGAATATTATCTATTTTTGAAAGTGACCAAAATTATATCAAGAATTATTTTTCTACAATCACCATAAAGAGACTTTCATATTCCAAGATACAATCAAATTTTCTACGTTGAATTGGATTTAATAGGTATAAATCAAATTAATCGAATTTCACCCGTAGGCTAAAGTTCTGACTAATTTCTAAAAATATAAAAAAACTATATTCTTTTAGAGAACGAATTTTCTAACAATATTGTAAATTGGGCCGACCCCAAATAAATTTTAATTAGGCTGAATTATGAAGTTTTAGCCAATTTTTTTGCTTTTCATAGACCAACCTTAATCGATTAAATTCGAGTCCATTTCTCAACCAATCGAGCCCAAACCAATCCCAAATGATAGGTTAACCCTAGTAGATCGTTTCCCCTCAAAAACCCTAGCCTCTAGAAGCTCCCTTTCGGTGGTGGGGGCATGGATAGGATCGAGTGCGAGTTTTTCACCCTTCTTCCCTCTTTGGACTCTTCACCCTAATTCGATCGCTAGAGGCATCCATTAACCCTATAAGTAGAAGGCTTTGGTAGCCCTAGAACCCCATTTGAATCTCCAACAGACGATGTGACCTGTGGTGGCTGATCGACGGCGTATTAGAGTGAGGATCGACGGGTGTTCACGGATTAGGGTTTTGGCGTCTTCCTCTTTCTTCCTCGATTAATGTAGGTTTCTCTCAGGCCCAACCTTAATTAAACCATACCATGACATGCACCTCAAAGTGTTCTTTTACTTGATCATGTTTTGCCCAATTTTTATGATCTATATTGTGTGAATTCATCGTTTCATTGAGAGCATGTGATTACGGTTTTTCTACATTCTTTTTTGTCTGATTATGTAGGCTAATCAAAGTCAAATATTGAGATTGATCATGCCTTCTTGTTCGTTTTTAAGTTCTCTTTCGATCGATAGTAGTTTGCCCAATTTTTTATGAAGTATATAGATCGAATTAAGCTTTTCATTTGACATGTATCGGGTTGTCACCGTTCTGGGCATGGCGAGCATTGAACGGCCCTAACAGAGATCGCTTATTGTTCCGCGGTCGCATGACAGACCGTTTGTTTGGACTGAGCGACCTCCAGTTAGACCATTTATATGTCAAGCGGCCACGAGATTGACCGTCGTTATACGGCGGGGTTCCAAGTGGAGCGGCCCTCAAACGACCGTTTACAGAATTGAACGGCCCCTCGATAGACCGTGTTGTGACGGTGGGTTTTTCAAAGAAAAGAGGAGTTGCGTTGGTTTTGAGCGGTCCTCCTCTGACCGCTGAATGTGTTCAGCGGTCCATATATAGACCGTTTTAACCCTGTTTCAGTAAAATATTACTTGTTTCCAGCATGTTGTGTTCTATTTTTTTCTTGATTAGATAATACGATTTTAGGGCTTAAATTTGTAGTATGAACACAATAATGACTAGGATTCATGGAATATTTGATCTAAGGTCTAATTCTCAACCAATTATGTTATCCTCTCCATGTTCACCTTTCATGTATCCTAGTTTAATTGAAAAGAAAATAGACTAATATGCTTGATCAAGTAATTAGTTGCAATTCATTTATTAGTTAGAACTTGTTTTAAGGTCGTACCACTCCGGTGGTGGCGACTAGACCGAATGTCTCATTTTCTGTTGATTGTTAGCTATTGAATTCTTGGACATCGAATTACCTCTCCGTCGGATATTCCTTGTACCGGACTAGGTGTTCATGCTCCAAGGCCTCCGTAAGCCCCCGCAAGCCTGGGATTCCCACTAGGACGCCGGGCGGGTTGTACCCACAAAGCCTGAACCTTCTAACTCGTTCGAATCACTTGCTTTTGCCCGAGTCCAGAGTCGGGACTGTCCTGGTTTGAGCGTCCCTTCTGAGACCGTTCAGCCAATGAGCGGTCTAGTCATGACCGTCTGACACTTGAACCGCCCCCGTTAGACCATTTTTTTCAACCGACTGTGCGTCGACCTTGGTCATCTGGACTAAGTGATTTACGCGGTCGTTTATGGACCGTGTACCTCTCACGCGGCCCCTTCGTGACTATTTTGATCTGGCATATGCACTGACCTCCTTGTGCATCGATCTGTAAACGGCTCTTATTTGACCGTTTTGTGATAGAGCGGCCCGAATAGGACCGTGTTATTGCTTTTAAGCGATCCATGTCAGACCATTTACTTGTTTAGCGGTCCTCTGCCGACCGTTTATGTTTCAAGCTTTCTGTTTTTAGGTTTTGAATTGTGTAAGCTGTTCTAGCCTATTCAGGCTATGGTATTTCAAGTTTTTGACCTATTGTTAGGTCTATTGATAACATTACCCATTCTAAGTCATTTTGAATGACTTTTCCCTCTCGATTAATGAGCTTGTTGTTTGGAATCTCAAGAAAAATCAATAATTCTTACGCATTACACCTTGATGACTTATGGTTGGGAGTGAGGGGTGGACGTAGGTCTTGGTGACCGAACCACCTAAAAATCTCTTGAGCAGTGGTTTGTCTGTGTGTTTGCTTCCGCTAGATGATTGCTTAGGCACGCTCCATGTGTTTGCTCATGAGTTTAATTGAATTAGTTTTATTCTGTGATTGCGTCTAGCATCTGTGTTTTAATTTGGGCATTATTTCTGAACGGGATACATTCACCCCCCTCTGTATCCGGGCTTAGCACCCTATCAGACAGATATCAGGTTCCATTCTCTTAGGATTAGCGTTTAACAAAGAATCCAAAAGTATCATGCACGAGCCTACTGTGTCTTCAAATTTCTTGTCAAAGTTGCATAAAATGAGTAGATTCCAATTGTCCCTATATGAATCATATTAGGATAATATACTCCCAAATTTAGTCCCAGCTATATAACAAAGAATGAAGATATCACTTACCAACGTACAATTGGAATGAATATGTATGCCATTGAAAATAATTTTTTTGGCTTCTGCTAAAGCATCACCTTCTTAGATGAACCATCTAGGAAGATAGTAAACCATAGACAATTTACATATGTACAATTTGACTTCCTCGCATTCGGTGTCTCCTCCCACAATTGCCTGAAAAAGGTTATAACAAGTAAATAGTTTCACAGAAATCACCTAACATTTAGACAAGGAGTGTGAAGACTCACTCTGCATAGGCCTGAAACACGTCAGTATCAAGCTTATCTTGAGATGTTGACTTGGTGTATACTTCACCAAGTTTTTTCAACCTTCGTGTTTGCACCCCCTACCCCAGACTAGGGCCCCACATTCCTTCATTGGGAATTTCATTAATAGGTTCCTTGAACATCTTTTTGTTTTTCCTAGCCCTACATGCGCATTTAAGTTATAAAGGTAAACCAATTCACATTGGTATGCCAGAACAGTTAAAATGATAGAACTTATGGTCTTACATGACAGTGTGCACAAGCAGTCATTGCCGCTCAGTAGCTATGCTGGCTGTCAATGAAAGAGGGTGATATAGAATGAGAAAGATAAAAGAATAACATTAATATCTGGCTTAATAAGTAGTTGATGACAGTTGGGAACTACCTTGTTACTAATGCCTAATCTCCAGTGTAGCTCGGAGGACATAAGATCCCATTGTAATCACATAATAGATATTAACAAAGGTGTCCAAAATAAATGCTCAATATATATTAAATAAATGCTCAATGTTAAGAAGACTGATAGCTATTAGTCCAAAATAGATATTAGCATGTTTCAGCAAACATTACAAGACCATATTAGTCCAAAATAAATATCAAACATCACAAGTATCAAACCTTTCCCAAAACAGAATACATATGGCTAAAGCCATGGAGAAATGTTTATAGATGAAGCCAATAGTGAGATAATAAATGACACTACTACAAGAAATCAAACAATTGGATTATGTGGGTAAATAATATATGATAAATCATCTACAGTGTCATGAATTACCTCCGAATCCCATGTCACTGTTTGCACCATTTAATATCCCATTCCTAAATTACTCCCAAAAATCAACAAAATGTCACCTTGAATTCACAGAAACTAGGTGAACCTAAAAAACACAGAATTCTCGATCTAGATGATAAGGAAATGCTACTTTTGCATTGCATGGGTAATCAATATATGTATGTCAACTAAAATAAGAAAATTAAAGAAATCAAAAATAATATTTTTAGTGAACAATACAAATACATTATAAGTTGGAACTTCTATCCCATCAATGTCATCTCTTTCCCATAGATGTTGTACATCATAGCCATCACTATCACTATCACCACCAACATTGTGCATTGGCTCAATGTCTAAGAGGTCTCCTTCACCTTCTTTGTTGTCATCTTGCACGTCAAAGAAGTCACTTGGCTTTGTCTTCCAGACAACATATCAACCGCTCTCTTTTGGATCTTCAACATACCATACTTGCTCTACTTGAGAGGCAAAGACAAACGGCACTGTAGTTTTCAATCTACAAGTGGGATTGACAAGGGTAAAGTTTTTTTCACATTTAATGCCTCGATTAACATCAATCTAATCACACTTGAAGAGAAAAATTCTCGTCTCTCCATAGTAATTCAATTCTACAATTTCATTGATGAACCCATAATAAACCAATTCACCATGAATGGGTTTTTTGTCCTTTGCACTTGCAAAACTTGACGTTTGAGCAGACACTACTATTGGGCATGTGTGGAACATGCTTGATTCTATTATTTTGATGATGTCTGACTATGAGTCATTGATGAGTCTTATATGGATTTGATAATGCCAACATGCATAAGTTTCAGGTCAAAGTCAGCACAACCATGTGAAGATAAAAGAAGATGAGCAGTATGAAGATATCATGCAATGGTGTAATGAGATATGATGCATTGAACCAAATGGTATGAACAAGGCCAGCCAACTCAAGATGCAAAGGCATATGCATGCACAGAATATAAGGAGCTATGCATTGGATGAAACTTAGTTGCCAAGGTTGAAAGTAACTCAAGGTGCAAAGGCAGAATTCAGGTGAGAATTGCAAGTTCAAGAGAGCTGCTCCGACCTTGTCTCACGCTGCTCCAACATCAGCTTCAAAGGAGTGGGCAACTTCTTAAGACAGGTCGACACCAATGTTAGAGCATGTCGACCTCATGTGCCTTCTAGAGACTATTATACTGGTAGGTTTCTTAAGACATTTCAACACCACTTCAAGACAGGTTGACACCACTGTTACAGCAGGTCGACCTCATCTGCCTTCTAGAGACTGTTATACTGGCAGGTTTCTTAATATAGCTCAACACCACTTCAAGACAGGTCGACACCATTGTTACAGTAGGTCGACCTCATGTGCCTTCCACAGACTGTTATACTGGCAGGTTTCTTATGATAGGTCAACATCACTTCAAGACAGGTCGACACCACTGTTACAGCAGGTCAACCTCACGAGCCTTCCAGAGACTTATACTGGCAGTTTTCTTAAGACAGGTCAACACCACTTCAAGACGGGTCGACACTACCTCTACAGTAGGTCAACACCACTGTTACAGTAGGTCAACCTCACGAGCCTTCCAGAGACTGTTATACTGGTAGTTTTCTTAAGACAGGTCAACACCACTTCAAGACAGGTCAACACTACCCCTACAGCATGTCAACACTACTTTCACAGTAGGTCGACCTCATGGTGCTTCCAAAAGCTATTATAGAAGGATTTTCTCAAAGCAATTTTGACCTCACCTCTCAACAGGTCGACCTCACTGAAGAAGAATCTCAAAAGTATTCTGTTCGATCTGTCATTTCGAAAACCATCTAGAGAATAAAATATTCGGGCGTAAACCTCTAAAAACATAGTTTTTGAGGTCTGGAAGAAGGCTCCCAGGTCAGAGGTTCTGCCATCTCTTTATGACACCTCAGAAAATCATTTTGAAGAGGACCATGTGAGGGACCAAAATCTGTGAAAGTTCCTTCTGCCAGAAATCTGTCTCTTCTGTCCTAGAAAAGGACTGGTCAGGTGGTCTGGCCTCTAATGTACTATGGACAAAGCCATTCCCCATGCCTCAAGATGTAAAAAGGGATGTCCTTCCCTGCTATGCCAGCCCATGAAATTTAAGGATGCTGTAGACACATTTGGTCAAACCTCACTTATTCATTCCAACATTTCAAATACATATCATGGAGGGAAGATAGACTTCACGTATACTCCCTTATGCCTGGTGGGTTTACTCAAGCCCTACTAAAAGAAGGTAAGAATTCTAGAAGAACATTTCAAATTTGAATCAGTCTTCTGCAGTTTTCTTGGAGGGAATTTTTCCCACTGGCTCTTCTATAAATACATGAAGCCTCTATTGGAGAAGCTGATGCGGCCTTAGAAGAGAGCCACGCCCTTGAGCATTCAAGAAATCTATGAGGAAAAGAAAAGGGGAGTGTGTGCAGCCCAGCTCTAGTCTGACCTAGACCAGTGTTGTAAGAGAGAAGAGAAAAGAGAGAAGAAGAAAGGAGAGAAGCCTTAGAATGAGAGCAACCCTGCAGAAACCCATCAGAGAAGATCCATTTGGATCTATGTCTGAAGTTGCAGGCACTGGTATTCAAACTCTTATCTGAATCTATAGTCAAAGTTCTTCGATGCCTTGTTTTATCTTTCATTTCTTGCTTTAAACTCAATATCCTTGTGTGGTCTACTGTGTTTAAAGCATTGCCCGGTGCTCTGTTTAGAGATCGGAAGTCTTTTTGCTGCACTTGCAGCTTGTTGTTTTCTGTGTGTGTGTGTGGGGGGGGGGGGGGTTGAGGACTACGTCCTCATGTGGTAAAGCCTCTCCGGGTTTGGTGAGGGGTGGGCGTAGGTTGTGGGTTTGCAACTGAACCACCTTAAAAATTCCTTGTGCAATGGGGTGTGCGTTTGTGATTGATCCATTTTGCCTTTCCCGCATTCCCAGGACGACCAGCATAAGGGATTTGTACCTGTACTGATTCATCTGCATTGGGTTATGCATTTGTAGTTGTTTGTTCAACACTCACTCTAGCATCATCTTCACTCATACATCCAGTTCATTCATCCTGTCAGAGTCTGGTGAGATCCCTGCAATCCAGTGCAGCTGATATCCCTTTGTTCTGAACCTGCTCTGAAGGAATGTCGACCTCACCACTTGGGAGTGTTGACCTCAGGAGCCTGTGCACTGTGCTTTGTCGTTTCCATTTGAGTTATTCCTATTAGATCCGCTGTGCATTGTGTCTAAGTGTCTCATTTGCTTTATAGGAGTGGTTTATGTTTTTATCAACCAAGAGTTTTAATTAGGACAATGTTTTTGGTAGGATCTATTCAACCCCCCTTCTAGATCCAGTGCACCCCAAGGACCCAACAATTGGTATCAGAGATAAGTTTTGTAATACTCAGATCCAACGATCTGCAGAGAGAGATCCCAGTGCATTTGACCAAATGGCTTCATCCGTTGAACAAGTTTCAATGATTTTCCCGCCTATATTTGACGGTTCTAATTTTACCATGTGGCTAGGAAAGATGTGTGCCTTTGTCAACTCCATTGATATAAGGTTATGGAATCTCATATACCATGGTCCGCACAGACTGCGATCAGATTCATCTGAATGGTCTGCTGAACAAAGGACCAACAATGTTGACAACCTTGTTGCTCTCAAAATGATAAAAGCTGCAATTGATGCTTCCAAGTATCCTTTTGTCCATAGCTGCAGCACTGCTCAGGAGATCCTAGATGGACTGGCCAGGATCCATGAAGAAGAAAATCGGAATCACTGCCTCATGGCCGATAGTCCAGATCATCCAAGTAATCCGTCTACATCTCAGGTAAGCTCTGACTTAGAGGACTTTACCTTTGAAGAATTAATGGATGCATATGATGAGTTGGCAAAGTAATACAAGAGGCTAAAATCTAAAAACAAAAAATTGAAAAAGAAATTTGAAAGCAATCATGTTGATGCCTCTTCTTGTAAAAAATGTTCTAGTCTTGAAGAGCTCAATGAGACTCTTATGATTGATTTAGATTTACATAGAGAAAGCATTGGATGTTTAAGAGATGAAAATGGTACCCTGCAATCTGAAATAACTAGGCTAGAAGAGACTGTAAGACAACTTAAAAATCAACCTAAATCAATATCCAAAGATTAAACAACGCTTGATGGGTTAATACAATATGTGAGGCTGCTGCAAGAAAATGAAGAGTTAAAGGAACAAATAAATATATTGACTGAAAAATTGGCTGCATTTGAAAAAGGCAAGCATATTGTGAATGATGGCTCTGAGTAGTTGCAAGCCTTAGAACAAGAAATTGAGAATTACACAAGTGTGAATGCCATGCTCAATGAGCAATTGGCTGCGTGCAAAGAGGACCTTGCTGAATCTGAACTGCACCTCTCCTCATTGGATAATGAAAATATGGATTTAAAAAATTCTCAATCAAAGTTTGTTCAGGGCAAAGATAATCTAGACAGAATTTTGCAGACTAGGCCCAACCATCAGAGAGAGGGTTTGGGGTATAAACCTGTGAACAAGAAGGGCTTTGGAAATAAGCTATATACCTCCTTTCCTTCTGGCTCAAATGAAGCCAGCACCTCTAGTGGTCCCCCAAAACTGCATGCTGCTTAGAAAAACCAAAAATAGATTGGTAAATAGAAAAGGAAGGCTCCCAAGCAAAAATAAAAAATTGAATTTGCTGGTTTTTACATGCATGATAGGAAAGGCCATACTAAACACCATGCTCCCCATAAAATGAATATTTTTTGCTTCTATTGTGGTATACTTGGTCACACTGTGCATGATTGCCTTACCTTGAAGAATGATGAGCTAAGAGCAGGTCAAAACAGAAGGAAAAATGTGAAGGGCCAAGGCAAAGGACATGTCGACGCTGGGAGAAAGCATGCTTGGCATGCTCATGCTCTGAAGCCCAGGTATGAACCTGTGCGTATACGCACCCATCAGGAGAGGTCAACGCACTCAAAGGCTATCAGAAGAAACCCTCCTCCTTGGTGCTTCCACTATGGAAGAATTGGCCACACAGTCAAGGACTGTTGGCATCTGAAGGGAAGGTATCACTCTCATTCCAGGAATGTTGAATTCCCTGTTCACCCACACAAGCTTGATGCACAAACAGATAGAAAGAATGACAAATCATTTGTGTGGTGTTTCCATTGTGGTAAATATGGACATATATTTCATGAATGTCCCTAGATGAGAAGTGATGATACACACGAAGCAAAGAAAATAAATTCATTTGCTAGAAGGGCTGCTAACCAACAAGGACCCAAGCAAGCTTGGGTATCTAAAGTTTCCAAATGAGAATTCTGGGTGTAGGGTGCCTTGGAGCTATACAAAGGAACTGCTGGAAATAAAAGCTCAAGGCACAGGTTCGTAAATAAAGTTTTCCATTCTTGTTATTTCTATATGATAAAGTTTGCTTTGTAGTTATTGCATTATAGGTCTATCTTCATTTCAATCCTGCAAGCTGAAATTATCTCCCTGAACTGCTAAAACATCCTCCATGATTTTAGATGAACTTCTAAGGTGGATTACATGCCTAACAACTAATGTGAGTTTCTGGTATATTAAATGGTGATGTGCAGAAAGGCAGGTTAAGCTCGCCCGGAACTCTCACTATGCGTGATTCGGGTCTTCGGATCAATACCTCCCTCTTGTACCAAAAATCAATAATTTAATATGCTTAATTCATGAGGAATCTGTCTTGCTGATGGAAATGATATGATGATGAGTCACTGCTTGCTTATTGCTACGTCCATTTTGGCAGCCATATGAATTTCCTATTTAGCACATTGATTATTGCTTTTGCTGATACTTGCCATGGCTACATATAATTCAACTCATCACTCATGTGCACATACAACACAGTGTTTAAATTGTCTTGATCTCCATAAGCATTGGACAAAGGGGGAGTCAAAGAGTCTGCACCTTAGTTTAGAATGCATTGCAAATAACCTGTGCTTGCATCACCTTGTGGTCTCATGTACTCCAATGCATATCATGTTAAAGGGACACAACAATGCATATCAATTGGTATCATTTCCATTGCATCATGTGTTCACATAAGTCATAGGTTGCAAACTCTATTGTCAACCCATACACAAGTTTAGGGGGAGTCAACATTCAAAATCAACTCTGCATCCTTGCACATTTTTGTTGACATATGTATAGACTGCATCTTCTTAGGGGGAGCTTGTTCTGAGCAAAATATGTTAAAATCTCCTTGTTGTTGATCAGGTCGACCTTAGACCAACTCAGGTCAACACCATGAGTGCCTGCGTTGACACTCCCTTGCATCTGACGATCTTACTTCACTCATTCTAGTCTGAGCTCACTGCACATCCTCGGGGGGAGAGTTCACTGTCCATTCTCACTCTCTACCCAACTGCATTCTCTGCATAAATCAGGCCACTGCATCATGATGATGATTTGCTATGTTTCACCTCGAGTCTGAAATGTTTTGACATCTCTGAACCTTCCTGGTTTGTCAGGAATCTACCATCTTTTGCATGCTCAGCTGTCTGATTCCTATCTTATTGAATGCCTTGAACTCCTTGGAGGATTTTCTTTCTATCGTTGAGTTCACGTATTAGAGTAAATCCTTAAGAGGAGTCTTCTTTTATGGAGTTCTGCAGTACTGCCCTAAACATGAAAGCCATTTGTTTAAATTTAATGAGTTCCTGAGCTTTAAAGATTAATGGTCTTGAAAGTGCATGTATCCAGACTTAATGGACCTAAATCAATTTTTCATATTTTGACATGTTATGCCTTCTTAAATCTGAAAGTTTATCTTAGTACAAAGGCATCCTTGATTGAGGAACTTAATTGTAGTATTGTTTTTAAACATCGATCAATCTATTTTCAAAAGGGGCTACACTTAATGAAAGCAATGAACTTCAGTCATGCTGAGTAACTGGGGATATTGGCGTCTAATAAACGTATATCCTTATATAATTAGGTGTGTACAGAGTTCAGTGCTCTAACGTAGAGCAATGGCAATGGATTTACTGAGAAATCGAGTCCCTTCACCAATGAAGTGGAAAGGACAACGTCATGAAGTGCCATGCTACCTCTGTTCTAAATTAAAGCAAAATGGTAAGCTACACTGAGTAACTGGGTGTGATGGCGTCTAATCAACGTGCACTCTCATGTCAAAAGGTGCATGCTTCACTTGACTGCTCGTAAAAGCAATAACAGTTGGTATCCAACAATGGTTTCAAAATAAAAATCTGAATTTGTAGTGCTCATGGATAAAATTAGAAATGCCTAGGTGTCTATGTAAGACCCAGTAGTTAACAGATCCTTATTGGTATTGAAATATGAAAAGATTCATGAACTTGGAACATTTTAATGGGCTTAATGGGCCTAGTTTAGTGGGTTTACCCATTTTTATAAGCTTATAGAAACTAGAATGGGCATTATTGCAATTTTGCTTCTTTTAATGCCTTTTTACAAAAATTAGTTATATATCAAAAAATTAAGAAATCAAAAGCATTGGATTTGTTTTTTTTTTTGGAGCATTCCCTCTCTCCCTCTTTCTTTTTCTCTTACGCCCTTCCCTACCCCCCTCTCTTGCTCTCGGTGATGTGATTACCTCGGGACCTTGCAGGAATTACAGGAGGTGGCCATGGCGAGGCCAAGGCGTAGGAGGAGTGGTGTCGTCATCGTGGAGGTGACCGTGGAGCGTAGAGGTTGGAAAACCCCGGGTGAAGGGCGCGGTTCCTTTGTGAAGAACGACGAGGAACGACATATCAATTGGCAAAACAAGTAGGGGGATGGATTTCTCTTCTTCTTAGGATGCTTTACCTCCAATTGCATGCCCATTGCCTTATGTTTTACCATGGTTTGAGTGAAAATCCATGAACATAGTCATTTATGTTTTAATTCATGAAAATCATTGCATGGCCAATGTTTTTGTGTTTTTGGTTATAAAAATGGTGTGAAATGGATGTATGAAGGCAGGGAGCAGGTTTAAAGTTGTTTTCCCATCGATTTGAATCGATTGGGAAGGGTTTCAATTCAGTTACTCCCGTTTTGGGACTACTGGGATAGTAGCAGTCCTTTCAGAGACCGTTTTTATTAGGCGTATAGGGCAGTGGACCTTAGTGGTCTCGGCCTGACCGTTTCTATTTAATGACGGCCCTTTGTCTAACCGTCTGTAAGCGGACCAGCAACAGACCGCCAAGCTCCTTCGTCCTGATTGAGGCGGTGTAAGAGTAGCATCCCAGACTGGACCATTTTTATCACTAGGCGATCAGTCATGCGACCATCTCTTTATCAGAACGGCCCTGTCTAGACCGTTTTTATTCTGTTCAATATATATATGAAGTGATTGTATCTAAACGGTCAGGGTGAGACCGCCTTGGTCAGTGATGCGGCAAGTTGTTCGATTTCTACCTGAGCTTTGCAAACCTGACTAGATCGCCTAGTCCCTACAGTTTATGAATTCAATCTTGCTTATTTAATTATGCATTTAATCTTGCATGTGCGCTGTAACGACCCGAAGATCCGGATACCGGTAAACCGATACCAAGAACTCGGGGAAGCCACCCAAGAGACTGATGAGGCCCCGTAAGGGTCGGAGGGTTTTGTCGAGGGGATGCATAACAAATTGGAATAACACGCGCGTAATATTAATTATAGCAACAATTTGAACTATAAACAAAAGAAAATTAAATATCAGAGTGATAAATATATACAATAGTCCAGATCCACAATATATACAAGTCCAACTATTGAACATGAGTCAAAATTATACAACTACTCGAGGCATACTCCGGTCAAAAGGTACAAGAAAGAGAAAAAGATTACTAACTACCTACTGACAGACCACTATTGGCACTAAGTACGGTCGTCAAAAGCACGAGAAGCTCCGGAAGACGGCTGAGGCTACTCACCTGAAAAAGTAAGGGTGAGTCTCTCAACAAGACTCAGTAGGGGTCACGCGGATCCCTACATCGCCACTAAACAAAGGAAAGCAATTAAAGCATGCATTGGCAGAATTAAACAACAATTCAGTAAAGCTGTAAAACTATCTAAACAATTTAACAACAGCTAACTATAATACCAATTAAATTTAAACGTGAGTACTCGAAATCTACCAATAGAATAAACTCAACATTTCCAAAATAATAGGAGAAAGAAGGACCACCAGAAAGTGAAACCAGATGCGTCCACTGACGGCTTACACTGCGTCTCAAGTATCTGCACAAGTCTTGATTGCGACAAGTGAGACACGTAACAGTACCAGAAAGAAGAACCAGTCAGGGTAACACTCGTGAGTGCCATTCCAAGCCCCTGACCACGTGTGCACACACTGGCTCATTGCCTTGAGCCAGGCCTCTAGCTAGTTTTTCCCCCTAGTAGGATGCTACTATAAAGCAGGGGCCCACGGAAACTAGCTTAAAAATGGTAAACTGGGACTACCCTGCCACCTCTCCTACATGGGCCGACACTAGAGGTCGCTGGGGTACAACTAGTGGTTCCATCACAAGGAAAGAGAACTAATTCTATTGGGATCTCAAACATGCCAAAATAACTTCAATATGGCGAATATGCAATATTAAAAGCATAACTAATTGAATATGTTAACAATTGAAGTCTACAAGAATTAAACGGTCAAGAGAAAGCTGCTCCAGTCGTACGCGGTCGTATGACTAGCCGCTCAATGGGGCTAAACGGTCACCATGAAGCCATTCAACACTACCCCCTTTCCGATTTCCAGGGTGTACGCGGTCCTATTCTGGGCCGTTTAATGGGCTGAACGGTCCAACGATCAGCCGCTCAATGTGAAATGCGGTTACTTGGACGGTGCCATGACTGGCCGTTCAATGGTTGAACGGACTAGGATGGGCCATGCCAACAAATTGAACGGACCATGTTGGGCCGTTCCGTCTACACCGCCTTACTATTTAAAGGCTCTACGCGGTCGAGGGTTAGCCGTGCAGGGTCTTACACGGTCCATAATGGACCTCTTAACGGTTTTAAACGGTCTAGACGAAGACCATGGTCTACTAGACGGTCACGAGGAGGACCGTGCCATTACCGCAGTAACGAGAACGGGGAATCCTCTATGGAAACCTCTCCCGGTCGATCCAAATGGATGGGATTACAATTTTCTAGCCTAATCCTGCCTTGCCACAACCATCCCATACCATT
Organism: Amorphophallus konjac; assembly: GCA_022559845.1. Taxonomy (NCBI): domain Eukaryota; kingdom Viridiplantae; phylum Streptophyta; class Magnoliopsida; order Alismatales; family Araceae; genus Amorphophallus; species Amorphophallus konjac. Next base: position 80,258,782 of record CM040129.1, read on the forward strand.
CAAACCATCAAAACTTAAAGACAATGGCCATGATATAATTTTCATGAATTAAAATGAAAATACAATGTCCATGGAACTTTGCACATAAATCTAAGAAAATGACGGGCAAGGGCAATGCATGGGGTACTGGCGCAATCCTAACGAGGCAAAGAATCCATCCTCCTACCTCGATCGCGATGAAACCGATGTTCCGACGCCAAACGGCCGAGAGAAGCCACGCCGTCCTCTCGCCAGCATACGCCTCTACGCTTTGTGGTTCAAGCCAAGGCTGGTGCCAATGCGATCCTCGCGGTGTGAGCAATCCGAGGACGTCCACCACACCTTCGTCTGTAGCCCGGACGGATCATGCCCCGAGAGAGAGGGGGAGACGTCCGTGTGAGAGAGAGAGAGGGTGAGATGGGGAGAGAGGGGGGTCAACGGTTTGGTAAAAAAAAATTTATATTAATTTTTTTTATTTTAAACCTCTAATTGCATTTTAAACCCCCAAAGAAGCATAATTATGTAAATGCCTAATGAATGTCTTAAAAGCTTTAACTAAATGGGATAAAATGCTAGAAAAAGCCCATTAAATCCATTAAAATTGCCTAAATTCATGGATTAAATTCTATATTAATACTGGTAAAGATCCGTTAAAGAACGGGTCTTACAGTCCCTCTCTCTTAATAGAAATTTCATCCTCAAAATTTAAAAGGAAGAACTGAAAGAAAATTATGCCTCATTCGAATAAGAAAGGAAACTGCTGACGCATTACATCCTCACGTTCCCATGTTGCTTCATTGCCAGAGTGACGCTACCATACATCTTTAACCAGAGGGATTACCTTATTTCTCAATCATTGCTCACGATGATCTTCAATTCGGATTGGGTATTCTGGCGTAGATATATCTGCAGTCACTTCAGGCCAAACTGAATCATCAAGCACGTGAGATGCATCAGGAACATACTTTCTCAGTTGGGAAACATGAAATACATCGTGGATTGCTTGCATCGCCGCTGGCAACTGAAGTCGATAAGTAACTTGGCCTACACATTCCAAGATAGGAAACAGACCAATGTAACGGGGACTAAGCTTTCCACGCTTCCCAAATCTCATAACGCCTTTCATCGGAGATATTTTTACAAACACCATATCTCCAGGCTCAAATCGCAATGGTCGCCTGCGCTGATCTGCATAGCTTTTCTGTCGACTCTGAGTTGTCAATATTTTCTGTCTGATCTGACAAACCACATCAGCACACTGCTGAACCATATCAAGTCCTGTCAACAATCTGTCACCAGACTCAAACCAGTTCAACGGTGTACGACAAAGACGCCCATATAAAGCTTCATACGGTGCCATGCCAATGCTGGAGTGATAACTGTTAGTATATGCAAATTCCACTAATGGCAAATGCTGACTCCACAGACGCTGCCAATCTAGGCAACACGATCGCAACATATCTTCTAAAGTCTAAATAGTCCTTTCTGACTGACCATCAGATTGAGGATGATATGCTGAACTGAAAGCTAACTCTATGCCCAACGCTTTTTGAAAACTGCGCCAGAAGCCAGAAGTAAACCATGGGTCACGATCTGACACAATAGATATTGGAATTCCATGCAATGGCACAATCTTTTCGACATAAATTTCGGCCAATTTCTGAACACTCCAAGCAACTTTAATTGGCAATAATCTCGTTGTCTTAGTTAAGCAATCAACTAACAGCCAGATTCCATCGAGGTCTTGTGAAGTCCGGGGTAAACCCACAACAAAATTTGTCGTGACATGATCTCATTTCCACATCAGAATTTCTAAAGGTTGAAGCATTCCTCCAGGCTTTTGATGCTCAGCTTTAACCTATTGACATGTCAAACATTTAGACACAAACTCAGCTACATCCTTTTTCATTCCTGGCCACCAGAATTGCCTTTTTAGATTTTGATACATCTTGGTAGTGCCGGGGTGAATAGCATAACGGGATCCATGGCCTTCATGCAAAATGGCATTTCTCAACACACCATCAACTAGAACATACAGCCTCCCTCTGAAGCTGACCACTAACTCATCATCAAACTCAACATCATGCATCATTATAATGCAGGACAATTCAGAATCAGCATACTGAGCTTCCTTGATCTGTTGATAAATAGCTGGAGTAATCACAAGACTAGCACACACAGCTACCATCGGATCAGAAGGAATGTCCACGGTGAATGTCTCGCAAGGAAACTGTTCCCACAACTTCCATTCTCGAACCAGCAAATGACTGATTTGCACTTTCCTGCTCAGAGCATCAGCCACCACATTAATTTTTTCTGGCTGATAGGAGAGAGTGAAATCATAGTCTTTCATATATTCCATCCATCTGCGCAGCTGAAGATTCAAATCTTTTTGGGAAAACACATACTACAGGCTTTGATGATCAGTAAAGATCTCAAATTTCTCACCATATAAGTAGTGTCTCTAGATTTTTAATGCAAAGATCACCGCTGCAAGCTCCAAATCATGAGTTGGATAATTCTCTTCATGCTGTTTCAATTGTCAGGATGCATAAGCTATAACTTTGCCATGTTGCATAAGCATTGCACCCAGACCTACTGGAGAAGCATCCGTGCATACCACGAATCCACCTGAGCCAGAAGGTAAAACCAGCACGGGAGATGTAGTGAGTAGCCTTTTCAATTGATTAAAGCTCTGCTCACACTGATCTGACAAGACAAAAGGCACATCCTTATGAGTCAGACGAGTCATTGGCGTGGCAATCCGTGTGAAATCTTGAATGAATCTTCGATGATAACCAGCAAGATCCAGAAAACTTCTGATCTCTGTCACAGTTCTTGGTCTCTGCCATTGAAGAACAGCCTCAATCTTTGCCGGATCAACTGCAACTCCATCACCAAAAATCACATGGCCGAGAAAATGCACTTCCTGAAGCCAAAACTCACATTTGCTGAACTTTTCATAAAGTTCGTGATCTCGCAGAGTTTGCAATACAATCCTGAGATGCTGCACATGTTCTTCTTCAGAAGCAGAATAGACCAGAATATCATCCACAAAAATCACCCCAAATCGGTCCAGATATGGACGAAACACACGCTGCATCAGGTCTATAAAAGCTATCGGAGCATTGGTCAGCCCAAACGGCATAACCAAAAACTCATAATGACCATATGGCGTGCTAAAAGTAGTCCTTTCCACATCAGATTCCCGAATCCTCAATTGGAAATAGCCATATCGAAGATCAATCCGTGAAAAGACAGTAGCTGACTGAACTTGATCAAACAAATCATCAATCCTGGGCAAAGGATACTTGTTCTTGACAGTCACCTGATTCAGCTGCGTGTAATCAATACATAGCCTCAGGCTTCCATCTTTCTTTTTTACAAACAACACTGGAGCACCCCATGGAGAAAAGCTTGGATGGATATAGCCTTTTTCCAACAAATCTAACAACTGTGCTCTCAATTCCTTCAATTCAGCTGGAGCCATACGGTAAGGTGCCTTTGCTAAAAAGTGTAATCAATACAAGCAGTTTATGAATTCAATCTTGCTTATTTAATAATGCATTTAATCTTGCATGTGCGCCATGATTAAATATTTCTATAAACTGTGGCACATTCTTATATCCCAATAGAGTTATTTTCTCTTTCCTAGTGATGGAACCACTAGTCGTAGCCCGATGACCTTTAGAGTCGGCCCACCTGGGAGAGGTGGCGGGGTAGTCCCGATGTACGGTTTTTAAGCTAGTTTCTGTGGGCCCCCTTGCTTGTCAATAGCACCCTATTGGGGGGGAAAAGTAGCTAGAGGCCTGGCTCAAGGCATTGAGCCTGTGTGTGCACACGTGGTCAGGGGCGTGGACTGACACTGATGAGTGTGACCCTGACTAGTACTTGACTTTGGTTATTGTTACGTGTCTCACTTGCCCCATTCCATGCTAGTTGAGATATCTGAGATGCAGTGTAAGTCGTCAGTGGACTCGTCTGGTCTTCTTTTGGTGGTCCTCTCTTTCTCCTGTCACTTGGAAATGTTGAATTTTAATTCTATTGGTAGATTATGATTCTCGTGTTTAATTATTCGTTCGAATTAATATGGGATAAGATGGCATTTGTGTTTGGCTATATTTAATTGTTCTTATACCTATATAGCTTTATTTAACTGTCATTTTCCTATGTCATTGTGTTATCACTGCGTTTATGAATTTAGCTGCGAGGTAGGGATCTGCGTGAACCCTTCTGAGTCTATGATGTGAGACTCACCCTTCCTTTCCAGGTGAGACAGAGCAGCAGTCTGCGGGTTTTCCACCTGCTTTTGGCCGACAGTCTTAGGTGCTAGCAGTGGTCTCTTTTGCCCTTTTGACCGGGGTATGCCCTGTGTAGTTGTTTTCTTTTAACTCTTGTACAGTGTGTGGACTTGTAATGGTTGGATCTGGACTATTATATGAATATATCACTCTATTATTGTAAATTGCTTCCGTTTATTTCAAAATGTGCGTGCACTTCCAACTCATTATGCACCTCCTCAACCAATCCTCCCAACCCTTACGGGGCCTCATGAGCCTCTTGGGTGGCGTCTCCGAGTTCTTGGTATCGATTTACCGATATCTTGATCTCTTGGTCATTACAGTTGGTATCAGAGCTTCGTTTGGGGTGTTGTATAAGGAATTGAAATTACAATAGTCCAGAACAAGTCCATGTGTACCACAATTGCTAGCTTAGGATGTTTCTCCGTGATTACTTATGTGTTTTTCTCGTTATGTGTCTTCTCTTAAACTTAAATTTAATGGTGCCTAGACAGAGAGTTCAAGTGCAAGCCAATGTGCCCCGAGATGTTCCAGGAGAAGAAAGTGGTTCGTCTATTCCTCCAGCGAATGTTAAAGGGCAAGGCCGTGCTGATCTTAATGCTGGTGAAGATTTAGCTCCTCCAGGTGGTCGTGGGCGAGTTTTAAAGGAATTTATTTTATTCCACCCACCAACATATGAAGGACAAGCGGATCCAGATGCAGCTAGGGTTTGTCTGGGTGCGAGTAAGCGTGTGTTCCGTTCTATGGAATGCACTGAAGATGAGAAGGTAATGTTGGTGACATTTCAGTTGCAGGGGCAGCGCTCGCGTGGTGGACCACGGAGTGGGAGGTGACTCTCAAGTCCCGTCGTCTTCGACTGATTACATGGAAGGAGTTTGTTACTTTGTTTGAGTGTACTTACAGTCCAGCTTATCTCAGGATGCACAAAATGCACCAGTTTATGGAGTTAGTCCAAGGACATATGACAGTCTTGCATTATCGGAACAAATTTATGGGATTGGGTTGATATGCTCCTCATATTCTTGCTGAGGAAGGGCTGAAGACTGAGTAATTTTTGCGTGCTTTGAAGCCGGAGCTGAGGCATCCTCTTATTGCAACCAGGGTGGCAGAGTTAGATATGACCTATCAGGCAGCATCAGCTTTAGAACTGGATATAGCAAGATCTTAAGGGCAAACCCAGGTTGAGCCAGTGCAGCAGAGTGCGCAACGTCAGCAGACTAGTAGTCAGCCAAGTGTGACGGGGGTACCATCTTTTGCTCCTTTTGCCAGTGGAACTTCCTCTATGAAATCCAAATTCAGGCAGATGTTCAGAAAATCCAAGAAGTTGACCGGCAAGCTTCATCTGGTGGTGTACAAGAACCAGCACCCTCTTCTTTTCAGCGACAAGGATCGGTGGGCAGTCAGCCGAGACCATGTCCGAGGTGTGGTAGTAGCCATTTGGGTAGACTTTGTTCGATGCCTGTAGTGTGTTTTAGGTGTGATCAGGTGGGACACGTGTTTCATGATTATCCGTTGAGGCCGAAGCAGCTTGTTTCATTTTTACAACCATAATAGTTCTGACCTCCACCACCATTACAGTGGCAGCAGTATCCTTAGGCATCAGCGTCGTCATCGCAGTAGTCTACTGCAGGTGGAAAGAAGCAAAAAGGGAGAGTCATGCATATGACTCATTCTGAAGCGGTTGCATCTCATCTTGTGGAAGGTACTATTATGATTTATGGCAATGCAACACGTGTTTTATTTGACTTAGGTGCTTCTCATTCATTTATTTCTGAAGATTTTGTTGCTTGTATTGAGGAGCCGACATCAGAGATGTCTTGTGAGTTAGTTGTTGAATTACCTCTTGGGGAATTTACGTTTACTCCTTTCTGTCTTGATGAGACTCCTATAGTGATTGGGAATCAGCAGTTTTCAACTAGGTTATATGCGTTGAAGCTGGTAGACTATGATGTTATTCTGGGCATGGACTGGTTAGAGGATTATGGAGCCATGGTTGATTGTAAAACAAAGAAGCTTTATTTTCAGCCATCTGGGAAAGCGGCATTTTATTTTCAAGGTATTCTATCTCGTTCTCCTCGCTTGCTTATTTCTACTATTCGAGTATGTAGATTGCTTAATGCGGGTTGTCAGGGATTCTTTACTTCTGTAGTTGTTGTTGAGGCACCACAGCAGGAGATAGCTGACATTCCTATAGTTTGTGAATTTCTTGATGTGTTTCCTGATGAGTTACAAGGATTACCTCCACAGTGAGAGATTGAGATGGTAATTGAATTTATTCCAGGTACGGCACCTTTATCAAAGGCACCTTATCATATGGATCTTGCCGAATTGAAAGAATTGAGAGCACAGCTATTATAGTTGCTGAAAAAAGGCTATATCCATCCTAGCTTTTCTCCATGGGGTGCTCCTGTATTATTTGAGAAGAAGAAAGATGGAAGCGTGAGGTTATGTATTGATTATAGGCAATTAAATCAGGTGACTGTAAATAATAAATATCCTTTGCCCAGGATTGATGATTTATTTCACCAACTTCAGTCAGCATGTGTCTTTTCTCGAATTGATCTTCGATCTGGTTATTACCAATTGCGGATAGGGAATCTGATGTCGAGAAGACTGCCTTTAGCAAGAGGTGGAGTGGGGAAATCTAACCGCCTAGACGAAGAGGCCAAAAGAGGTCCAACCGGACCGAACGAGGCCCAACTCTTTGAAGTGGTAGCCTCCGAGCCCACTCAATATAAGCCCAATAACTTACTCGGAACAAGCAATTCCTAGGCGGCGTTCGGGTTGGGAAGTTCAAGCATCAGTTCGATCGGGAGAGCTCCTTCAGAGCCCCCCATTCTCTGCCCTAATCACGCACTCATTGCTCAGGAGGCCCCTCCAGAGATAGTGCCTCATGCTCGGGCCAACTGATGGAAGCTTATTAATACGGTTGTTACGTATCCCTTAAGAGCCAGGAGCTCAAGGGGACAGGGGAGGCCAAGAGTCCACAGGCTATAAAGAGCCCACGAGGAGGACATAACCCCCCGAATCTCTTCAGCTTACAGGGACCATTCACTCAACGAGCCACTATTTAAACTGGAAGAACCCTGCCGAAGAAAGGTAAGAGATGCCAAAAACCTTGAGCAGGAACCACTTCACCTCTTGGTGGAGAGGGATCTCGCGTCCCCATCTTCCTCCTGATTCCTCCCTTCGCAACAGTGCTCTACTACACTTGCTGACTTAAGCATCGGAGGGTCTTCCCCAGAGTTCGAACCCTGGGCACCTCTGACGTGTTTCCCTTCTTGCGGTTCATACTTCAAGTGTACGTGGACATCTACTTCCCAGCTCAGGAGTAACGCAAGATCGCCCCTCTTCATCTGGCGCCATCTGTGGGAAACGCACAAAGAGCCATCATGGTGCGAAGGAGTTTTGGCAGGAGGATTGCCGGCGACAATGGAAAAGCCCTGGCGACAGTAGAAGGAGCACCTTCTCTCCCCACGGAGAATTCCCCGCCGAGCAACCACGCCAATGAAGTACCTCCGTCTGTGGCGGGGGAACAACTTCCCGACGGGAGTACCGACGCCCTCCAAACCCTCAACACAAAATTGGATGTTCTTGTGGATCTCATGAGGGCCCAGGCAGCTAGGGAGGAGAAGTCACACCTCTCTCGGAAGAGCCCCCCACGAAGAGATGACTCCTAGCAAACCGCTGGAGGCCGTTTTACCCTCCCGGGGCGGCGGCTCATCCGTAACCTGTCAGGAGTTCCATCGCATGCCCCTCCCCCAGAGTAGGAAGCCTCCTCCACCCCGAGGAGGGAGAAGTCCGGAGCACGCCGACAGTTCTCGGAGATCGAAGCCCCTGAGGAGCGCCGGGATAGCATACAAATGCATCCCCCCATCCCCTCGGGCCAACGACAACCGAAGCTGTCCCTCCGACTGCGAGAATTTGAGAGGAGTTTCGCGGCGCAGGAGCGCGCCCTCCGCGCCTTGTAGAAGACCTCTCCTATGGAGGACGAGGAGTGATCCTGTTCTTCGATTATATCGTGAAGGCTGAGATCTCTGCTAGAATCTCACTTCTGGCCTTCAAGTCGTACGACGGCCAGGGAGACCCAGCCGACCACTACGACAGCTTCGACGCCCTAATGACCTTGCATGGAGCGTCCGACATCATCAAGTGCCAAGCATTCGTGACCACCCTGGTTCAGGGCGCTCAAGATTGGTTCAGAGCCCTCGCCCCTGGCGGCATCCACAACTTCATGCAATTCGGGCAAGTGTTCAAGGAAAGCTTCACCGGCAGCGGCCCACCCCGGTCGGTGGCGAGATTACTAGCACTTAAGCAGGAATAGGGGGAGCAGTTGTGGGCTTATATTAACCGATTTAAGTCGAAAGTGTAGAGGGGGATTTCCATAGCCCATCTAAGAGTGGCCGAACTAGGTCCATCAGGACCAAATGAGGCCCATCTCATCTAAGTGACAGCCCCGCAGGGCCCACTTAGCATCAAATCCCAATAAAATCACTCGGGTTCAAGCCCTTCCTCGGCAGACATTAGGCTCGGAAGGCCCGGGCGTCGGTTCGGCCGGAGGAAGATCTAAAGCCCAACCTATCTCCCTTGCCGAGATAAAGGCTAGCGCCCCACGCCCACTCCGGTCGAGCCTCATCCGAGCTATGCCTATCGCCCGGATAGGGTTGGCACTCCTCATGCTTGGATCGAGCGACGATTGCTTATCCATGCGGCCGTTGAGAGCCCTTTATGAGCAAGAGTTCACAAAGATAAGGGACCCACGACTCCTCAAGGCTATAAAGATCCCACGGTGAGGACGTAAAGAGCCCACGTTGAGTACGTAACTCTCGCCTGAAACTCCTCAGCTTATGGGACTCATGAGGCTAGCGTACTATTTAAACAGGGGACTCCCTCGAGCAAACGGTAAGGCCTATACACGCCTAAAACTCCTTGAGCAGGAACCACTTCACCACCTTGGTGGAGAGGGATCTCATGCACCTCCTCACTCCCCCTCTCATAGCTTCCACCACTGCTCTGCTGACTTAGGCATCAGAGGGTATTCCCCAGGGAACCATCCATGGGCCCCCTGGTCTGTTTCCCTTCCTTGCAGTTCACTAAATGGTGATCATCTCCCCAGCTCAGGACCAGCGTGAGATCGCCCTTCTTCATCTGGCGCCGTCTGTGGGAAACGAACAAAGAGCCAGCATGGTGCGAAGAAGTACAAGGAGGAGATCCGCCGGTGATAGGGGGAAGGCCATGATAGTGGGGGGAGAAGGCCATTCCCAGGCCGCGCAAGACCACCCCTCCAGCACCCCAGCTGACGAACTACCTCCGCCCGCGACAATAGGGCAACCATCCAATGAGGGTGCTGACGCTTTCCAAGCCCTCAACGCCAAACTGGATGTCCTCGTGGAACTCATGAGGACCCAGGCGGCCAGGGAAGGAAGGTCATGCGTCCTTCTGGAAAGCCCTCCCCACGGAGACGCATCCCAACACACGGTCGGAGGTCGCTTCACCCTCCGAGGGCAGTAGCTTATTCCGAACAAGACAGGAGGACCTTCACAAGCCCCCCCTCCTGCGCTGCGAGGCCTCCTCCACACCGAAACGGGGGAAACTTGGGGACATCGTCCACACCCAGAGACCGAAGTCCCTAGGGAGCGCCAGGACAGCCTGTCATCACACCCCTTTAGCCCCACGGCACAACAACAGTCGGAGTTGTCCCTCCATCTACGAGAGTTTTAGAGGCGCCTCGCAGCTCAGGAGCGCGCCTTACGAGCCTTGCAGAAGACCTCTCTGCCAGAGGACGAGGAGAGATCCCCGTTCTCCGACTATATCTTGAAGGCAGAGGTATCTCCCAGAACCTCCATCCCGACCTTCGAGTCTTACGACGGCCAAGGCGACCCGGCCGACCCCGGCAAAGTCCCTGCCATCCTGGACATGTGCCCACCCACCTACATCAAGGATGTTCAACGCCTTACCGGGCGCATTGCCGCGCTCAGCTGATTCCTCTCTCGTGCGGCCGAACGATGCCTACCCTTCTTCAAACTGTTGAGGGGGCCCAAAATGGCATCTGCTACGTTCGCATGGGACGAGGAATGATGGGGACATCACCTCCCATGCCCACGTTCACAGCTCGTCTCCTCGCCCCGGTTGCATCCGGCATGGTCTAGTCATTTAATTTTGAGTCCTATGTAATTTTTATTTGAGTCATTTGATGTATTTTCCCTTTTATTTGAGTCATGTTCCTAGGTCTTGTGTTCATTTCCCTAAGTTTGAGTGTCATTAGGTTGTCTAGTTAGCTATTGGGCCCAATTCATTGGGCTTGGCCCAAGGGCTCTCCCCTACCCCCTCGGTTATTTGTCATTGAGTCAATTGTCAGGGACTTTTGTAGAAATGTGAGTTTCCTATATATAGGACCCCATTCCCCCCCATTTCAACTTAATGAATCAATGAATGAAAAAACTTGCCATTTTGAGAGTTTACACTTCTTATCTAGTGGAGAGATTCCATTTTTTGGGTGAGAAACCCTAGGGGAGAGATTCCCCACCCTTACCTCTCTTAATCTCTCTTTTTCACTCCACTTTCTCTCTCCTCAACACCCAAATTCGATTTTTCTTCTCTCTCCTCCCTTCCCAACCACCTCTACTCCCCACCTACCCCATTTAAGCCTCTTCCCATTCCCCACAACCCTCATCAATACTCCACCCCTTCCCAAGACCCCCTCCACCAATCCTCTCCTCACCATCCAACCCCTAACTACCCCTCCCACTTTCCCAAGCACCCTTCCCACTACCCCAAGCACCCCTTCCCTTCCCCAACACAACCCCTCCATTCCCAAGACAAAAAATTAACCCCACCCTTAAACTTATTTTCGAATATCCTTTCCCTCTCTCCATTCCAACCAAATTCGCAGCCCCCACTACCACCATCTATTGGACCCTGTTCCAGACCTTATTCTCCACCTCCCACACCTTAGAACACCCCCTTCAAGACCCCCTTACAACCAGGGGTCACTCCCACACTCATCTACCCCCTTCCCCTTCTTCTTTCTTGGTCATTGGAAGCTACTTCGAAGTTGCAGTTTGCTATCCAGAGGTTACAGATGAACCAGCAACTTGCAGCGGCCACCACGACTTCCTCCGGATGATTTTGAAGACCCAAGAGCCATCGTCGGAAGCGTCTACCAGTCTCCTTCACAACAGAAGTTGTTTCATCTTCTTCCGATCTCCGAGCCGTCCAGGAGGTCCATTCTCCCACAACTGCGCAGTTCTGCCTCGGCTGAGGACCTGAGCCAGATTAGAAGCTCTGCCATGATGAACCCCGAAGGAATCAGTCCACGAGTTCTTCTTAAAAGTTCTTCATCGCCAAGTCTACTTCCCGAATCAAGAAACATAACTTCATTCGGCGTTCGTGATCAAGAGTTCTCATTTTTCTCCCTCAGCTACGCAGATCTGCTACTCATAGTCTGCACCGACCAGTTGCCATTGTTCTACATCCCCTAGTCTTCTCCGACATCGGTTGGCTTCCCTGTCAACTTTTCTACGAAGAGGACTCGTCCATGATTCCAACGACTCTGACGGCGCTTGATTCCGAGGTCGGGAGCTGTCGGGGCATCCTCTGCAACCTGCTGTTGGAAACCAGGAGCTAGCTCTGCAGAGATCCTGATCCGGAGAGAAAGCTTCACCACAACAAACCCCGGAGGAATCAGGCCACGAGCTCTTCTAAAAAGTTCTTCCTCTCCCTGTGTACTTTCAGAACCAAGAAGCGGAACTCCGTTCGGCATCTTGCAGCAGAAGTTACCAATTTTCTTCCTCAGGCGTTCGACTCTGCTTCCCACTATCTGCATTGACCACTCCTCACTTTTCTGAGTCCTCTGATCTTCAACGGCATCTTTTGGCATCCCTGTTTGTTATGCTGTAAAGAGGACTCACCCACGGTTCCAACGGCGACTGATTCAGAGTTCGGGAACTATCAGAGCAGCCGCATCTTCCTACTGTTGATAGTCTATTGCAGACAGTCCGAGATTCAGCAACCATGTTCGTACTCCCGCCCAAGCCGTCAGCAACCCCTGAAGAAATTGGCAAAATTCAGAGGCACTCCTGTTCCAAAGACAAAGATATCCCCACTAGTCTCACCCTCAGCGAAATTCCAGAGAGAGTTCTGCGGCCTCCACACCCTCTGTCTGTCAGCTATTACAGAGAGAAGGCTGATTCGGTGTCATCACTTCTTCATCACTCTTAGCACTAGTTTCCCCTCCCCGCTTGGCCGGCTGAAGGCCCCTCCCTGTGTGGAGGTAGTGTTTGGATGTAACTATCATCTTCCCTTCCCCACGGTCCCCCCCTTGCATGGGGTGTAGTGGTGTAATAGCTTAAACAGGTCAAGCTACCCCGGCGCGGCGTGTGGGGAACCCACGCTTCCCCGCTCGCCCTCGTCTCCGAGCGGGACCGGTTTCTTCAAACCGGTCGAGTGAGTGCTCCAAAACTTTACTCTAATTCATGCTTGTTCTTTCAATATTAGTTCATAAACTCCGCTGGCCATGACGAGAGCCTGATCCTTAAGCTCATTTACTATAAGTGATCATCGTGGAAGAGAGTGGAACCCGTGCCCTTTGGCACTTCGTCGGACCCTTGATTTGGGCAGCCGTACCCTTAGGGAATCAAACCTTGGCCTTCCTGGCCCTCTATCAGCAAGGGCCTAGCCCACACAACCTCCCCTTGGCATTGCCAAGTTACCCGGGTCTTAGTGAGCATCGGGTGAGCGGTTGCTATTATCGGTCCGTTTTGAATGCTTAATTGTGCTTGCTTGTTGAGTCCTAGGTTGTGTCACATCAATTGGTATCAGAGCAAGTTCTAGACTTGTCTCTACTAAGTCTTGTCCTAGGGCCATTGCATGCATCACCCTTGTCCACTATCATGACTACCTCATACATGGCATATTCGCCACTCTTAGGCCCATTAGAAGCCTTTGTGTTTGATGGATCCCGTCCTAGCATATATCTAGAATGGGAGAAGTCCATAGACCAACACTTTGGGAGGTTTACCCTGTCAGGGCTTGCCCAAGTCAACTATGCCAAGAGTTTACTTTGGCGCCAAGCTAGGAAAGAATGGGAGAACATTGTAGGTTTGAGAGAAGCCAAAGGGGAAGCACCCATTGAGTCTTGGGATGAAATGAGAGCCGATCTTAGAAAGATCTACGCACCCCAACCCAAACCTCTTCAACCAACCGATCTTTCACCCCCGACCCCAACTCCCACCCAAGAACTTTCCCGACCAAGCCCAACCCAAGTCCACCCATGTTCACCACCCCGAGAGTACCATGCACTGATCATTATCACTCCACCCACCATAGACTATCCTTCCCCATTATCCTTGGAAGTTGTGGCCCACACACATACCCAAGTGGAGATGGATGTCAATCCGGATTCACCTCCCACCATAGAGAACATCCTAGACCCCCCACTTCCACCCACCTCTCCTAGTTCGGGTCCTCATGAGCCGCACACCCTAACCATGAATGAGTCCATACTCCAATGGCTTAAGCAAGGCCCCGCCATTCCTAGCTCACCACCTTACCTCTCACCCTTGGCATATCAAGTCCAAATTGTGCCCACCCGGTCTTCCCATATCACACTTCAAACCTCCTACTTTGTGGAAGGCTTAGGGGACCTAGTGGACTGTTTACAATGGCAAGTCTACCTGACCAATATGCTAGCCATAGGACCATTGGAGTCTAGCCCCATCTACTCTAGTGGACCCTTCCTAGCTTACCCCACCACCGGTTCCATAACCTCCATCTACACTAGTGGCCATTATACGAGTGAAATCCTCCTCTTTCTCCCCAAGGATGAGAAACCAATCTTGGCCCACTTCCCACCCATCAAGATTCCAATTGCTTTAATTGGCCAACCCACTAGAGACCTTGGCCCAATTATCTTGGAAGAGGATGACTCACCATTTGGGTACCTTGAAGACATAGTGTGCCACCCTCTAGAAAGACCTTTCCACTACCCCTTTGATCCCTTCCTATGGGAGCCTAGACCCCTATGGGACCCAACCACCTTATCCACCACCCACCTTTCCCTATCCCAACCCACCATGTTTGACCCAATCCACCCCATCCTAGACCCGGATTACACCTTGGGAGCCATGACCTTGGGCCACATATCCCTAGGTAATAAGGTTATGCTCCACCCCATGATGACCACCTTCTTAGATCCATTCGATCCTTTCCAATGGGAGTTCAAAGGTTGTCCCACACTTATACACATGGAAGTCACCTTGGGAAAAACATGCATGTGTCTAGGCTTACCACACCACTTGGCATGAACACTATGTTGGGTCCATTCATTCATATCACCCACATGTCAAGTAAAAAGTATGAGTGGTCAATGTTCGGATGTAATGGTCCACCTTCATTCATCATGGGTCTTAAGCATGTCAAAGGCATCTACGGATGTCCGGGTCCCCCGATATTTATCATCACTTTGCATGATAGGACCACCTACGGGTGCCCCGCCCCACCTAGGCTGACCAAAGTCTACACTACATCATTACATGATAGGTCTACTTTTGGTTGCCCAGGTCCACCCATCACCCCTAGAATGTCTGCATTCACAACATTGCATAAAGAGATCTGCAAGCACATTAGCAAGAAGAATGTGACTTATAAAAGGCAAGCCAACTCTCATCGACGTCACCAAGAATTCCATGAGGGTGACTTTGTGATGGTAAGGACGGAGAGGCTCTCCCCAGGAGCCATCTCCAAATTGAGGCCACGTGGGGCTGGTCCCTTCCAGGTCCTGAGGCTCATTGGTGCAAATGCCTATGAGTTAGTTCTCCCCGAGGAATATGGGGTAAGTCCCACATTCAGTGTCACCGACCTAGTGCCATACAAGGGACCCACGGTGGTACCTAGTGAGGATATTGAGCCTATTCCCTCCGTTGAGAGAGCACCCACCCGTGAGGAGAGTCCACCAGCCAAGAGAGCCCAGCGTGAGTGCATTGAACGAATATTGGATGAACAGGTCACTACCACCAGGAGCAAGGTATACGAGCGCTATCTCGGCAGGTGGATGGATCGGTCTCGGTCGGAAGACTTGAGGGCAGTACCACTTCTA
This sequence comes from Amorphophallus konjac, assembly GCA_022559845.1. Lineage (NCBI taxonomy): Eukaryota > Viridiplantae > Streptophyta > Magnoliopsida > Alismatales > Araceae > Amorphophallus > Amorphophallus konjac. Next base: position 80,274,157 of record CM040129.1, read on the forward strand.
CACCCTCCAAGGAGGGAAGGACACTTACTCGACGGAGTCGAGTTCTCCGCACCCCGGGAGTATGATGGGGACATCACCTCCCATGCCCACGTTCATAGCTCGTCTCCTCGCCCCGGTTGCATCCGGCATGGTCTAGTCATTTAATTTTGAGTCCTATGTAATTTTTATTTGAGTCATTTGATGTATTTTCCCTTTTATTTGAGTCATGTTCCTAGGTCTTGTGTTCATTTCCCTAAGTTTGAGTGTCATTAGGTTGTCTAGTTAGCTATTGAGCCCAATTCATTGGGCTTGGCCCAAGGGCTCTCCCCTACCCCCTCGGTTATTTGTCATTGAGTCAATTGTCAGGGACTTTTGTAGAAATATGGGTTTCCTATATATAGGACCCCATTCCCCCCCATTTCAACTTAATGAATCAATGAATGAAAAAACTTACCATTTTGAGAGTTTACACTTCTTATCTAGTGGAGAGATTCCATTTTTTGGGTGAGAAACCCTAGGGGAGAGATTCCCCACCCTTCCCTCTCTTAATCTCTCTTTTTCACTCCACTTTCTCTCTCCTCAACACCCAAATTCGATTTTTATTCTCTCTCCTCCCTTCCCAACCACCTCTACTCCCCACCTACCCCATTTAAGCCTCTTCCCATTCCCCACAACCCTCATCAATACTCCACCCCTTCCCAAGACCCCCTCCACCAATCCGCTCCTCACCATCCAACCCCCAACTACCCCTCCCACTTTCCCAAGCACCCTTCCCACTACCCCAAGCACCCCTTCCCTTCCCCAACACAACCCCCCCATTCCCAAGATAAAAAATTAACCCCACCCTTAAACCTATTTTCGAATATCCTTTCCCTCTCTCCATTCCAACCAAATTCGCAGCCCCCACTACCACCATCTATTGGACCCTGTTCCAGACCTTATTCTCCACCTCCCACACCTTAGAACACCCCCTCCAAGACCCCCTTACAACCATGGGTCACTCCCACACTCATCTACCCCCTTCCCCTTCTTCTTTCTTGGTCATTGGAAGCTACTTTGAAGTTACAGTTTGCTGTCCAGAAATTGCAAATGAACCAGCAACTTGCAGCGGCCACCACGACTTCCTCCGGACGATTTTGAAGACCCAAGAGCTATTGTCGGAAGCGTCTACCAGTCTCCTTCGGAACAGAAGTGGTTTCATCTTCTTCCGATCTCCGAGCCGTCCAGGAGGTCCATTCTCCCACAACTGCATAGTTCTGCCTCGGCTGAGGACCTGAGCCAGATTAGAAGCTCTGCCATGACGAACCCCGAAGGAATCAGTCCACGAGTTCTTCTTAAAAGTTCTTCATCGCCAAGTCTACTTCCAGAATCAAGAAACAGAACTTCATTCGGCATTTGTGATCCAGAGTTCTCATTTTTCTCCCTCAGCTATGCAGATCTCCTACTCATAGTCTACACCGACTAGTCGCCATTGTTCTGCATCCCCTAGTCTTCTCCGACATCGGTTGGCTTCCCCGTCAGTTTTTCTGAGAAGAGGACTCGTCCACGATTCCAACGACTCTGACGGCGCTTGATTCCGAGGTTGGGAGCGGCCGGGGCATCCTTTGCAACTTGCTGTTGGAAACCAGGAGCAAGCTCTGCAGAGATCCTGATCTGGAGAGAAAGCTTCACCACGACAAACCCCGGAGGAATCAGGCCAGAAGCTCTTCTGAAAAGTTCTTTCTCTCCCTGTCTAATTTCAGAAACAAGAAGCAGAACTCCGTTCGGCATCTTGCACCAGAAGTTACCAATTTTCTTCCTCAGGCGTTCGACTCTACTTCCCACTGTCTGCATCGACCACTCCTCACTTTTCTGAGTCCTCTGATCTTCACTGGCATCTTTTGGCATCCCTGTTTGCTCAGCTGTAAAGAGGACTCACCCAAGGTTCTAACGGTTCCAACGGCGACTGATTTAGAGTTCGGGAATGATCGAGGAAGCCACGTCTTCCTGCTGTTGATAGTCTGTTGCAGACAGTCCGAGATTCAGCAGCCCTGTTCGTACTCCCGCCCAGGCCGCCAGCGACCCCTGATGAAATTGGAAAAATTCAGAGGCACTCCTGTTCCAGAAACGAAGAGATCCCCACTGGTCTCACCCTCAGCGAAATTCGAGAGAGAGTTCTACGGCCTCCACACCCTCTGTCTGTCAGCTATTACAGAGAGAAGGCTGATTCGGTGTCATCACTTCTTCATTACTCTTAGCGCTAGTTTCCCCTCCCCGCTTGGCCGGCTGAAGGCCCCTCCCTGTGTGGAGGTAGTGTTTGGATGTAACTATCATCTTCCCTTCCCCACGATCCCCCCCTTGCATGGGGTGTAGTGTTGTAATAGCTTAAACAGGTCAAGCTACCCCGGCACGGCGTGTGGGGAACCCACGCTTCCCCGCTCGCCCTCGTCTCCGAGCGGGACCGGTTTCTTCAAACCGGTCGAGTGAGTGCTCCAAAACTTTGCTCTAATTCATGCTTGTTCTTTCAATATTAGTTCAGAAACTCCGCTGGCCGTGACGAGAGCCCGATCCTTAAGCTCATTTGCTATAAGTGATCATCGTGGGAAGAGAGTGGAACCCGTGCCCTTTGGCACTTCGTCGGACCCTTGATTTGGGCAGCCGTACCCTTGGGGAATCAAACCTTGGCCTTGCTGGCCCTCTACCAGCAAGGGCCTAGCCCACACAACCTCCCCTTGGCATTGCCAAGTTACCCGGGTCTTAGTGAGCATCGGGTGAGCGGTTGCTATTATCGGTCCGTTTTGAATGCTTAATTGTGCTTGCTTGTTGAGTCCAAGGTTGTGTCACATCAAGGAATGCCAAAGAGCTTTCGCTGAGCTTAAGGAGTTCCTGGCTTCACCCCCGGTGCTTTCCATGCCTATCCCATGTGAAGCCTTGCATCTCTATCGCTCAGCAACTCCATCTACAGTTAGCTCGGTCCTGGTCAGAAATGACTCGAAAGTCGAGAGACCGGTCTACTACACCAGCAAGGTGCTCAACGAGACTGAAAGAAGGTACCCCGCAACCAAGAAGCTCATGCTAGCGTTGGTTACCTCAGCCAAGCACCTCCGACCCTATTTCCAAGGGCACTCCATCATAGTGCTGACCGGCGAACAACTGAAGAGGATCCTCGCTCACCCTGAAGCCTCGGGATGCCTCATCAAGTGGGCCATCATGCTCGGGGCCTACGATATACCATATCGACCTCGCTCGCCTATCAAAGAATAGGCGCTCGCTAACTTCATCGCCGAGAGCAGCATCCCGACCGAAAAAAAATCTCCGTCCGCGCCCGGGTCAACCTGGGAATTGTTCGTCGACGGATCCTCCAACTCGGCGGGGAGCGGCGCCGGCATCCTCCTGAGGTCCCCTGAAGGAGCAGAGCTACAATATGCCTTGAAGTTCAACTTACATGCATCCAATAACGCCTCCAAGTACGAAGCCCTTATCTCGGGAGCCCGCATGGCCTGGCGGCTGGGGGCTGAGCGAGTCAGAATTCACACTGACTCCCAACTGGTCGATAGCCAGGTCAACGGTGATTACGAAGCTCGAGAAGCATGTTGTAACGGTGCGATCGATACAGAGGGGGGGTGAATGTATCCCCTTCAATAATATTGCCCAAATTAAAACAATTCGCCTGCTACTAGATACAGTTGTAGAATAAAGGCTATCGAGTTCAAATAGACATTTGATCGACCAGATGAGCTGCTAACTATACTAGTGGAACCTGATGAAGTCTAATACCAAATGACAGTACAATGCAAACTAGACTCACTTACCAAGATGTAAAGCTCAAGGCCACTGTAACTCGAAACAAGACTATTCAAACAACCTGTGAAACAGATAGAAGATATGGAAGAGCACACCACAAGCAAACCACAGAACAAAGGATTTTTAGGTGGTTCGGTCCTCCATACCTACATCCACCCCACACTCAAACCGAGTGTGGCTTCACTAACAGCTGGGCAACGCAGCTTGCCAACAGACGCTGATACACAACTTACCCAGGAGAACAACCTCCCCTCTTCCTCCTACACGGAGGGAACCTCCAGCAACCTACGGTCACTAGAAACCAGAGATTCACGTCTCTCTTCCTCTATACCAAGAGGGAACCCCACTAGTAGCAGCCCCGCTACCAGTGAACCAACCAGTAGCACTCTGCTACCAGCAATCCACCAGAGGCCTAGCCTCTCTTCCTCCTAGCCCGGAGGGAACCCACAAGCAGCCCCCCTGATGCTTGTAAACCGGAGATCAGATCTCCCTTCTCCTGACCCACCAGGAGGAACCCGACCTCACTACTGAGAATCGGAAGAACTCAGTAAATCAGAAAGAATAAAAGGAAAATAAGGAACGAAAATAACACAGCAAACACAAGTTGTAAAAGAAGGAACATCAAATGTGGCTCCCCTGGAGCTGACTGGCCTGGATTTGATCCACGGTCCAGTAGACAGATCTTCAGTAACTTTCTTCCTTTTTCTCCACAAACTCTCTCTCTCTCTCTATCTCTTTCTTTCTCTTATGCTCTCCTTTTCTCTCACGCTGTTCTCTCCTTCTTCTCTTCAACGCTTTTTCTTCTTCTTCTCTTCTGGCCTATCTCTCTCTGGTTCTCTTTCTGCTCTCAGATGGCCTCTTTTGCTTCACTTCTTCCTTGGAGTGAGCTATTCTTTTCTGAAGACGAAGAAGGATTTATATACCAATAACAGGGGCTCCAGAGGATAGGGCAGAGACGCCCTAGAGAGCTTCGATGGGTTGGTCCACGTGGTGAAGTAGTAGGCCCCCAGCTTCCACGTGTCTGACTGCTGGCACGTCCTTTGTTATAGGATCACGTGCCCTTTCATAATTGGGGTCTCCTTGTACTGCATCGAAGTATTCTAGTAATTTACCACACTTATTGTTTCTGGAGACTGACCGCGTTGACGCACTGGCATCACTGCGTCTACTCTTTTTGCTTGTACACATTTGAATTTGCCCCACTGCGTCGACCCTACTGTGGATAGCGTTGACGCGTTGAACACAGCCACAGATAAGTCGCCCCCTTCTTGAACTGCTGCGTCGACGCTGCCAGTTGGTGGCGTTGACGCATTGATGCGTTCCAGTGAGCAACCAGCCTAGCCCCTTTTTTATTAACTGTTGCGTCGACGCTGCCCCACTGCTGCGTTGACGCATTGGAGTATTTCTGACAAGGCCTCTGCTTCTTGAGTGGCTGAGTTGACGTAGCCTTGCGTAGAGTTAACACTGTGAAGAGTATCCGTGGATGCATCTTCACTGGTGCGTGGACGCCTTAAGCTCTAGCGTCGACCCTGTTCCTGTCTTGCATCAGGAATTAATTCAAACGAAAAGATTAATGAATCAAGACTTAATCACAACCACGCCATTCATATCTCATTGTGAATTAGATCTGAAGCAGTGTATAGACTTGGTGAACACTGCAACAGTAATCGGATGTATAGAGTTGAAGTTAGACAATCCAGTGTTTAGACATGAAGCTTGACAATCCAATGTATAGACTTCAGTTAAGTGCATTGGCTGTACAGACTTCCATTAGAAGTTGCCCGATGTACAGACTTGAAGATAAGACTCCAATGTACAGACTTGCAAGAGCGAAGCCAATGCACAGACTTTGAAATACTTGAACACTGCGATGTTCAGACTTTAGCAGTGTATAGACTTGGGCTTTGATGAACGAAGTATGGACAGTGAATCGTGAAGGCAGGCAGGCTGTATAGACTTAGCCTTTGATGAACGAAGGTTCAGTGTATAGAGTTGGAATGTTAGGCCCAATGTATAGACTTCAAAGTCCACTGTGGATGTATAGACTTGATGATCCACTGGATGTATAGACTTGAGTGAGTGAAGCCGATGTACAGACTTGCCTATGCGAAGCCACTGTACAGACATTGAAAACGTGAAGCCAGTGTGCAGACTTTGGATTTGAAGACCAGTTCAATGTATTGACTTAGCGCTGTATAGACTTGGCTTTGAACGCTTGAGCTGAAGACAATGATGTAATGTATAGACAAGAAAAAATAAGGCAACGTTGTATAGACTTGATGAGACAAGGCAACGTTGTATAGACTTCAAAGTCTGAAGGCGATGTGCATACTTGCTGAGTTGACGCTGCAGCCCAATGAGTTGAGGCTACAACGTATATACTTTACGTTCAACTTATGATGTGTAGACTTGAAGTTAGACAAACCAGACAATCAGTGTTCTGATGGGTCGACGCATCAGCAAGAGTGGGTCGACCCACTACTGTTCATACTAACTAAGCAGAGTGAAGCAAAGAATGCTTTATGAATCAGTTAACATGACTGAACATCAAATATGTTAAACTAAACTGAGCAGCAAGATGACTGAACATTTGATAGACTGAGTTATGATCAGAAAATAACTGAATAACAGCATGATGACTCACACAGTAGGATGACTCACAGTGATTAACTCACATTAAAAACCAATCATCAAAACCATCATCAAAACCACAGGGGAACAACAATCTCCCCCTTTTTGATGATGGCAACACATTGAATCATTCTGATGATGTGAGGCATTCTGATGACTCAAATTATTCTCCCCCTTTGACTTCATCAAAAAAAAATAATTTGAGAAATGAAAGCATGTATAAGAAATCAGTCAATTCCTCCCCCTTGCAAGAACAAAATGCTCCCCCTTTAAGAGTTGCAGCAAAAACATGAGTTAGAGATGATCAAAACGAGCTTGCATGCAAAGATTGAATGAAATTTTCCCTTTGGAAAACAATCAACATAAACAGATACCAGAATGCAAGAGCTCCCCCTAGAAATATGAATGCAAGAGCACAATTCTCCTCCTTCTATGCAGCATGATGCATATGACAAGGAGGCTCCCCCTCAATAAATGGAACCTTATGAAATGAATGAGAGGGAGACCACAGGGGCATGCAAGAATTCTCCCCCTTAGATCAACAGTCAGGTTTGAAATAATGGAGTCCAATGTGAGAAAGTAAGTACTCAGAATGAATGTGAAAGGTTTTCAATGGGATATCAATTTCATAAATCTGATTAAACAAGTATTTCAGACTCTTCTATTATAGAGATTTATGAATGATCTTCATTGACAAGTCAGATCAGAATATGATGTATGCAAGGCTTGTTTATAAGTTTCCTGTACTCATATCTGAAATCAGTTTTAATAAAAGTGAACCTTGTTTTCATATTGACAGTCTTGTTTGATCTTCTTCTTTCTTACTCACTCAATTTCAAAGATTCCTTTAAGAGATGCAATCAATAGTAATGAAGTTAAACACATAAGAAAAACATTTGTTTCTGTCAAGGGTTCCAATAGAATATTTCTTTTGCACATATTTTTTTTTCAAATGGTATACTAGATTAGCAGCAATTTTCATAACATTCTTTATGAGCACTTGAGTTTAGTACACCCTTGTAACTAGAGGATACACGTTGTTTAGACGCCAGTATCCCTAAGCACTTGGATGGACTAACTGTCATGCTTCATAGGAACAGAGATTGCATTTACACTTCATGACACACTACAGATCATTTCTTTGATGAGTGAGATGTATTTCTCAGTGTGCATGCTATTGCTTTGCCAGATTATCAATCATTTTTAAACGGACTTAACTATGGCACCTCATGACTCAGTCCTTTGGACATGGTTTCTCAGTGACCAAGGTCATTGCTCTGACAGGATTTACCCTTAGACGCAATCCATATTCTTAGATGTTTAAAAATCAATACTAATTTCATACATATCAATCAAGGAATATCATGATTTCAGAATTTTCAGAATTCAGAAGAGTTTAAAAGACTCAACATGAAAATGTTGGTTAAAGTTTATTAAGGCCAACTCAGATATTTTCAAGATATGTTCATAAGCAAACACAAGACATATATGAATCATCAACCGGCTGAAAGAATCAGACATTCATAATCCTATATAATAGAAGATTCCTTTTAATTTATTTTTAGATTTATGAGCAGGATATGTACAGTGAATACTTTCTGAGTTTTCAGGAAAGGCCGAAACATTTTTAGGAACAACCAATTCAACAGATGATACCAATGAATAAGATGAGTGAAGATGGCTGATAATAGTTGAAGCAGGAAGCTGAAATGTGTTGCATTCCACATTCATAAAAGGGATTTAGGCAAGATAGCAGTTCAATCTGAAGATGGGAAGTTCAGATGGTAGAATATGAATAATGCTCCCCCTAAATGTATGCATGATCTAACATTCCTAAATGTATGCAACTCTGACCTATGGTACCAGGCGGAGGACATGGTCTAAAGACCACCTCACACACAGCAAGCACTTCCAGACAGAATTCATCAGCCCTTTAGTATCACACTATTTATATACCAAGAGTCATGCATGACAATCCAATGCATATGCAGTCCTACATGCATCTTAAGCTGATAGAATGCTATTTATATGCAATTGTGAATGCATGTGCATGTCAAATGTGCAGATGAACAATTTTTGAGCATGAGACATCATCCAAGCAACAGATTTATTCAATTCAGCTTTTCAGATTTTTCAGAATGCAATTTGTTTTCAGTGATTGTGCATTTTAGCAAATATCAAACAACTGCAATTGTCATATGTATGCATCAAATGCAGACAACCTTTAAATCTCATGTATGCACCAGTGCATGATCAGACAAAAGAAATTGCAAATGGAAGATGCAGTTATGGACATGTATGCATGAGATCTTAATTGACATATTAAGCATGATGTTCAGCTAGAGCAAAAATTCAGGTGAACAAGCATTTAGTCAGCAGAGTTGGGGTTTACCAAACTTTGGATGCCTTGGTTTATTTGACCCCCTTTTATTCCTCATCCTCAAGGCATACCTGCAAAGCACATATCTCATTTTGTGTTTCTAGGTACCCAAGACTTCTTGGGTCCTACTTTGTTAGTAACACCTCTAATAGGTGCTTTCCATAATCTTTGGGCATGTAAGTCATCAGACTTCATTAAATTACACTCCCTCATGGAGTGCCCAAACTGCCCACAATAATGACAGAAAACTGCAGATCTTGAATTCTTTTTATGCACAACATTGTTAGCATGGAATCTGTGTGCATTATTCTGAACATAAATTTTATGTGCATTAGCATGAAGATTTCTGTTACTTTCATGAAATTTTGGTTTACCTTTACCTGCCCACCAGCATTCCGAAGCTCGGTGGCCAAATTTTCCACATTCAAAGCATGCCAGACTCTTTTCTTTAAAAACAGATTCATTTCTTCCAAAAACATTTCTATTTGCAGGGAGTTTTATATTTTGAGAGAATGTTCTTTCCTGAGCATGCCAACAGTCCTTGAGTGTATGGCCATGTTCTCCACAATGAGAACAATTAGAGAAGGCATTTCTATGAGGGCCTAACCAGCATTGTGCAGCAACATGTCCTATTTTTCCACAGTTATAAAAATGAATTTTCTTTTCACTAAGGACATGATTTCTACCCTAATTGTTTTGAGCAGCTGCTAGGTCATCTTTTTCCATCAAATTACACTCATGCATCAAATGTCCATATTTGTGACTGTAGTGACAGATCATTTTCTTTCTAGATGCAGGCGAGTGTGTGGGTGAAACATGCAGAGTGGGAAGAGGAACTTGTTGATTCTTTTCTTTCTATTTTTCTGTTGTTTTCTTTTGAGCAGTTGACTGATAACCAGGAAGGTTCTGAGGGCTTTGAGAAGTTGAACTGGACACAAAGGAAGTTTGAACTTTGTTTTGAAAACTCTTCTTATTTGAGGGATTATAGCCCAACCCTTCCTTCTGAAAATTTACCTTAGTTCCTAGACTTTTGTCTAGATTATCTTTTCCGTCCACAAATTTTGACAAGGAATTATTCAAATCTTCAATTTCATTTTCCAAAGAGACGATGTGTATTTCATAACTGGCAACCTCTTGTTCATTCTAATTTACACATTCGCTTAGTACCTTGTTTGCAATTTTACATTCCTCAATTTCTTGTTCCAGTTTTCTCAATTTTTCAGACTCTTCAATGTAGACAGTTTTTCCTTTTTCTAAGAGAAGAAGTTTCTCTGACATAGCAGTGTTCAACTGCTTCAATCCTTCAACCTCTTGAATTAGTTTGTCATTTTTTGATTTCAGATTTTCAATTTCTTCAATAGAGTCTTTATCAATTTTTATTGAGCTCATTTTATCATTCAGTTCTTCCTCTATCTGTTCAAGCTCCAGAATCTTGTTTAACAGATCTTTGTTTTCTTCCATTAGGGAAACAATAAACTCCTTCTGACATTCTGAATTTGAGTGAAGATCTTCATTTATTTCCTTGAGAAATGGACACTCTTTGCATGCAGATTTAACAGAACATATTGTTTGAACCTGGAGCTTTTCACATTGTTTCCTAAGACATTCATTTTCAGATTTTAGAACATCCAAATCAGCGCTAATAGAATCAAATTCTTTCAAGAGTTTTTCATTCTGGTTTTTATGCATATGGATATCTGTCAAATAGGCATCATGAGATTGCTTCATATTTGAACAATTTTCACATGGTGAACTTGAACTACCCTGATTACTTTTCTTTTTCAAGTTCTTATATCGTTTTCTTAATTGTTCATGAGACTCAAACAGCTCAGCATATGCATTCTCCCAATCATCTAAAGAAAAATTCTTGAAGATGTTTACCTCCTCCTCCTCATCTTCTTCTTCATTTTGGCTGCTGCCTTAATTGCTGCCACTTGGATTACTTCTGTTAGCCATCATGCAGCTGTCCTCGTTTACCCTGTGAAATTGCTTCAGCCTATCCAGGATGTCCTTTGCAGAGCTGCAATTATGAAGACAAGACCATAAGGCTCTGTCAGTAGCTACTTTCATCAGGTTAAAGGCTTTCTGATTTTGTCCATCCTTTGATCTGTGTCTGTCGGTCCATTTGGACACTTTCGTTGGTAAGGTGTGAGGACCTTGTGAAATTAATTTCCACAGATCAGGTTTAGCAGAATTAACATAAGCATGTAAAGCAGTGTACCACTGACTGAATTCAGAACCACTAAAGATGGGTGGAAGAGCCATTGAAAACAAATAGCGAGTAAATTCAAAACAACAGGAATATTTATGCACTAAAAACAAATTAGCAACTAAGACTGCAAGATCGAATCTGCAGGTCGCTGGACCTTGTATGCAGACACCGCTCTGATACCAATTGTTGTAACGGTGCGATCGATACAGAGGGGGGGTGAATGTATCCCCTTGAATAATATTGCCCAAATTAAAACAATTCGCCTGCTACTAGATACAGTTGTAGAATAAAGGCTATCGAGTTCAAATAGAGATTTGATCGACCAGATGAGCTGCTGACTATACTAGTGGAACCTGATGAAGTCTAATACCAAATGACAGTACAATGCAAACTAGACTCACTTACCAAGATGTAAAGCTCAAGGCCACTGTAACTCGAAACAAGACTATTCAAACAACCTGTGAAACAGATAGAAGATATGGAAGAGCACACCACAAGCAAACCACAGAACAAAGGATTTTTAGGTGGTTCAGTCCTCCAGACCAACATCCACCCCACACTCAAACTGAGTGTGACTTCACTAACAGCTGGGCAACGTAGCTTGCCAACAGACGCTGATACACAGCTTACCCAGGGGAACAACCTCCCCTCTTCCTCCTACACGGAGGGAACCTCCAGCAACCTACGGTCACTAGAAACCAGAGATTCACGTCTCTCTTCCTCTATACCAAGAGGGAACCCCACTAGTAGCAGCCCCGCTACCAGTGAACCAACCAGTAGCACTTTGCTACCAGCAATCCACCAGAGGCCTAGCCTCTCTTCCTCCTAGCCCGGAGGGAACCCACAAGCAGCCCCCCTGCTGCTTGCAAACCGGAGATCAGATCTCCCTTCTCCTGACCCACCAGGAGGAACCCGCCCTCACTACTGAGAATCGGAAGAACTCAGTAAATCAGAAAGAATAAAAGGAAAATAAGGAACGAAAATAACACAGCAAACACAAGCTGTAAAAGAAGGAACATCAGATGTGGCTCCCATGGAGCTGACTGGCCTGGATTTGATCCACGGTCCAGTAGACAAATCTTCAGTAACTTTCTTCCTTTTTCTCCCCAAACTCTCTCTCTCTCTCTCTATCTCTCTTTCTTTCTCTTCTGCTCTCCTTTTCTCTTACGCTGTTCTCTCCTTCTTCTCTTCAACGCTTTTTCTTCTTCTTCTCTTCTGGCCTATCTCTCTCTGGTTCTCTTTCTGCTCTCAGATGGCCTCTTTTGCTTCACTTCTTCCTTGGAGTGAGCTATTCTTTTCTGAAGACGAAGAAGGATTTATATACCAATAACAGGGGCTCCGGAGGATAGGGCAGAGACACCCTAGAGAGCTTCGAGGGGTTGGTCCACGTGGTGAAGTAGTAGGCCCCCAGCTTCCACGTGTCTGACTGCTGGCACGTCCTTTGTTATAGGATCACGTGCCCTTTCATAATTGGGGTCTCCTTGTACTGCATCGAAGTATTCTAGTAATTTACCACACTTACTGTTTCTGGAGACTGACCGCGTTGACGCACTGGCATCACTGCGTCTACTCTTTTTGCTTGTACACATTTGAATTTGCCCCACTGTGTCGACCCTGCTGTGGATAGCGTTGACGCGTTGAAGACAGCCACAGATAAGTCGCCCCCTTCTTGAACTGCTGCGTCGACGCTGCCAGTTGGTGGCGTTGACGCATTGATGCGTTCTAGTGAGCAACCAGCCTAGCCCCTTTCTTATTAACTGTTGCGTCGACGCTGCCCCACTGCTGCGTTGACGCATTGGAGTATTTCTGACAAGGCCTCTGCTTCTTGAGTGGCTGAGTTGACGTAGCCTTGCGTAGAGTTAACGCTGTGAAGAGTATCCGTGGATGCATCTTCACTGGTGCGTGGACGCCTTAAGCTCTAGCGTCGACCCTGTTCCTGTCTTGCATCAGGAATTAATTCAAACGAAAAGATTAATGAATCAAGACTTAATCACAACCACGCCATTCATATCTCATTGTGAATTAGATCTGAAGCAGTGTATAGACTTGGTGAACACTGCAACAGTAATCGGATGTATAGAGTTGAAGTTAGACAATCCAGTGTATAGACATGAAGCTTGACAATCCAATGTATAGACTTCAGTTAAGTGCATTGGCTGTACAGACTTCCATTAGAAGTTGCCCGATGTACAGACTTGAAGATAAGACTCCAATGTACAGACTTGCAAGAGCGAAGCCAATGCACAAACTTTGAAATACTTGAACACTGCGATGTTCAGACTTTAGCAGTGTATAGACTTGGGCTTTGATGAACGAAGTATGGACAGTGAATCGTGAAGGCAGGCAGGCTGTATAGACTTAGCCTTTGATGAACGAAGGTTCAGTGTATAGAGTTGGAATGTTAGGCCCAATGTATAGACTTCAAAGTCCACTGTGGATGTATAGACTTGATGATCCACTGGATGTATAGACTTGAGTGAGTGAAGCCGATGTACAGACTTGCCTATGCGAAGCCACTGTACAGACATTGAAAACGTGAAGCCAGTGTGCAGACTTTGGATTTGAAGACCAGTTCAATGTATTGACTTAGCGCTGTATAGACTTGGCTTTGAACGCTTGAGCTGAAGACAATGATGTAATGTATAGACAAGAAAAAATAAGGCAACGTTGTATAGACTTGATGAGACAAGGCAACGTTGTATAGACTTCAAAGTCTGAAGGCGATGTGCATACTTGCTGAGTTGACGCTGCAGCCCAATGAGTTGACGCTGCAACGTATATACTTTACGTTCAACTTATGATGTGTAGACTTGAAGTTAGACAAACCAGACAATCAGTGTTCTGATGGGTCGACGCATCAGCAAGAGTGGGTCGACCCACTACTGTTCATACTAACTAAGCAGACTGAAGCAAAGAATGCTTTATGAATCAGTTAACATGACTGAACATCAAATATGTTAAACTAAACTGAGCAGCAAGATGACTGAACATTTGATAGACTGAGTTATGATCAGAAAATAACTGAATAACAGCATAATGACTCACATAGCAGGATGACTCACAGTGATTAACTCACATTAAAAACCAATCATCAAAACCACAGGGGCACAACAAAGCACCGATGGTCAAGTACCTCCAGGTGGTCAGAGCCCTGACACAACAGTTCGAGAGTTTTGAGGTAGTCCGAATAGCTCGGGAAGAAAACTCCCGAGCGGATGCCCTATCTCGGCTGGCCTCTTCTCTTGACCCCAAGGGTACTCGATTGGTCCTTCTTGAAGAGCTAGAGCGATCGAGCATTGATTCGGAGCTCCTGGCTATTGACTCGGCCTCCCCTAGCGACTGGCGTACCCCCTACCTGTCGTGGCTCCAAAACTTTCAAGAGCCTCCCGACTCCCGGGAAGCCCAGAGATTGAAGTACTAAGCTCAGCGATTCACCATTCTAGACGGCACTTTATACCAAAGATCTTTCTCTAGTCCTCTCTTGATGTGCCTCAGTACCGATGAAGCCAACCGAGCGATTCAAGAGGTTCACGAAGGCCTATGCGGAGCGCATTTAGGAGGAAGGTCGCTCGCGAGGATATTGCTAAGGCAAGGTTACTAGTGGCCCACTCTGCAGCGCAACTGCATGACCTACATACAACACTGTGACCGATGCCAGCGATTTGACCACTTGGTCCATCAGCCGGTAACGGAGCTCGTCACCCTAGCCGAGCCTTATCCTTTTGCTCGGTGGGGAATCGACATCCTCGGACCGTTTCCTATAGCTCAGGCCCAGAAGAAGTTTGTCATCATCACCATCGATTACTTCACCAAGTGGATCGAGACCGAAGCCACAGCTAGGATCACCGAGACAGTCGTATGGAGTTTCATCTAGAAATCGATCATCTGTCGCTACGGCATCCCCCGGGTGATAGTGAGCGACAACGGTTGGCAATTTGATTCTCGTTATTTCTGAGAAAGATGCGCCGACCTAAGCATTCGCAATCACTTCACCTTGGGTGCCCACCTTCAGGCTAACGGGCTGGTCAAAAATGCCAATAAGACTATCTTAAAAGGCATCAAGACCAGACTCGGCAAAGCCAAGGGCAGCTGACTTGAGGAATTGTCGAACGTACTTTGGTCACACAGAACGACTCCCAGAACGGCAACCGGTGAAAGTCCCTTTCAGCTGGTGTATAGCACCGAGGCCGTGATCCCGTTGGAGATTGCCAATCCCTCTCTCCGAGTCATATGTTTCTCGCCCGAGGCAAACGACCAGAAGCTGCTCGAAAACCTCAACCTAGCGGATGAACTCCGAGAGATTGCCAGCATCCGAGCAACGGAATATCAACGCCGCCTCACTCGATACTACAACACCAAAGTTTGAGACAGACACTTCCAGTCGGGAGACTTCGTTCTCAGAAAAGCCGAAGCCTCTCGACCACTTTAGGCGGCGGGCAAGTTATCCCTTAATTGGGAAGGCCCCTACCGAGTGGTTGGGACGCTAGGGAAAGGAGCGTACCGGCTATCTACTATGGAAGGAGAACCCATCCCTCGAACGTGGAACATGACTACACTTCGCAAGTTCTACTTCTGAACGCTGAGCATTGTGTAAGCAATATGAAATAAAACAAATATTTTCCTTTCCTCTTTTATTCAAACAACTTGCTTGTACATCAGAAAGGCCGAAGCCAAGACAATACATGCCAAAAAAGAAAAAATCCATCTAGCGCCGCCGTACGAGCCCATTGCTCGGCTGACTCGGTTAGCTTTCCCGCGTCCAGCCACTGACTCTGCTTCGTGCAGAAACTGGCTCGGATTAAGGGTAGTCGACCCCATTGGCTCGGGTAACTCGGAACAAAGGTGATAGAGTGATTAGGAAGAAGAAGGCTACCGTCCAAGTTCACAGAGATGGAGGAAGGGGAAGAGGGAATACGAATGAAGGCCTCCTCTCTGCCAACTCTTTGGAAGGAAGAGAGTGCAGGCACCCTCCAAAGAGTAGAAAGGGGGGAGAAAAAGAAACGCAGAGTTGGACGAGGAGGCAGGGGAAGGCCCGGAAAGGAGGGAGCTTAATTGTTTCCCCCCTCCCCTCAAGATGGAGACGGCAGGTCAGGAACATCAGTTCGACATGCTCCAGCGTGTCAGACCTCCTTCCCGAGTAACCTCCCCGCAAGCGCTGGCCGGAGTTGATAAAAGAGGGAGACGTGCTTCCACACGTCGAGCCCCCTCCAAATCCGCCTGTCGGTCGTCGAACTCCCTTCAAATCCGAAGCAGCAAGGACTCTCCGCACTCCATCATCGACAGCTTCGTCTTCCGGAGCGTCTTCCATGCTTCAAACTCGACGGCACAACGCCACGTGACGAAGGAGAGAGGGAAGACTGTCAGAGAAAACCCTAAGCGATGGAGAGGGAGAGGCGCCCTTCAGACCTTTTGTAGGCGAAGGGAGGTTACTTGCCTTAAATGATTCTCCCCTCAAAAACACGCTAAAGGGACTTCTCCTTACGGACGGTCACCTCAGACTCCTCGGTTCCATCCTAGCGGCCAGGCAGTTAAAGCATGAGAAAATGGAAAGACACCCTGTCAGACGACCACCCAGCCATCATGCGAGATCCGTGCAAAAAGTATCGACACTTTCCAACTACTGCAGATACGTTGGTCAAACTACGGCAACGGCGGTACAAAAGAGTTAAGTCTTCATCATAGCGCTATTGCCTTTCGTTCTTTACACAAACGAAGAAGCTTTTCTTGGAAGAAAGGAAAAGATACAAGGAGAAAAGGCAAAACAGATACATCAAGCCTCTGGCCCATCTTGAGGCTCAGAAGTGGGAGACTCAGACGGTTTGCCCCGACACCCTCGGCGACGGGCGACCTTGGCACTGACCCCACCGGCCTGGGAACTACCTCGGTTGCGCATCCTCCCGAGACATCCGGAGTTGGCGACCCCTCGGACGAAGAGTCCCCCTGGTCTCTTTCCTCCGACGTCGAACCAGAAGAACCAGAGGACAATAAATCTGAGTCATAGCATTGCCTAGATGGGAAATTGATTGTCTCGTACGCCTGCTTCTCCGCATAAGAGATGGCCCGGTCATAGCCTTGCTTAAATCCCTTGCGGATGCCCCGGTGAAGTGCTGACTCATAGTAGGGGAAGGCATTCTCCTTAAGGTCGACCCAGTAGGCCTCCGAGCGTCTATATTGATCAAGTGCCTCCGCCCCGGCCGATTCCAACCTACCAGCGAGTTCAGCCTTCTCCTGCTCCGCCTCAGATAGCCTCCGCTCGGCCTCGTCCATATGCTTCTCCGCCTCTGCCCGATCAGCCTCGGCCTCCATTCAAAGACGCACGGCTTCCTCGGCTCGGCCCACCAGCTCGGCGCTCTCAGCCTCCCACAGGCCATCTAGCTCGATGCGGGCCAAACGCTCCTCCTCCAGAAGCTTGCCCTTCCTCTCAAGTGACTCGCGAGAACGAGCCAGTTGTTCGGACATCGTCCGGGCCTCTACCTAGCTCGCCCATGCCAGCTCCTTAACAGAGGAGAGCTCCCGTCAAAGCCTGTCACGCTCCTCGGTGAACTGAGCCACCTTCCTGTCTGACCCACCAAGGGTCCAGGCAAGGGTCGACCGCTCTGACTCTGACCGAGCCTAAGCTTCAGCCAGACTGGCCCCCATCTGGGCCAAGATCAAGCCGCCCTCCATAACCAGCTCGAGGGCCGCAGGCAGGGAGTACTGCCTATCTTCCCCCTCACCACCTTCACAGCTATGCCGCGACATACCTGATACAGAGGGCCCTGGATGCCCAGCCTCTCCAGTGCCGCCGAAACAAGGGCCCTACCTCCGAGCGACATCTCCTCGGGATCCCCATCGACTGGCCTGGATTGAGCTGCTGCTTCATCCTCCCCTCTTGCCTCGGTCGGTGGGGGCTGCGTAACCTCTCCTTGCGACCCCCCTGCCTCGACCGGCTCGGCGCCTGCACCGCCACCCGGAGCATCGCCCGCCCCAATCAATGCCCCAGTCTCGGCCGTGGTCCCAGCGTCGCTCGCTTCAACTCCGGCCGCCTCAGTTCCCACTGAGGGGAGAGCCGATCCAGCGCCACCACTACTAGCAGAAGCGGCCCCGCCCCCCTCAGCTCCTGCTGAGGGGAGAGCTGATCCAACGCCGCCGCCCCCAGAAGTGGCCCTGGCCGCCCTATCTCGCTCGGAAGAGGGGAGACCCACCAAGCCAGAGTCCCCTTCGACAGCAAGGTCGGAGCCGACTTTCTTGGCCCGCTTCTTAGCCTTCACGGCATTTCGTATCATGCCCTCTATGGGATCTTTGCGCTTGGACCCCCACGGCCTGGAAGTCCCCTCCTGGGCCCTTCCCTTGCCCTTATCTCGGGCTCGGGAGTGCCCCTAGGAAGCTCGCGACTAGTCGGCAGTCGAGTCATCGCCAAGATCGATCACCGCCCGCTCAGCCGGAGGCTCCTCCTCCACAGCCGGCTGCCTGACGTCTGCGCAGAAGAAGATGTGGTCAGGAAAAGAAAATGGTCTCGTCATCTGACGAAGAAGTTAGTCCATAGCATCTGAACCTGTCGGATGCAGCTGCGCGAGAAGGCACCGCTCGATGTTCTCCGGGGTGATCAGCTCCTCCGTGGACTGGCGATCCTCCAGCAAAGTGGCCGCATACTTCTCCACATCCGGAGAGAACTCGTCCTGCCTCGGAGGGATGTTCGGATGGAAATTGGGGATTATGGGACACCTCCACGTCTCCTCCACTGAAGAAATCCCCACCTAGAAGAACTGAGTTTTCCATCCCTTGTGTAAAGAATCCTTTGCGGCCAAGGAGACACAACTCCTATTCCGCCTCGCCTGGATGAAATAGAAGCCCTTCCCGGCCGAGGGGTGCACCTTCAACTCGAAAAAATAATGGAAGAGGTCCAAGGAAGGAGGAACCCCGCATTGGCGACAAAGGATGCGAAAGGCAGAAAAAAGAAGATAAGAGTTGGCTACCAACTGTATGGGCGCCAACCGAAAGAAATCAAGAAGCTTAAGAACAAAGGGCTCGAAGGGAAGGCGGAACCCACCCTTCCACGACAGAAGGAAGGTGTAGATATGGCCCGTACGAGAATCCAAGCTCATCTCGTGCGGGGCAGCCACAGTGAAGTAAAACTTATAGGGCAGGCGAAACTGGTGCTCCAGCCTTTTCACCTCTGCCTCCCCCAGCTCGCTACAATTTGGAGCCGGCGATATCACCGTCGCCCTCACCTTAGGCTCGCCCTCCCACTCTTTGATCTCCAGACGCTGATCCGCCATGGAATTTGGAGAAGAACTTGAAGAAAAATGCTCCCGAGACTCCGAAGACTTTGGAGGAAGAGGAAACTAACAGACCGCCTCCGTGGTTATCACCGCCAACTCTACGAATGCCGTTGCAAGCCTCTACTCTTTCGTCGTGTCCTCACGACGCATGAAAGAGCCCCAAAGCAAGCATGAAGGAGAGCCAAACCCTAAAACGGAGGGAGTCTAGAGCAACGATAAGCGCACAACGCCTATATTCTCATGCGGAAGGTGGCGCGTCGTTCTGACCTCCAAGAAAAGGGGGCCCCTTCAGTTCAAATCCGTCAGGATCATCATTATTACGGGCCCAGGTGACCACGACACGTGGCTTCCTAACACTGCCAGATCTCCACCCACCCGAGCCATGCTAGTCCAAAACCCTAACGGCTACTCTTCCGAGCTTACCAAGGCTCGGAATTAAGAGGGGGACAAGTGGAGAGGGGGATTTCTGTAGCCCATCTAAGAGCGGCCGAATTAGGTCCATCAGGACCAAACGAGGCCCAACTCATCTAAGTGACAGCCCCGCAGGGCCCACTTAGCATCAAAGCCCAATAAAATCACTCGGGATCAAGCCCTTCCTCGGAGGCCATTAGGCTCGGAAGGCCCGAGCGTCGGTCTGACCGGAAGAAGATCTAAAGCCCAACCTATCCCCCTTACCGGGATAAAGGCTAGTGCCCCGCGCCCACTTCGGTCGACCCTCATCCGAGCTATGCCTATCGCCCGGACAGGGTTGGCACTCCTCATGCCTGGATCGAGCGATGATTGCTTATCCACGCGGCCGTTGAGAGCCCTTTATGAGCAGGAGTTCACAAAGATAAGGGACCAACGACTCCTCAAGGCTATAAAGATCCCACGATGAGGACGTAAAGAGCCCACGTTGAGTACGTAACTCTCGCCTGAAACTCCTCAGATTATGGGACTCATGAGGCTAGCGCACTATTTAAACATGGGACTCCTTCCAAAAAATGGTAAGGCCTATACACGTCTAAAACTCCCTGAGTAGGAACCACTTCACCACCTTGGTGGAGAGGGATCTTGTGCACCTCCTCACTCCCCCTCTCATAGCTTCCACCACTGCTCTGCTGACTTAGGCATCGGAGGGTTTTCCCCAGGGAACCATCCCTGGGCCCCCAGATCCGTTTCCATTCCTTGTAGTTCACTGATCGGTGATCATCACCCCAGCTCAGGACCAGCGCGAGATCACCCCTCTTCAGGAAGCTTTGCGCATCCCCCGCCTGGATGTTGGCTCGGCCATCACCGCATTAACCGGGGGCACCCGCAATGAGAACCTACGTCGCGAGCTAGTGCTTCATCCTCCTACCTCCCTTTCCGAGCTAGTGACCCTGGCCCTGCGCCACGCAGAGTGCGAGGAAGTCCTCTGCGCTTGCCGAGGCACAATAGGCTCGGGTCAGGAGGGGGACAAGAAGCGACCGTCCGAGCAAAGGATGGGTCAAGGAAAGAGGCGAAACCAAGATAGATACCATAAAGAGCCATCCCGAAAGTACGAGCAGTATACCCCCCTTACCACCCCCGTATATGAGATTTATGAAGACATCAAAGGCTCGAGTCTCCTCCACCAGCCCGAGCCTATGAAGGCCAAGCATCGCAATCGCCGCAAGCATTGCCTGTTCCATGGCGATCACGGGCATCACACCAGCGATTGCCATCAACTTAAAGATGAGATCGAGCATCTCGTCCGCTAGGGACACCTATCCCGATATGTGTCCGGGCAGAAGGAAGACCGAGGCGTCCCCGAAGACATCGACAATGCCTCCCGTGGAGTCCACATCAACGTCATCGTGGGCGGTGCGGCATAAGGAGGAGATAGCAGCCGAGGAAGAAAGCGTCACGTCGAGTGGGCGAGCCGAGCCTCTGTTGAGCCCCCAAAGGCCCCGCAGGAGAGCGAACCGTAGGCCCTTGTATTCTCTGACCAGGACCTGGAAGGGTTAACCACCCCGCATGATGACACTCTCGTTTTATCGACCACAATAAACCATTGTAACGTAGACAAGATTTTAGTCGACAATGGTAGTGCCCCTGATGTATTATCCTAAGAATGTTTCTTCAAGATGGGAGAGAATCCATATAAACTCCGCCCGATCCGAACCCCCCTGTGTGGGTTCAACGGCCAGGCAACTTATCCTGAGGGAGCGTTGAGCCTGCCAGTTACTCTCGGCACCCCGCCCAAAACAGTTATGGTTATGGTAAACTTCATCGTGATTAAGGGGTTGATGGCATATAATGCCATCTTCGGCCGAGGTATCCTCACCCGACTGAAAGCGGTGCCCTCAACCTCTTACCAAAAAATGATGTTCCCTACCAAATATGGCGTGGGGGAGGTCCGGGGTAACCAGGCATTGGCTAGACAGTGCTTTATTATATCAGTCGAAGCCACGAGGCCGGAAGGGAAGAGCAAAGAAATAAAGGGAGCTGAAGAGGGACCAACAACATCCGAGCCTAGCGACGAGTTGTTAACGGTCTTCCTCAATGGTGACCCGACTCTAGGAGTCAAGATCAGAGCCGATCTACCACTTGAGGAACAAGAAAAATATAAGGATTTCCTTGCCCAGTACATCCAAGTCTTTGCATGGTTGGACGAGAACCTTCTCGGGATCCCGAGAGACGTGGTGATGCACAAGCTCAACCTCGACCCAACGGTGAAACCTGTCCAACAACGCAGAAGAAAGCACGCCCCGGAGAAGCAATCGGTCATCAAAGAGCAAGTCATCAAGGGACAAAAGACTGGCCTCTTTCGACCGGTTCTATACCCTACGTGGCTTGCCAACGTCGTCCTGGTACCGAAGGCTTCTGGAAAGTGACGAATGTGCATGGACTTCATTGACATCAACAATGCTACCCCGAAGGATTGCTACCCGCTGCCGAGCATCGATCAACTGGTCAACTCAACCTCTGGTAATGTGTTACTTAGCTTCCTGGACGCCTACTCTGGCTACCATCAGATCGGGATGGACCCGGAGGACATCGAGAAGACTGCCTTCATCACTAACTTCGGTGTACACTGCTACACCCGAATGCCATTCGGGTTGAAGAATGCTGGAGCAACATATCAGAGGCTGATCAACCACATTTTTGAAGGACATGTAGGTTGGAACGTCGAGGCCTACATTGATGACATGCTCATCAAAACACCGAAGGCCAACGACCACCTTGATGACTTAGCCGAGACCTTCTACACCCTCTTGAGGTGCAACATGAAGCTTAACCCTGCTAAATGCGCCTTTGGAGTCATATCTAGGAAGTTCCAAGGCTTCCTGGTAACTCAGCGTGGAATCAAAGCCAACCTCGAGAAGGTTCAAGCCATCCTGAACATGCGGCCACCTACCTGCATCAAGGACGTTCAATGCCTTACGGGGCGCATTGCTGCGCTCAACCGCTTCCTATCCCGAGCGGGCGAACGGTGCCTACCCTTCTTCAAATTGTTGAGGGGACCCAAAATGGCATCTGCTACGTTTGCCTGGGACAAGGAATGTCAGAAGGCATTCACCGAACTGAAGGAATTCTTGGCCTCACCTCCGGTGTTGTCCAAGCCGGTCCAGGGCGAAGCTCTACACCTTTACCTCTCGGCGACCCCTTCTTCAGTGAGCTCAGTCCTAATCAGGAACAACGCAGGGGTCGAGAGACCAGCCTACTACACCAGCAAGGTGCGTAATGTGGCTGAAAGAAGGTACCCCACAACCGAGAAGCTTATGCTAGCGTTGGTTACCTCAGCCAAGCGCCTCCGACCCTACTTTCAAGGTCACTCCAAATTCGTATTGACCGGCGAACCTCTGAAGAAGATGCTCTTTCATCCCGAAGCCTTGGGATGCCTCGTCAAATGGGCCATCATGCTCGGGGCCTACGACATCTCGTACCGCCCCGCTTGGCCATCAAAGGACAGGCCCTCGCGGACTTCATTGCCGAGAGCACGGTCCCGATCGAAGAAGCACTCCCACCTGCGCCTGGGCCCACTTGGGACCTATTCGTTGACGGGTCCTCCAACTCAACCGGATGCGGCACTGGTGTCCTCCTCAAGTCCCCCGAAGGAGCAGAGCTGTGGTACGCCTTGAAATTCAATTTCCTGGCGTCCAACAACGCCTCCAAATACGAAGCCCTTATCTCAAGGGCCAGGATGGCTCGACGACTGGGAGCGGAGTGAGTCAGGATCCACACCGACTCCCAATTGGTCGCTAGCCAGGTCAACGGTGATTACGAAGCTCGGGAAGGATAAATGATCAAATACCTCTAGGTGGTCAAAAGGATGGTGTTGGGTTCTGTACGCCCCCTCGTTGTCTTTGACAATGTTGGGCTCTGATACCAAGATATTTGAATTTGAATAGTCACAATATATTGTGTATTTTAGGTTCAATGGCATCTTGATGATAAACAAGCTAACATGATGGTATCTTGGTTTGTAGGTTGATATTTCATGGTCCTTCACAAACACAATCCTAATGATGCCTCATGCATGCTATGCATGAGACCTTGTACAAACATGTGAAACTTTATGTTTTGATAATCTGTTCATGGGGTTTTTGATGAACTCACATAAATGTTTGACATTGTGTGTGTTATGTCGTGAAGGTTCAGTTTGTTCTAGACTGAACTTGTAATCCATGTGGATCCTCATGATATGATTTTTCATGCTATCTTAAATGGTCTGTTGAGATTAGTGTTCTTGCCTTGATGCCCATACTAGTGTGGTATGATTGAGTAACTTGTAGCTATGAAATTAGTTGCATGGCATTGTGTAAATGCATTGCCATTTCATTTCAGCTTTTGTGCAATGATCATCATCTTCCTTGGGCTCATGTAAAATCATGCCTCAATGTTATGTGCAGCTTTAGATGCTTAAGGTGATCATCCTTCACACTTCTTTTCTAACTGGTGAGGTGTCGGCCCCTGGGGTCGACCCTCCCTTGGCCATGGGATGTCTGTACAGCAGACAATCCAACCAGTCAAGTGTGTCAACACTAAGTGTTGACACTTCCACTGGTGATGTCTCTCGTATGATATTTGTTCGTGTTTGGTCATGATGAAATACTCATATTTGGCATTCTTATATTGCTTGGTGGATTGTAAATTGAACTAACCTTCCATTTGTGAAACATGGTTTCTTAATGTAGAAATATGTTTAAACTTGTATTCATGAATGACTTTCGATGAGGAAGCATATCATTTACACTTGTTGAAACAAACTCTGATTTGGCTCTCTATACTTGCATGTGGACAATGTGTTAAGGCTTAACTTGTCTGAACTGGGAGGTTTATTTCTGAACTGAACTTTGAGTTATTGGACTGAATTTGGAACCCTTTGACTTATCTTCATAGTCTTGGTTTCCCATTGTACTTGGTTAAGGTTTCTACATCAACCTTGTTAAATTGGCTTCATCATGCTCACACTCTCTCAATGCCAATGGTTCTATGTGAATTAACTCTCAAGTTTTGAAAATGGTGGTAAGAACAGATGCGTAGCTTGACTTCAAAGTGGATTGAATGCTAGTGGTTCAAAACTGGTTTGCATGTTCAAATCTGGAAAAATCAGGTACATTGTGGAGTTTCTCACTCAAATACTCAAGGCAATGGTGAGAATATATGCTTGATTATAATTCAATGTGAATTGGTTCATCAATGTTGAAATCAAGTGTTGTCTATGTCTATCTAAGTCATGTGTGGTTTTATTCATGCCTATACCATGTTTCAATGCATGATTATTAGTTCTAACTGTTTGGGTGAGCTTTTATGGGGTTTCATTTGAGTTTTATTGAATTTTCACTTAGTATTTCACGGTATGCTGTTTGCATTGATTTCTGATATGCTGACAAAAATTGTCGACTCTGTGGGTCGACACTTTTGTCCTGGTTTGTTTTGTTTTGTTGAAAACAGAACACGTTGAAAAAGTGTCGACCCAGTGAGTCGACACTTTTGCCTCGTGTCCTGATTTATTCATCGGCACAGAATCTGCTGAGAAAAGTGTCCACCCCAAGGGTCGACACTTTCTCTGGTTCGTCTGGAACGGGTTTTTCGGATTGGTTTTGAAATGCCCAATATATGATCTGATTGGAGTGCATTTTTACCCTAATGCCCTTAGGGTTTCACCCTTGTCTTAGGTGCATTTTAGAAGGGCTTTTAGCATGGGTTAACTTGTCATTATGCATCTTTTTCCATTGAGTATATGAAGCTGCGAAGTCTCATATGATGAACACATCCCTTGTGCTAACCTTGCCCGATTTACTGTAGGAGGAGAAGAAGAACGTGAAGGAGGGTGACAATACTACCTGGAGGAGGAAGAAGAGGCTGGAGGGATCGTCTTCCATGACCCTTAGCTTGGATCTGGACGGTGCTGCTGCTACTTTCCACGGTTTGCAAGTTTGGGCATTTCTATCTCAAGACCAGCTCCTTCCACTCTAGTTTATCATTCCCAGTGCACCCTAGCTGTCACGTCCCGAGCGCGGAAGATATTCGGATGCGTGACGCGTCTATATAGATCGTGTCATTAGAGCGATAAGAATTTTAACATACAAAATTTTGGAGTGCGCAAATGACTAAAAATCTAATAAATTCCAATAGCCTAAGTGATGTTTATTTGATTAATCAAAGGAAATAAAGATAGTCCATAACAAATTTCCAAATTTAGAAAGCCAAACATTAGGCTAAACGACTTAACACAAAGTTTATACCACTAACTGACATAACTGGGAATACAAGGTAGACTCAAATAAATTCAAAGACTCGACTAGCTAATGATAAATGGATAGCGTTCTAGCACTCTTCACTCGGCCTCAAATCCATTCTCGTCGCTATCCGAATCACCTGAAAATGTTAGGAAGTAACTAGATGAGTGAATTGCTCAGTAGGAATTACATCTCAAATACGAGCAATCTTTACGTCATTTATAATTTGCATGTATTCTCAGTATGGCTATGCATGATGTACGTATAATAAAAAAATCAGGTATATAGGTAATTCTAGGCATGATGAACAATAAGAGATCAAGAACTGTATAAAGAGAGTATAATAAGATTTCAAGTATTTGACAAGCAGAATTTCAAGAATTTACAGATGTAAATGCCACTTTGAGCAAGCGGGGATTCGTGTACAAGTATGAACGCAGGTATGAGAAGGAACTCATGTACAAGTATATCAAGTAAAAATTCAATTCAAGCAAGTATTGTCAAGTACGTATCAGTAGAATTGGCTATTATCATGTAAGTATTTTGCCCTTTCTCGGGCCACAAGTCAAGTATTGCCCGTTTCGGGCCACGCAAGTCAAGTAAGTAAGGAGAGAGAGAGTAGGGGTGGAGTGTCTCAAGTCAAGCAAGTACTCCGGTGCAATGCTAAACACCGTGGTCAATAAACTCCCATGGGCACAAGTACCTTCGGGTGCTCCTCCCAGGACCAGACCGGACCCTATATGCACAGCATTTTATGTATTACCTTTGACATCCAGTCTCATTTATAACCAATATGGAATTTCAAGAAGTTAGAAACGTAGTATTTCAGACGAGATAAACTAGTCATTTGGTTATGGAGGATTCTAGAGGTGGCCCCTAAAGGCTCAAGAGGTGACTCCCGTCGTGTAACACTTTGCGTCGTACGGCCTCTAGAGGTGGCTCCCACAACGTAGCACTTTGTCCTACATGCCACTTAGTTCCTACACTCCCAAATGGTAGTTTAAGAGATTCAAGGTTTGACCATGTAGGCTATATGCAAGTTGATTTTTCATGGAACGAAATTTTAAGAACTCATCATATGCAGGAGTATGAATTAGGGTTGTGTTTGCGCAATTCTCAAGACAAATCAAGATCAGAAGTTGTAATTACTGAGTTGGCATCTGAGGGTTTGCTAATCCTTTAAATTTTCAATTTTTAGAAATTTATATATGTATATATCAAATTGGCCCCCCTCAGGATGTCTTCATTTAATTGAAGACGTTCTGGAAGTCATCATTTAAAGAATTGACGCCTGGGAGTTACCCAACCTTTCAAAATTTTGATTTTTCAAAAAAACTATATGTATATGAAATTGGCGCCCCTTTACCTAGTCTTCAATTAATTGAAGACTTGAGGGCCGTCTTCAATTCTGAAATTGAAGACTTAAGGGCCGTCTTCCATTTAGAAATTGAAGACTTAAGGGCCGGCTTCAATTCAGTAATTGGCACATGGGGGTTGCCCAATCTTTCAAAATTTTCATTTTTCAAAATAATATATATATATATATATATATGAAATTGGCGCCCCTTTACCCAGTCTTCAATTAATTGAAGACTTGAGGGCCATCTTCAATTCAGTAATTGGCGCCTGGGGGTTGCCCAATCTTTCAAAATTTTGATTTTTCAAAAATATAAATAAATATATATATATATATATATATATATATATGAAATTGGTGCCCCTCTACCCAGTCTTCAATTAATTGAAGACTTGAGGGCCGTCTTCAATTCTGAAATTGAAGACTTAAGGGGGCCGTCTTCATTTCTGAAATTGAAGACTTAAGGGCCGTCTTCAATTCTGAAATTGAAGACTTAAGGGCCGTCTTCAATTCTGTAATTTTCACCTGGCACATACGTTTTGTGACTCAAAGCACTATCCATTTTGAAAAAGTTTCTCGAAATTCAAAAATATGGATATGAATACTTAGTATAATTCCTTGGGAGTCCAGAAACACGTTCAGATATAATTACTGAGTCTTGGTTTCAAAGATATGAATTTTATAATGTTATAACTTTAATTCCTCATGAAACGGAATTGACGCCCCTGTGAGCAGTCTTCAAGTAATTGAAGACTTGAGGGCCGTCTTCAATTTTGAAACTGAAGACTTAAGGGCCATCTTCAATTCAGTAATTGAAGACTTGAGGGCCGTCTTCAATACTGAAATTGAACACTTAAGGGCCGTCTTCAATTCTGAAATTGAAGACTTAAGGGCCGTCTTCAATTCTGAAATTGAAGACTTAAGGGCCGTCTTCAATTCAGTAATTGAAGACTTAAGGGCCGTCTTCAATTCTGAAATTGAAGAGTTAAGGGCCGTCTTCAATTCAGTGATTTTCACCTAGGAGATACGTTTTGTGACTCAAATCATTGTTCATTTCGAAAAAGTTTCTCCAAATCAGAATACGAAGACATGGTCAGATGGAGAAAAATCTCAGGTCACAGAAGTATATTCTGTCAAAATTTTCAAAGTCCGGTTTATTAGTTATAGATTTTTGAATGCGTTGATTTATTGATTTCTGCAAATTCCAGAAAACGAAATTGACGACATGGTGCATGTCTTCAATTAATTGACGCGTTCTCAGGCAATCTTCAATTCTGAAATTGGTGCCCTGGTCAGGGGCGCCAATTACAGAGAGGTGTCACTATTCATCAGTGTGAAAAAAACTCCGAATCAGGAAGTAATGGCACGAATGTGTTGAGAAAAATGTCAGGATTCCAGAAACATGTTCATGCAAAAATTTCGTGCTTTAGTTTGATAGTTATGGATTTTTGAATGTGTTGAATTATCAATTACTCAAAATTCCAGAAATCGAATTGACGACCTTGGTGGTGTCTTCATTTAAATGATGATTGTGCGAACAGTCTTCAATTTTGAAAACGGCGCCCTGGTCAGGGGCGCCATTTACCAGAGGGCTGGGAGCCTCCGTGTCTTTAAACTATCAACATATTATGTTAACAGAGAGAATATATTAAGGTTTAAAACATAGTTATTAATACTGTAAAACTAGTGTGATAAAATATGTTCAAAAACTCATAAAAATCATACTAACAAACTAAGTTTAAACTCTTAAAGATCATGGTGATATGTAACAGGCTATCAAAATAACATGATACATACATGATTATTTCTTGATTACGGTAAAGCCAGATGATATATATAGCATGGTTGACTAGTTGATCGAACTCTAAACATGAATCAATTAACCTATTAGCTACTAGTTAGGCAAAGATTTGAGAACACCTACCTCTATGAAATGATAGGAGTTGACAGGAGAGGAAGAAGCAGCCCTTCCTTTCCTCTGCAACTCTTCAGAACTTGTTCCCGTATCTAGCCGTCGAACTAACCAAATATGGAGAATAGAGTGTATTTTATAACCTTAGGGTCGATAAGATGGGAGACAAGGTCTAAAATTATATGGTATTTAGTGGGTTGACAACCTACACAGGCTGGAGGGATAGAATGATCGTGATAATTGTCGGAAAAGAAATGACGCCCCAGAGAGGGTCGTGTATAAGTTAAGATTTTCATATTAAACTTCAAAGATTTTTATCTTTAAAAATTGATGAAATTTGTTTGTGAAATTTTAGGGGTGAGACCCTTACATTTTTCTATATTTTTACATATAACTTTTTTTGAAATTTTTTTTTAAAATAAAAAGTGGCACTATTCATGTCACTATTCACGTTTAGGAAACAACGACTTAACATATGTCGTTATTTTGAACGGAGATTTTTGTATTCACTCTACACTAACCAAAATTGTTTATATACCCTTTCTCACTTTCTAAATTATGTTTATCCTTTAACACTTCATCTATATACCCTTATTTCTTCAAAATAATGATATAATGAAAAGTTGAAATTTGAAATTTTCAAAATTATGAAAATATGAATTAGCATCTGTAAAAGTGATGTTTATCCTTTAAAACACTATCTATATAACATATTTCCTATTTCTTTGGAATAGTGTAATATTAATTTCCTAAGTGATTGAAAATATAAATTGACATTTCCTAAAATATAATTCAGCATCTTCTAAAGCATCTATTGGTAATTAAATGTTTTAATTAGTTAAATCAATAGAATTAGAATATGAGTTCAATAATTATATATATATATATATATATTTGTATATTTTTATTTTAAAATTCTCGAGTGTTACACCCCCCCTACTTAAAAGAATTTGGTCCCCAAATTCAACTGTATAAGGATATTGTGTGAAGTATAAAATACTTACAGTTTAGAATAATTCTGGGTATCTACTTTTCATAGATTCTTCGGTCTCCCAAGTTGCTTCTTGTTCCGCGCATCGATTCCATTGGATTTTCACCATAGGGATCGTCTTTCTCCTTAAGAACTCGGACTTCGAGGTCGAGGATCCACATCGGCCTTTGCTCATTAGTAAGATCTCTTTGAATCACCAAATCAGCATGGTCGATGACGTGAGAAGGGTCGTGCACATATTTCTTCAGCATAGATATATGAAATACATTGTGCACTTCCGAGAGTTGAGGAGGTAAAGCAATACGGTAGGCCACCTCGCCCACTCTTTCCAATACTTCGAATGGACCGATAAACCTTGGTGTAAGCTTGCCCTTAACAACGAATCTTCTAATACCTCGGCCAGGAGATACCTTGAGAAATACATGGTCACCAACTTGGAACTCCAAATATCTCCTTCTATTATCAACATAAGATTTTTGCCTGCACTGAGCTACCTTGAGTCTCTCTCTGATAAGGTGTATCTTCTCAGTCAAATATCTAACCATATCCGGGCCTAGAATTTGTCTTTCACCGACTTCTTCCCAGCATATTGGAGAACGACAACTCCTGCCATAAAGCACCTCGAAAGGTGCCATTTGAATACTAGCTTGATAGCTGTTATTATAGGCAAATTCGACTAGGGATAAGTGGTCGTGCCAGCTTCCGCTGAAATCTATAATACATGCCCTTAACATATCTTCAACAACCTGATTTGTCCTTTCAGTCTGACCATCTTTCTGGGGATGGAAAGTAGTGCTGAAATTGAGTTTCATCCCCAGAGAGTGTTGTAGACCCTTCCAAAAATGAGAGGTGAAGCGCAGGTCTCGGTCAGATACGATCGAGACGGGAACTCCATGCAATCTAACCATCTCCTTAATATACAGGGCAGCAAGTACGTCGACTGACCATCGGCTTTTGATGGGTAAGAAATGGGCCGATTTAGTTAGCCGGTCGATAATTACCCAAATTCCATCATATCTACCCCTAGATTTAGGCAAATCCATGATAAAGTCCATGCCAATGTCTTCCCACTTCCACATGGGAATATCCAGCGGATGTAGCTTTCCGGCGGGTTTTTGATGTTTCGCCTTCACTTGTTGGCATGTGAGGCAACGAGACACAAAGTCTGCTACCTCCCTTTTCATGTTGGGCCACCAGAAAGTTCTTTTCAAGTCTTGGTACATCTTAGTGGCTCCAGGGTGGATCGTGTACCTCGATCGATGAGCTTCTTCAAGAATCTTCTTCTTCAATTCGGGACAGTCGGGCACACATGTCCGTTCATTGAATAGCAATCTGCCATCAGGTGCCAGCTTGAAATCCAGTCTGTCGTCCAGCTTGCTCTTTATCTCCATAAGTAAGGGATCTTCTTCCTGTAGCTTCTTGATTTCAGGTAGCAAATCTGGATGTAGACTCATATGAGATAGAATAATACACATGTTCTTCTCATCTGTGCTGATATCAAGCTCAGAGAATTTCTCCAGCAGCTTCCATGCTTGTATCATTCAGTTGGCCAATATTGTTCTCGGCTTTCGACTAAGGGCATCAGCTACGGAATTACCCTTACCAGGATGGTACTGTATAGTGAAGTCGAAATCCTTGAGATACTCGAGCCAACGCCTTTGCCGCATGTTCAGCTCCTTTTGGGAGAATAAGTACTTGAGGCTTTTATGATCGGAGTACACAGTGAATTATTCTCCGTAGAGATAGTGCCTCCAGATCTTCAAAGTGAATACTACCGCGGCCAGTTCTAAGTCGTGAACCGGGTAGTTCTCTTCATGTTTCTTCAATTGTCGAGAAGAATATGCAATGACTCTTCCATTCTGTATCAATACACATCCGAGGCCAATACCCGAAGTATCGGTATATACCTCGTATTTTTCTCCTTCAATTGGTAATGATAAGACTAAAGTAGTGGTCAAGAGATCCTTCAAAGCTTGGAAACTCTTTTCACAGTCTTCATTCCACTCATGAGGAACTTCCTTGCGGGCTAACCTGGTCAGAGGAATGGCAATCTTGGAAAAGTCCTTGATAAAACGCCGGTAGTAACCAGCTAGACCCAAGAAGCTTCGAATTTCCGTTGCATTTGTGGGTCGTTCCCAGTTCTTCACGGCTTCGACCTTGGACGGGTCAACAGTAATTCCATTCTTTGAAATAATATGGCCTAAGAAGGATACTTCTTCGAGCCAGAACTCGCATTTGCTGAATTTGGCATATAGCTTATTTTTCCTTAATATCTGCAGTGTCTTCTTGAGATGTTCTTCATGATCATCTTCAGTCTTGGAATATATCAGAATATCATCAATAAAGACCACAATGAATTGGTCTAAATAGGGCCTGAATATGTTGTTCATTAACTACATAAAAGCTGCGGGGGCATTTGTTAGTCCGAAAGGCATAACAGTAAATTCGTAATGCCCATACCTGCTTCGGAATGCAGTTTTATGAATGTCTTCTTCTTGATCTTCAATTGGTGGTAACCAGAACGAAGATCAATCTTGGATAATTATGAAGCTCCTGATAACTGATCGAACAACTCGTCAATCCTTGGCAGCGGGCATTTGTTCTTGATTGTAAGGTTATTTAGCTGCCGATAATCGACGCATAGTCTCATCGATCCATTCTTATTTTTGACGAACAGCACGGGTGCTCCCCAAGGGGAAGAACTCGGCCTGATGAAACCCTTTTTCAATAACTCCATTAGTTGTTCCTTTAGTTCCTTCAGCTCAGCAGGGGACATTCTGTATGGTGCCCTAGAGACAGGGCCAGCACTAGGGACAAGGTCGATTGTGAACGACACTTCCCTTTCCGGGGGTAAGCTGATTAAATCTTCTAGAAAAACATCGGGAAAATCCCGAATTACACGGATGTCTTCAAGTTTAACCTTCTCGACTTCTGTGGCAGTCATGAATACTATGAAAGCCATGCATCACTTATTCATAAGTTTACTAGCTCGGAGTGCTGATATAAGAAGTGATTTACTCCGAGAGCTATTGTAAACTAGCTCTGGGAAATCCACGAAAGTTACCTTGCCATGCCAGCAATCTACAGCTGCTTGGTATGTGGATAACCTTTCGGCACCTAGTATGACGTCATAACCCTTCATATCTAGGCATATCAGGTCAGCAGGTAAATTGCTTCCCTTAATCATCACTTCACAATTTGGATAGTGATAAGTGATATCAGACTCATTCCCAAGAGGTGTAGATATGACCAAATCTAACAGTTCATGTTTCTTAGAAAATGAAGCAGCAAAGTTCTTGGAAACGAATGAATGAGTTGCTCCAGTATCAAAGAAACTTGAGTAGTTTTTGAACAAATATTGAAAGTACCTTCCACAATTCCGCCTTCAGTGGGTTCCGTCTCTCGGAGAGCTTGCAGACGGCCTTGTTTCTTTACCGGACGCTTCTCATCTTTGGTGTCTTGTTCCTTCATCAGTGGGCAGTTTGAGATCCGATGCTCTCGGCTCCCGCATCGAAGACAAGCTCCTAACTTCCTCCAACATTCCTCGGTCTTATGGCCAGCTTTATCATAATACTTGTAAATTTCCTTTGATGGTGTGGTGGTGGAGAATGGCCTGTCATTCTTCTGGAATTTCTTTACCTTGGAGGGCTCCCCTCCCAAGAAGAACCTTTTCTTGTTAAATGATTATTTGAATTTTCCTGGGCTTGTGACGGGTTCCTTCTTGTCTCTTCCTCGAATTCTCTCGGATAATTCGGTGGCGTCTTCTAGCAGTTGAGCTCGCCGAACCATCTCTGAATAGACTTGGATGTCCATCGGGGCAAGTTGTGTGATATAATGGGGTCGAAGCCCGTTGAGGAATCTACTCACCTTCATCTTCTCCGTACACACCAAGTGGGGTGCATACTTTGACAATCTTGAGAACTGGGCCTCATACTCGGCCACTTTCAAGCCCCGTTATTTTAGAACGGTGAATTCTGTGGCCTTCTTCTCCTGGATATAGTCGGAGAAGTACTTGTTGTTGAATTGCTCCGTGAATTCATCCCATGTGACATGGTATTCGGGCAGTGTTGCTTCTATGGATTCCCACCAACATCGAGCGTCCCGCTCTAGTTGAATATGGCCAGTAAAACCTTCTCCTCGTATGCACATTGCATTACACGGAAGATTCGTTCCATCTCCTTTAGCCAATTCTCGGCATCCTCGGGGTCGGACGAACCCGTGAACCTTGGTGGGTTCATGTTACGGAAACTTCGGTGGAGATCTCCCGCTCCACGGTTTGCTCCGCCTTGGGCCACTTGCTGTAGTGTTTGTGTAAGACCTTGCACGGTGCGCTGCATCTCGCGCCATTGTGCTCTTTCCGCAGCCATGTTCCTACAAAAGAGTTAAGTATGATAAAGATCTTGTTTACTTTTAAGGTCAAAAGTCATTAAAGAACTTAACCCATGGCTCTATCCATCTCACCGGGTAAGGTATATCTATCATTGGACTCGGGTTTTACCTATCCTTGGACTCAAGTTTTTACTTAGATTTAAATTTCTAACCTTTTATTTCTTCTAGTTCCCTATGTTTGAAAACCTAGGCTCTGATACCATGAAGACTGTCACGTCCCGAGCGCGGAAGATACTCGGATGCGTGACGCGTCTATATAGATCGTGTCATTAGAGCGATAAGAATTTTAACATACAAAATTCTGGAGTGCGCAAATGACTAAAAATCTAATAAATTTCAATAGTCCAAGTGATCTTTGTTTGATTAATCAAAGGAAATAAAGATAGTCCATGACAAATTTCCAAATTTAGAAAGCCAAACATTAGGCTACACGACTTAACACAAAGTTTATACCACTAACTGACACAACTGGGAATACAAGGTAGACTCAAATAAATTCAAAGACTCGACTAGCTAATGATATATCGATGGTGTTCTAGCACTCTTCACTCGGTCTCAAATCCATTCTTGTCGCTATCCGAATCACCTGAAAATGTTAGGAAGTAACTAGATGAGCGAATCGCTCAGTAGGAATTACATCTCAAATACGAGCAATCTTTACGCGATTTACAATTTGCATGTATTCTCAGTATGGCTATGCATGATGTACGTATAATAAAAAAATCAGGTATACAGGTAAATCTAGGCATGATGAACAATAAGAGATCAAGAACTGTATAAAGAGAGTATAACAAGATTTCAAGTACTTGACAAGCAGAATTTCAAGAATTTACAGATGTAAATGCCACTTAGAGCAAGCGGTGATTCGTGTACAAGTATGAACGCAGGTATGAGAAGGAACTCATGTACAAGTATATCAAGTAAAAATTCAATTCAAGCAAGTATTGTCAAGTACGTATCAGTAGAATTGGCTATTATCATGTAAGTACTTTGCCCTTTCTCGTGCCACAAGTCAAGTATTACCCGTTTCGGGCCACGCAAGTCAAGTAAGTAAGGAGAGAGAGAGAGTAGGGGTGGAGTGTCTCAAGTCAAGCAAGTACTCCGGTGCAATGCTAAACACCGTGGTCAATAAACTCTCATGGGCACAAATACCTTCAGGTGCTCCTCCTAGGACCAGACCGGACCCTATATGCACAGCATTTCATGTATTACCTTTGACATCCACTCTCATTTATAGCCAATATGGAATTTTAAGAATTTAGAAACGTAGTATTTCAAACGAGATTAACTAGTCATTTGGTTATGGAGGATTCTAGAGGTGGCCTCTACAGGCTCAAGAGGTGACTCCCGTCGTATGTTGTGCCCCTTATGTACAAGCATGTGCTATGTTGTTTTGATGATAGCAATGCTATTTTGTTTTGATGATAGCAACACAGTGAGTGCATTTGATATTGTGTTTTGATGATAGCAACATGACTATGATTGGTATATTATCTGGAGAATGCATGTGCATAACTGATATATTGTTTGTGCTAGACTTCTGTTCTATATATTGCATTCCTAGCAGACCAGCAAGTCTATACACTGCAGGGTAAAGCTTAGTCTAGACACTCCTGCATTGCTTGCATTTCTGAAGTCTACACATTGTCTTGGGCTAAGTATGTACATCCGATTGTACGTTGTTCATGAGTAAGTCTGTACAGTCTCTTACATTGGACTTAAAGTCTTTACACTGGGAAGTCTGTACATTGAGCACGCATGTTGGCCTTCAAAGTCCACACACTGCACTGTAGCTAGGACTGTGCATCGTCTCAGCCACCGTCTGATTCAGCGTCTCACGCTTGCAAAGTTTATACACTGGTCGGTGGTAAGACTATACAGAGTTCATAGAGTTCAGAGTCTATGCATTCATGCACTGTTCATGCACAGAGTCTGTGTCTCATGCATTGTCTCGCAGAGTCTACACACTGCATTGTTCATGCCTTAACACTCAAGTCCACACACTGGACTATAGCAGACCCGAAGCCAAGTCCATACATCGGACTGCTCATGATTTCATTGGTAGAGTCTGTACATCAGACGCGCATGCTCGCCTGTCCCCCCGGATGCTCTCCTGGGACCGAGTATGCCCTCCAGTGGCTGCTAATGCTTCCCTAACTTTGAGGATGCTCCCCTGGAGCAGCGATTGCTCCCCAGAGACAGCATGTGCTCCACATGCTCCCCTGACGCTGGTGATGCTGTCCAGAGGCCATAGATGCTCCCCTGAGACTTCATATGCTCCCGTGCGAGAACGCACTAGTCTCTGGGTATTTAAAAGAATTGTATTACATGCATTCCCTTTCACTAAGTCTTTATAATGCATGCGCTTTCACAAGTCTATACAATGCATTTCATTTTACAAAGTGTCGACACCAAGTTGATAATCCGATACTCTGTCTGACAGGTGCTCTGCTCATGGAGGCTAATGAAGGGCACATGATCCGAGGCTGGAAGGGCAGACAGGATCGTGACACGTGTGCTGAAGCTGGCTGAGAGACTGACACGTGGTCCAAGGTTTTTGGGCGGGAGATGTGGAGAGCACACACCCTAGCTGCTGCTGCTGCTGCTGCTGCTATATATATGAGTATTCGTCTTCAGATAAAGAGTGATCAAAGTGGAGAAAGAAAAAGCAGAAGTGCAGAGACTTCGATCCAGTAGAAGAGCAGAAGAAAAGTAAAGAGAGCAGAAGAGGAAAGAAGAGAGCAGAAGAAGAGTAAAGAGAGCAGAAGAAGAAAGAAGAGAGAAGAGAAGAGAAAGAGAAGAAGAGCAGAAGATAGAGAAGAGAAGAGAAAGAGAAGAAGAGCAGAAGAGAAAGAAGAGAAAGAAGAGACAGAGAGAGACAGAGAGCTCGAGTTGAGAAAGAGAGAGAGGTTGAGGTTGTCTGGCTTTTGGATCAAATCCAAGCCAGAACTGCTCCTTCGAGAGCTATATTTGTGCTTCATTATTTCAGCTTTTCGTTGCTGTCTTGTTCTATCTTTTGTTTTCCTTTATACATTTCTTCAAGCTGTTTGTCAGCGGAGCAAGCTGTGTTGCTCAGCATTTGCAGTGGAGGATTCCACTGGACGGCCAAGCTGTATTGCCCAGCGGTTTGCAGAGGTGTTGCCTCTGGACGGGTAAGCTATAATCCCCAGCGGTTTGCAGTGGAGGATTCCACTGGACAGCAAGCTGTGTTGCTCAACGGGGCGAGGAGGATTCCTCGGACAGCAAGCTGTGTTGCTCAGCGGGGCAAGGAGGATTCCTCGGACGGCAAGCTGTGTTGCCCAGCTGATGTATGGCAAGCTGTGATGCCCAGCTGTTCAAGCTGTGAGTCAGCAGGAAGCCACACTCGGGTTGAGTGTGGGGTGGATGTAGGTCTGCTGGACCGAACCACCTAAAAACCTCTGTGCAGTGGTTTGATTTCTCTATATGTTTTTACTTCCGCTAGATGTTTGCATAGGGGCGCTCCATCTGTTTGCTTACAGGTTGAACAGAAGATTTAATTAGCCTTTAGATTATCTAATCTGTCTTGTTAGCATTCTAGTTGTTAATTGGGCAAAATTTTTATAGGCTATATTCATTCACCCCCCCCCCTCTGAATACTTGCACCGAACCCAACACTTGGTATCAGAGAGGGTCTCTGATCTATCAGATCTAACAATCTGCAGAGGATCCTACTAGTGTTTGGTGCATTTCAGAGTGTGCTTTCTGTGCTCGTTGTTTAGTTTCACTGAGTTAGTGCTTTGCCTTGCTTATCTGGTTGTGGTGTTTGATTGTCAATTGTTTTGTGCTTTGAATCTGTTTGTTATCTGCTTTGATGGCTAATACTCCGATATTCAGAGGTGATGACCTTGGCCCATGGCTGGAAAAGTTGCATCGGTATGTAAGCACAACCGATCCTGATTTGTGGAAGGTAATGACTCACCGTCCATACAAACTGTCGAAGGATAAATCCAAATGGACCAAGAAGGATAAGCTGAAAGACTGTCAATAATAGAGCTGTAGTTTTATTAAAAGAATCAATTGACAGATCTCTAATCGAATGCATTTCTTCCTGCAGGTCTGCCAAAGACATTTTGGAAAAACTAAAGCTAATCAGGAATCACAGCAAATGCTTGATGGCTGATTCGGGAAATGCTAATGATGAAACTTCATCCGAGGTAAGTTCTGAATCAGATGGATACACTTTCGGTGAATTGATAGAGATGTATGAAAATTTGTTAGAAGTATCTAAGAAATTGAAATCTGAGAATAAAAAGTTGAAAAAGAAATGTGATAGAATAAATCTGAAAGATTCCTGTGAAAACTGTCCAAATATGAAAAAGTCTTATGATGCATGCATGCTAGATGTTCAGAATCTTAAAAAACAAAATGAGTATCTAAAAATTGAAAAACAAACATGCTTGGATAAAATGTCAGAAATAGAGAATCAGCTGAATGATAAGAAAAATGAACATCTAAAAGACATGCAAGAACTGACTCAAGTTAATTCTGAATTGGATAAACTGAAACTTGAGAATGAGGAATTTCAAAAGAAAATTGAAAATCTTATGGGTAGACTAAATGAAATCAATGGGAAGGCTTCACAATCTTCTTCTGCTAAATTAAACTGTGATATGTGCTCAGCTCTAAGAGAACGAAATGAGGATCTTTACAGTGAGAATGAATGGCTGAACAAACAAATAGTCTCGCTTAAAGAGGATCACAAAAACCTGGTTGCTGAGAAAATTAATGTGGAAGGAAGAGAAGAGGAACTAATTGAAATATTGGAGCAAATGTCTGGAAGAGAGAGATGTGCTAATAATGAAATTCAGGATAAAAATCTTGAGGAAGAAAACAATGAATTAAAAGCTGAAGTTGAAAAATTGAAATGGTTAAATACTGGCTTATTTGAAAGACTTCTCACCATAGAAAAAGGAAAAGGTGTCCATGATGAAGAATCACAAACTTTGATCAATCTGGAACAAGAAGTTGAGAAGTATAAAATTGTAAATAAAGTCTTAAATGAATGTGTAAATTGTAGTGAACAGGAGATAGCCAGTTATGAGCTTCACATTGCTAGCTTAGAAGATAAAATTCATAATCTGGAAACTTTAGCAATTGAGTCTGCTAAGAGTGAAGGAAAAATGAAAGATGTTATGAAAAGTGAGAATAAGAACTCTAAAAGGGGGATAAGCTATAATTCTGATGTCAAGAAAATCACTAGAAACCAGCTATACACTACCTTTGTGCATAGTTCTGGTGTAGCTGGTACCTCAAGTCAATCCCCAAAACAAAATAAGAATAGGAAATCATCTTCAAAATATGTCTTTCAGTTCAAAGCTCAGAAAATTGAAAAGCAAACAAAATCTGTTGAGAATAATCAAAAGTTGAAAAGAAAGAGTCAAACAAAGAAGGTTAATAATATTCTGGTTGTACTCTGAAATTTGTTAGCTCTGCTGAATGTAATGGGTCAATGCAAAATGCTCATGCTTCATGTACTCATTCACATGCATCTAGTCAATCTGTTAGTAATCATGTCATCAGGAAATCACAAATGTCATGTCACTATTGTGGCAAGATAGGACATGTAATGGATGACTGCAGATTGTTGATTGAAGATGAGCATGCTAGTGAAGCAATGCATTCTAGGAATTCATCCGACAGAAACCATGCCATTAAGAAATCTGTTGCATATTGTTACTACTGTGGTAGGCGTGGTCATCTAATGAATGCTTACTTTAAAATGAAAGAAGACAATAATGTGAACTCTAGATTTTTCACACATGCTCATGGCCCATATAGATATGAATCTACTTCAGGCCAGCATATTATTTGTTTCACTTGCGAAAAGCCTGGGCATAAGACAAATGAGTGCTGGTCAGGATATCATTGGGGGGACAACAACTCGAGAAGTAAGCACCTGAGGTGCTATGAGTGTGGGAAGCATGGCCATACAGTCAAGAACTGTTGGCATGCTCAGGTAAGTCATGTTAATGACAAAGCCTTTAAATTCTCTGCAAAACGACATGTGAATTTTTCATTCTTTAACTGTGGTAAAACAGGTCACAAATTTGCTGGATGTTGGGTGAAGAAGAATAAGAAACAGAATGTCCATGTAAACAACAGAACAACTCATGCTCAATCTCATAGGTCTCATGCTACTTTTGATAAGCATCATAGGACCAGAAAATTTGTTGGTTCATGTCATTATTGTGGAAATTTTAGACATTCTATGTCTGATTGCTCTCTAATGGAATTTGATGACAATATTGCTAAGAAATTATTTAGAACACCTGATAGGGGTAATTCAGGACCCAAGACCTCTTGGGTTCCTGCAGGATCAACTTGATTTTATCTTGCAGGTGTGCCTTGGAAGCTGATGAATAAAGGGGTTTATGATCCAAGGCACTCAACAGAAAACCTCAAGATTCTATATTTCAGGTCAGTTCTGAACTTTGCTTTAAATTCATTAACTGAAATTGTTGAACTGTCTGCTTGATTTATGATGATCTCTTCATGTCTAGCTGATCAGTCTGCATTCCAGACTCAGCTATTGAATTCAATTCTACATATCTGATGTTCTTCTCTTGCTATATGTTGAACTGAATTTGAATGTTTTTTTTAGTGTATTCAGTTGATGCACTATATAGACTTTGTGTAAATGCATGTGCTTTGTGTCAATGCATTGCATGCTTGTTGTTAAATGCATAACTTACTGATTGTGAATGGTTAATTTAGTGTACACAGTCAATGCATGTGTCTTATGTCTGCATACATCATTTGCATGACTGTCATTGATGCTGTTCAATGCATGTAGGACTGCTTTATGTTGCATTGTCCTTGTTAACCATGGTATATCAAATGGTAAGTTACTAAAAGGTAGGGAAATCTGCCCGGAGGTTCCTACCATGTGTGAGATGGTCTTTGAGATCAGGTTCTCCGCTTAGTACCATGGGTCCAGTCTGCATGTAGAACAGTGTGTTGCATAGCATAATCCTTGCATCATGGTGTCAAGGGAAGCTGTGAGTTTAGTACAATTCTTGAATCCTATTTACTCCTCATTGTCCCCATTCAATTGATTCATATCTTTTGACATCAAATGCCATTGGACCATATTGCCAATTGCTATCTTTTCCCCATCTTTTTCACTGAACAACAGCAATTGTTTCTGTTTTAGTATATTAAGCTGTGATTAATGCAATTGTTCACTTATAAGAATCACTCTTACAAATTGAAAGGAACTAAAGGTTTAACCTTTATAAATTGGAGAGTTAAGTGTCTGCACTTCAGAATTTGAGATAAAAGAAAACTTTTATAGCTCTTAATCTTTGTCTCATGGCTAAAATAGAAAAAGTTTTTTAAAATGCCTAAATGTGTTGAACTGGAAATATCTAGAACAGGTGAACAAGAGTGTGTAATATTTTTCAAACAATCACTCTAAAAGAATTAAGGGCAGCAGTAAATAAGATCATAAATGTAAAGAACTGAACATTGTGACAGAGCAATGGTTGATTGTTAGCGCAGCAAGAGTGATATAGAAGGGGGGGGATGAATAGATCACTCCCAATTTGTAAAAACTTAGGCGGAAAATTAATTCTACTGCTTACGCCCCTCCTGAACCCGCACACAGAGAAATGCAAATGCAGTCACCAAACAAGACAGTATAAGTAAATGAGAATGAAGAACTGATCACATGGAAGCAAAGAGACAAGCAGATGGAGAGCGCAGATAATAACAGCAAACCACAGAAGAGGCACTCGGTTTTTAGGTGGTTTGATTGCAGTCTGCAATCTACATCCACCCCTCACTCCAACTAGAATGAGGATTCCACTAGACAATGCTAGAACACTGCAGACTCAGTCTGCGAACAACATGCTGCCACACAGCTTGAACAACTAAGGGAAACAAATCCCTCAACCAAGCTCTGCTACCCACAGAACTTGAAACCTGTTCTAGCTACCAGCTAGAACAGAACCGGAGACACATCTCCCTTCCTCCACACACTGGAGGGGAACCAATTCGAATCAGAAGAATGAACAAAATAAAAGGAAACGAAATAGAAACAAAGACCAACGAAGAAGCAGTCGGTTCTGAAACCAATACAAATGTAGCTTCAAAGGAAGCAATTCATCAAGCCGCAGACACTACTCTCTCTCTCTCGAACATACTCCTCTCAGATCTGGACAATATGGGACTCTCTGCTCTTTCTCCTTTCTGGATCGTGCAGCCTCACACAAAAATGCCTTCTGCCTTTTTCTTTTCACGATCAAGCTTCTACTGAAGGACGAAGCTCTATATTTATAGCAGATATTGGGCGTGTGGCTGCCAGGTTCCCGCCCATGAACTTTTTACCAGATCATTTGAATTTCGACCACATGGCAGCATCCTGACTAGGTTGCCATCCACGTGTCATGTTCCTGGTTTCTTGGATCACGTGCCAGGTGCCAACCTCGATTCACGTGCCCAATCATCAGCCTAAATTTCCTGCAGACAGAGACAGAAGAAATGTATATACTTAGTTAGTTCAGGCTATTAACACAAGTGTATATACTTCAGAAACAGCACCTGAGTAAGTGTGTACAACGTGAGAGAGTGTATAGACTTGAAACAATAGTTAACCAAGTGTGTATCATGTGAGAATATATATACTTGGAGGTCTTCAGCGTACTCAGTGTATAGACTTAGTTAGTTCAGGGCTATCCAAAGCAATGTATAGACTTAATGGATAAGCTCATGAAAGGTAGTGTATAGACATGTGATGAACAATGCAAACGAGCCTTACCAATGTGTAAACTTTACAAAGCTTCAGCCACTGTATAGACTTCACGAAGCCTAACCAGTGTACAGACTTGGAACCAGTGTGCTGTGAGCACTGAAGACTCAAGTTATAACAACCGAATGTATAGAGTTGTGGTCGAACAACACAATGTATAGACTTGAAGCAAGACTCTTAATAAGACGGTGAACAGTGTATTGACTTGATGCCCAACGGTGATGTATAGACTTCGACAAGCTTGAGCCAGTGTATAGACTTTACCAGAGTGAGACAATGCATGAGACGCTTGACTGTACAGACTTGCAAAGTTCTGAATGAGACGATCGGCTGTAGGACCGATGTACAGACTCTGAATGTGAAGGCAGTCTGTATAGACTTGAATCGCTTGAAGCGATGTACAGACTTGGTGTGGCTCAAGCAGTGTACAGACTTGTGAAGGCTTCAGCGTTGTACAGACATGGAAGTACCATTGTGGATGTATAGACTTGATGATCCACTGTGGATGTATAGACTTGATTGAGTGAAGCCGATGTACAGACTTGCCAATTCGAAGCCACTGTACAGACTTGGAAAGCGTGAAGCCAATGTACAGACTTGAAAGTCCACTGTGGATGTATGGACTTGAGGGAATGAAGCCGATGTACATACTTGTTAATTCGAAGCCTCTGTATAGACTTTGAAGAGCAGTTCAATGTACAGACTTGAAGCTCCTGAGCTAATGTATAGACTTCACGCTGTACAGACTTTTAGGCTTTTGAACGTTTGAGCAGAATGCAGTGTACAGGCTTAGCGTTGTATA
Source organism: Amorphophallus konjac (assembly GCA_022559845.1). Lineage (NCBI taxonomy): Eukaryota > Viridiplantae > Streptophyta > Magnoliopsida > Alismatales > Araceae > Amorphophallus > Amorphophallus konjac. The sequence goes on from CM040129.1 coordinate 80,318,313, forward strand.
TACTTGGCCAGGAAAGCGTAGGGAAATATATGAGTGTATGGACTTGGCCAAGCGTAGGAAAAGATGTGGAGTGTACAGACTTGGTGAAACAAAGTCCAGTGTATAGACTTGGTGCCTTGAAGGCAATGTACAGACTTGGACTCAAGGAATGTATATAGTTAGCATGAAGACTGCCAGTCGATGTATAGACTTGGCTGAAGCTATCTCTGAAGCAATGTTCAGACTTTGCTGAAGATAATGCATGAGGCGATGTTCGGACTTTGTGCAATGTATGAACTTTAGTGTGTGCGAGCATGCTGACATGCAATGTGTAGACTTTGAGTGAGTAAAGCAGGCGTTGTACAGACTATGCAAGCATGACACTGGGCGATGTATAGACTTACACTATCGGATGTGTAGACTTCATGAGAATGTAGCAGCCAGTGTATAGACATGAAGCTTGACAATCCAGTGTATAGAGTTGAAGCTTGGAAGGATTTATAGAGTTGAGCTGTACTGACTTTGGCAATGTGCAGACTTAACTGGTCGGACAGTGTACAGACTTAGAATATTAAGACCAGTGTATAGACTTCAGTTAGAAGGTGTCCGATGTACAGACTTGAAGAAGTTATGCCAATGTACAGACTTAATAGATCAAGCTTGTGTATAGACTTTGGTACCCAGACTATCAATGTTCTGATGCGTCGACCCACCCTTGCTGATGAGTCGACCCACTACTGTCCATATTAACCAAACAGTGTAGATAGATGAGATAATGAAACAGCATATGAACTGTACTCACTTAGGTGATGAACCAGCATAAATCCAGAGATAGAAGATTGATTTATAGTGTGAGACATCATCAAAACCATAGGGAAGCAACAATCTCCCCCTTTTTGATGATGGCAACACTATGAATCAAGCAATATCAAGGTTCAACAAGAAATTAATATCAGCTGCAACAAACAGAGTAAATTCAAGGCATGCTCATGCAAATGAATTAAACATTCCCTACCACACACTCTCATCTCCCCCACAACTCATAAACATATCTTCCCCGAAGCAACATGACTCCCCCAAAGCTCAAGACAAATCCAAGACTCACTGATATTACAGAACTTCTCTCCCCCTTTGACATCAGCAAAAAGAGATACAGGATGTATGACAGTGCTGGAAACATGAAGAATAAGGGCAGTAATTTCTTAGTGCAGACAGTCACTAGTAGGTCTTAAGAGAATAAGTGAGTTTCTAATCTCAAGAGAAGATTCTTTAAACTCCAGTACACAATAGAGAAGTAGAATGATAGACAAGTTTATCAGCATACATAGTGGATGATTTAGAGCAGGAGTTCACAAGTATGGCCAGATATAGCTGATTGTTCAACTATCCCACAAGACAGCAAGAGACGAAATCAGAGAGGTGTTCTCAAGGTATTGAAGACAAGCAATCCATTAGTTGCATAACAACAAGTAATTTTTTCTTTTTGAGATGATTTTCAAGAAGATCAATGAGTAAGTTGGTAGTTCAAACCTTTGACATTAGGGAGACACCTTGATTAGAGGCCTGAATCCCCAGTTACTCAGAGTGAGTACCATATTACTTCCTCCTTTTTTTTTTATTAAGGAGCAGAGTTAGTAACTGTGGTTTTTGACTTGAGAAAACACCTTGATTAGAGGCCAGAGTCCCCAGTTACTCACCAGCAAGCCACCATTGCTCTGTCATCTCTTTTCATTCATTTTAAGCATTTGACACCTCATGACATAGGAGAAATATTCATTTCATTGATGAAGCTCCCAGTTTCTCAGTGATCAAAACAGAACATGTTTGTTCAGTTAAGCCCTTGAGTTAAAGAGATAGAATGATTGAAAACAATACCAAAAGGACTATTTCTTGAATTGAGTCTTGAAGTCTAGATTTCAAGTTGATTGGGTCAGATATCAAGACATACAGGTTTTGGCCTGAGCCAGAATCAATGACAATGTAGGAAGATATACTTTATTCAATTACTCCAGATCTCTGAAGGAGTACCAAAGGAAAGATTCTAACTGGAGATTAGAGTCACTGACTTATAGACTTAAGAGATAAGTGACACTCTACTGTCTGAGAGAACCACACTAGATCAGTCATGCCAGACCAGCAAAGTTACACATCTGGACAGCCCTTTTGAATCAGTCAAAGAACTTCTCTTCTCTCATGACAACTCAGCTCCCCCTAAGACACATCATTCCTCATTAAAACAATCCAGCATAATCTCAAAGCTTCCCCTTACTCAAAGCATTCCTGAAAGCTAACCAGTAAGCATTCTGAACTCCCCCTTAAACCAGCATGAAAGAAGGCTAAACATCAGACAAAACACAACTCCCCCTCACAACAAGAACAGGTTTCATAATTAAGACAATTTGTATAAGCCTAATTCTCTTCTCAATGTGGTGAATTTTTCATTATCCAGAGGTTTTGTGAATATGTCAGCAATCTGATTATCTGTGCCTACATGAATCGGTTCAAAATTATTCTTAGACACCTCATCTCTTATAAAATGATGTCTTATCTCTATGTGTTTGGTTCGTGAATGCAAAACATGATTTTTAGCAATATTGATGGCACTAGTATTATCACAGTAAATTGGTGTGCACCCCAGGTCTACTTGGTAGTCCTGAAGCTGGTACTTAATCCATATAACTTGTGTTCCACAACTCCCTGTAGTCACATATTCAGCTTCTGCAGTGGAGAGGGCCACAGAATGTTGTTTCTCGGAGGCCCCAAGACACTAAACACCCACCCAAAAATTCACAATGGCCACTAGTGCTTTTCCTGTCTAGTTTACAGCCTGCATAATCAGCATCTGTGTATGCTACTAAGTTAAGTGTGTGAGATGCAGGAAACCATAAACCAAGAGAATGAGTAGCTGACAAATATCTGAAGATTCTTTTAGCTGCAGCTATGTGTAATTCAGTAGGTCTAGACTGATACCTTGCACACATTCCTACACTGAATTGTATATCTGGTCTAGAGGCTGTCAAGTAAAGAAGTGATCCAATCATACCTCGATAAAGTTTGGCATTTACTTCTTTACCTGTCTCATCTACATCCAATGAGGTATTGGTGCCCATGGGTGTTGTAATGTGCTTTAAGTTTTCCATACCAAATCTCTTGAACAGTTCCATTATGTATTTGGTTTGGTTGATGAAGCACCCATCCTCTAGCTGCTGTACCTGCAATCCAAGAAAGTATTTTAGTTCACCAACCAAGCTCATTTCGAATTCAGCAGACATCATGGTAGAAAATTTATCACATAGTTCATGCTTAGTTGATCCAAATACAATGTCATCTACATATACATGAACTATGATGAGATCTCCGTTTATGCCCTTGGTGAATAAAGTTTGATCAACTTTACCTCTTTTGTAGCCCTTGTTGATCAGAAATTCAGACAATCTTTCATACCATGCTCTTGGAGCCTGCTTTAGACCATACAAGGCTTTGTTTAACCTGAAAACTTGGTTAGGTTGAGGAGAGTATTGAAATCCAGGAGGTTGTTCAACAAAAACTTCTTCTTTAATGACTTCATTTAAAAAGGCACTTTTAACATCTATTTGTTGGAGTTTTATATTCTTTGAGCAAGCAAAGGCAAGGAACAATCTTATAGCTTCCATCCTAGCAACAGGTGCATAGGATTCATCAAAGTCTACACCGAATTCCTGACAGTAGCCTTTGGCTACTAATCTGGCCTTATTCCTCGAGATGATTTCATCTTCATTCATCTTATTTTTGAACACCCACTTGGTTCCTATGACATTAATACCATCTGGTCTTGGGACAAGCTCCCAAACATTATTCCTTTCAAACTGACCTTATTCCTCACACATAGCATTGACCCAAGCTTGATCAGCTAAAGCCTCTTCTACTGTTTTGGGTTCAATTTGTGAGACTAAAGCAATTAAGTCATCATTATTCACATTTCTAAAATGAGACCTAGTCCGAAGAGGATCTTCAGGATGGCCTATGACATTATCTAATGGATGGTCTTTAAGAAATCTAATATTTGTTGAAGACTCACCTGTTTCTCTTGGCCCTTCCTGATTGGGGGAATTTGTTTCTCCACTCGGCTGAGTCTTCTCTTCTTCCTGTTAGTCTTCTAGAAAGTCCCCACCATGATTAGAATCCCTGTCAAGATTTTCAACATTAGAAACATCTTTTTTTCACTAAAAAGGATGTGTGGAGACTCTTCCACTTTCTGATCTGATATGTTAAATACCCTATATGCTCTTGACACTTCAGAGTAACCCAAGAATATTCCAGGTGAGCTTTTGGGTTCAAACTTGTCTAAATCTTTCTTATCATTGTTATGAATAAAACATTTTGCTCCAAAAATTCTGAAATGAAACAAGTTTGGTTTCTTACCTTTTAGAAGATCATAGGGTGTTTTCTTGTGAATGGGTCTTACCATGGCCCTGTTGATTATGTAAGTTGCTGTATTGGCCGCTTCTGCCCAAAACCTTCTAGGTAATTTACTTTCAATCAACATGGTTCGGGCCATCTCCACCACAGTTCTATTTCTTCTCTCCACAATCCCATTCTGTTCAGGTGTCCTGGGAGAAGAAAACCTGTGAGTTAGTCCCTCTTTTTCACAAAGATCAGTAAACATGGAGTTTTCAAACTCACCTCCATGGTCAGATTGAATAGAACAGACCTTGTATTTCCCTTCTTGTTTGACCTTATTGAAAAACAGATTAAACTTTTGAAATGCATCACTCTTATTTGCTAAGAAAAATATCCATGAATATCTAGAGAAGTCATCTATGATGACATAGCCAAACCTGTTTCCATTAAGACTCTGAGTTCTAGTGGGACCGAAAAGGTCCATATGAAGAAGTTCCATTGGTCTAGAAGACAATGGCTCAGATCTTAATTTAAAGGAATTTCTGGTCTGTTTGCCTAGAGCACAGGCATCACATGCTTTTGATATCGAGTTGAATTTAATTCTAGGCATGCCTCTAACTAAATCATGCTTACCAATTTATTTAAAGTTGTAAAGCTAGCATGACCTAGACGTCTATGCCATTCAAAAGCATCATTTTCAGAGTTGGCAGATAAGCAAATAGTAGATTCAGATTCCTCATCTAAGTCTACAATGTAGACATTATTAATCCTGTTGGCTACAAATTTAACCACATCAGAATTTGTTTCAAGGATTTTGCATGAACTATCATCAAATACAACCCTGTGACCCCTGTCACATAACTGACTAATGCTAATCAGGTTGTGTTGAAGCCCTTCCACAAGTAAGACTTTTTCAATGGAGTTTGTGGAAGACTTACCTACTGTACCAACTCCAATTATTTTACCTTTGTTCTTTCCTCCAAACTTGACCAGACCCCCTGGTTTCATCTCTATCTTGCTAAACTTGGATCGGTCTCCTGTCATATGCCTGGAGCAGCCACTATCGAGGTACCACTTGTTGTCTTCAGCTGCCAGGCCGACCTACACAAATACATCAAGCAGAGTGATTTGGAACCCAAGATGAGTTGGGTCCAAGGACATTGTTCAAATCTCTGATCAAGTGTTTAGGTATCCAGATTTGCTTCAGCATGGTTTTCTCTGGCACCTTCCTTTCTGGTTTATTAAAGTTGAATCCAGCTGGACTGGAGAATTGAGTTCTATTCCATTCATTAGTCTTCCTATTCCTAGGAAATTTTCTGTAAGCTTGTTGATTAACATATTTTTGACCATGAAAGTTATTTCTCCAGTAGGTCCTGTTTGGACCCATCTGATTGTTGTAATTCCAGCTCTTATTCTGATTCACTTTCTTGGTCCATCTACCATTTGTGTTCTGGTGAGTGGGCTTAGTGTTATTCTTCATAAAATTCATTCCCATCTTAAATGGTTGTCCAGTACTGGTTTTTGTGTTTTCTTTAGGACTTTGAATTCCCTTAGAGCTGTATGAGCTGGATGGTGTGTCCAGCTTCTCTTTTCCCTTCTCTGGGCAGAAGGTGATGGTCTTGAATTGCAAGGGTCTCTTGTTGGTTGGGTCATAGCCTAGACCCTCCTTATTGAAATTGACCCTAGTCCCTAGTATAGCATCTAAACTAGTCTTTCCTTGGACAAACTTTTCTAAGACTTTCTGTTTGTCTTCCAGCTCCTTTTGAAGGGACTCAGAATTTTTCAGGAGTTCAGCATTTACTTTCTTCACAGCTTCATATTTCTCTGAGTTCACTCTAATTTCATTCATGCTTTCTTCAATTTTAGTTTTGAATTCATTGAGCTATTTTTGACTTTCTTGAATTTCTCCCTTAAGCTTATCATTTTCTTTCCTTAGTGAGGTCATTTCTTCTAGTTGTTCTTTTAGCTTCTCATTTTCCTCACAGACCAGAGTTTGTTCTTCAACATTTGTGTTAAATTTTCTTTTCAGAACTCTGTGCTCTTTACTAAGAGAATTAAATTTATCTAACAATTCACCATAAGCATCCTCCCAGTCATCAATTGAGAAATTTTCAAAAACATTTATTACCTCCTCTTCACTGTTTGCCATAAGATAAATTCCATCTTCATATTCTTCTGAGGAAGCATCTTCGGGGTCTTCTTCTTCCTCGCTCCATGTGCAGACCATCGCCTGTGGCTTCTTCTTCTTCTGCACCTTTATGTTTTTCTTCTAAAGATAGGGACCCTTCTTCTGGAGGTCTGGGCATTCGCCTTTCATATGTCCCTGTTTGTTACAATTAAAACAAGTCAGTCTCTTAGGATTTCTATCCCTGTAACTAGTAAATTCAGCACTCTTGTTGAAAGAGTGTGGCTTCTTCTTCCTAAAGGTCTTTCCCTTTTTCTTCAAAAATTTTCTGAACTGTCTAGTGAGCATTGCCTGCTCCTCCTGGTCGAGATTTGAAAAACCTTCAAGCTCGGACTCGGACTCGGGGCTACTGCTGCTGCTCCCGATGTTGCTACCCTTATTGCGGGATGCCCTTAGAGCCACATTCTTACCCTTCCTCTCACTTCCTTCTCCACCTCCTTTCAAATTCATCTCATAGGTCATAAGAGATCCTATGAGCTCATTCACAGTCAAGGTAGTCAGATCTTTTGACTCCTCAATCACAATGGCCTTAGTGTGCCATGCCGGGGATAAAGATCTAAGGATTTTCCTGACTATATTTGGCTCAGCAAGATCCTTCCCTAGCCCTTTAAGAGTGTTTGTGATCAAGGACAACCTGGCATACATTTCAGTTATATTCTCATCTGCATTCATCTTAAACATTTCATACTTAGAAGTGTAGAGGTTTACCTTCGAGGCTTTCACTTGAGCTGTACCTTCATAGATCAATTGCAGCTCATCCCACATTCGCTTGGCAGTCCTGTATGCAGATATACGGGCATATTCCTCTGGATGAACAGCACACTGGATGATGTTCAGCGCCGTCCAGTTGAGTGAAGAGAGCTTGACATGGTCATCTGTCCAAGCGTCCTCGTTTGGTGGCAGATCATATGGCCCAACAGTAATTACTCTCCATAGTTTATGGCTCTGAGCCCTGATAAACACTTCCATCCTGTTCTTCCAAAACAGATAGTTACTACCATCAAAATACGGAGGGCGACTAATGGATTGACCTTCGGCCATGAAGGTTCTAGGACCACCAGCATTTCCTTGACCGTTCGTCCACATGGCGTAAACCTGCTCTGATACCAAATGTTAGCGCAGCAAGAGTGATATAGAAGGGGGGGATGAATAGATCACTCCCAATTTGTAAAAACTTAGGCGAAAAATTAATTCTACTGCTTACGCCCCTCCTGAACCCGCACACAGAGAAATGCAAATGCAGTCACCAAACAAGACAGTATAAGTAAATGAGAATGAAGAACTGATCACATGGAAGCAAAGAGACAAGCAGATGGAGAGCGCAGATAATAACAGCAAACCACAGAAGAGGCACTCGGTTTTTAGGTGGTTCGATTGCAGTCCGCAATCTACATCCACCCCTCACTCCAACTAGAATGAGGATTCCACTAGACAATGCTAGAACACTGCAGACTCAGTCTGCGAACAACATGCTGCCACACAGCTTGAACAACTAAGGGAAACAAATCCCTCAACCAAGCTCTGCTACCCACAGAACTTGAAACCTATTCTAGCTACCAGCTAGAACAGAACCGGAGACACCTCTCCCTTCCTCCACACACCGGAGGGGAACCAATTCGAATCAGAAGAATGAACAAAATAAAAGGAAACGAAATAGAAACAAAGACCAACAAAGAAGCAGTCGATTCTAAAACCAATACAAATGTAGCTTCAAAGGAAGCAATTCATCAAGCCGCAGACACTGCTCTCTCTCTCTCGAACATACTCCTCTCAGATCTGGACAATATGGGACTCTCTGCTCTTTCTCCTTTCTGGATCGTGCAGCCTCACACAAAAATGCCTTCTGCCTTTTTCTTTTCACGATCAAGCTTCTACTGAAGGACGAAGCTCTATATTTATAGCAGATATTGGGCGTGTGGCTGCCAGGTTCCCGCCCATGAACTTTTTACCAGATCATTTGAATTTCGACCACATGGCAGCATCCTGACTAGGTTGCCATCCACGTGTCATGTTCCTGGTTTCTTGGATCACGTGCCAGGTGCCAACCTCGGTTCACGTGCCCAATCATCAGCCTGAATCGCCTGTAGACAGAGACAGAAGAAATGTATATACTTAGTTAGTTCAGGCTATTAACACAAGTGTATATACTTCAGAAACAGCACCTGAGTAAGTGTGTACAACGTGAGAGAGTGTATAGACTTGAAACAATAGTTAACCAAGTGTGTATCATGTGAGAATGTATATACTTGGAGGTCTTCAGCGTACTCAGTGTATAGACTTAGTTAGTTCAGGGCTATCCAAAGCAATGTATAGACTTAATGGATAAGCTCATGAAAGGCAGTGTATAGACATGTGATGGACAATACAAACGAGCCTTACCAATGTGTAAACTTTACAAAGCTTCAGCCACTGTATAGACTTCACGAAGCCTAACCAGTGTACAGACTTGGAACCAGTGTGCTGTGAGCACTGAAGACTCAAGTTATAACAACCGAATGTATAGAGTTGTGGTCGAACAACACAATGTATAGACTTGAAGCAAGACTCTTAATAAGACGGTGAACAGTGTATTGACTTGATGCCCAACGGTGATGTATAGACTTCGACAAGCTTGAGCCAGTGTATAGACTTCACTAGAGTGAGACGATGCATGAGACGCTCGGCTGTACAGACTTGCAAAGTTCTGAATGAGACGATCGGCTGTAGGACCGATGTACAGACTCTGAATGTGAAGGCAGTCTGTATAGACTTGAATCGCTTGAAGCGATGTACAGACTTGGTGTGGCTCAAGCAGTGTACAGACTTGTGAAGGCTTCAGCGTTGTACAGACATGGAAGTACCACTGTGGATGTATAGACTTGATGATCCACTGTGGATGTATAGACTTGATTGAGTGAAGCCGATGTACAGACTTGCCAATTCGAAGCCACTGTATAGACTTGGAAAGCGTGAAGCGAATGTACAGACTTGAAAGTCCACTGTGGATGTATGGACTTGAGCGAATGAAGCCGATGTACAGACTTGTTAATTCGAAGCCTCTGTACAGACTTTGAAGAGCAGTTCAATGTACAGACTTGAAGCCCCTGAGCTAATGTATAGACTTCACGCTGTACAGACTTTGAGGCTTTGAACGTTTGAGCAGAATGCAGTGTACAGGCTTAGCGATGTATATACTTGGCCAGGAAAGCGTAGGGAAATGTATGAGTGTATGGACTTGGCCAAGCGTAGGAAAAGATGTGGAGTGTACAGACTTGGTGAAACAAAGTCCAGTGTATAGACTTGGTGCCTTGAAGGCAATGTACAGACTTGGACTCAAGGAATGTATATACTTAGCATGAAGACTGCCAGTCGATGTATAGACTTGGCTGAAGCTATCTCTGAAGCAATGTTCAGACTTTGCTGAAGATAATGCATGAGGCGATGTTCAGACTTTGTGCAATGTATGAACTTTAGTGTGTGCGAGCCTGCTGACATGCAATGTGTAGACTTTGAGTGAGTAAAGCAGGCGTTGTACAGACTATGCAAGCATGACACTAGGCGATGTATAGACTTACACTATCGGATGTGTAGACTTCATGAGAATGCAGTAGCCAGTGTATAGACATGAAGCTTGACAATCTAGTGTATAGAGTTGAAGCTTGGAAGGATGTATAGAGTTGAGCTGTACTGACTTTGGCAATGTGCAGACTTAACTGGTCGGACAGTGTATAGACTTAGAATATTAAGACCAGTGTATAGACTTCAGTTAGAAGGTGTCCGATGTACAGACTTGAAGAAGTTATGCCAATGTACAGACTTAATAGATCAAGCTTGTGTATATACTTTGGTACCCAGACTATCAATGTTCTGATGCGTCGACCCACCCTTGCTGATGAGTCGACCCACTACTGTCCATATTAACCAAACAGTGTAGATAGATGAGATAATGAAACAGCATATGAACTGTACTCACTTAGGTGATGAACCAGCATAAATCTAGAGATAGAAGATTGATTTATAGTGTGAGACATCATCAAAACCATAGGGAAGCAACATTGATTGCACTGAGAAACTGTGAACTCCTCCAAAGAAGCAGGAGAATTCACATGTCATGAGGTGCTTCAGAATATCTCTGTTCATAGGGTCGAATCTATAGGGGGAGTCCTCACCAAGTAACTGAGGGTATTGGCCTCTAATCAAGGTATACCCTTAATGTCAAAAGTGAAGACTATTCCTTGTAAGTCTTGATCTGAAGTAGATCTTGTAGTTTATGTCTAGTAACTGGGGGTACCTGCCTCTGATCAAGGTGTACACCTAATGTCAACAGCATAAATGCCGCAGGTCTATTCACTTAATTCAGTTTCTGAAAATTCAAAAGTGAAATACAAACTGCTGTAACCCTTTGAAATCAAAAGTCAATGAGTGAAAATTATTTTTCTCAATACATATTCAAGTTGTCTTTCTTGAATTTCCTTGTTTAATCACAAAAGGATATTATTTCTGACTTATCTATTAATACCATGTGCCCTAGATTCATTGCTATAAATGGAGTCTACAAACTCTTTTTCAGGGGTCAGGTGTTTTACTCTAGATTTATCACTGTTAAACCTGAATTTTTGTCAAAATTGTATGTTGCTGATTCTTATACTTTAACAGTTATTTATAATCATGCTTCCTCTCTGAACCTATGATTCAGCTGTTGTCTAGTGACCCTCCTACCTTCTCTACCTTTGCTTATCTGCTCATATTCCTTCTCATAGGGGGAGCAATTATTTAGGGGGAGAACCAGTTCAGGGAGAGTCATATTTTCAGGGGGAGAATTGCTCTAGAGAATTTTGCATGCATGCTACCATGTTGCACTCATGTTTATACTGTTTTTCTCTTTTTGATAATGTCAAAGGGGGAGAAAATTTTGTGTGTGACTCATTGTCACATTGTGTTGCCATCATCAAAAAGGGAGAGAATGTTGTGCCCCTTAGGTACAAGCATGTGCTATGTTGTTTTGATGATAGCAATGCTATTTTGTTTTGATGATAGCAACACAGTGAGTGCATTTGATATTGTGTTTTGATGATAGCAACATGGCTGTGACTAGTATATTATCTGGAGAATGCATGTGCATAACTGATATATTGTTTGTGCTTGACTTCTGTTCTATACATTGCATTCCTAGCAGACCAGCAAGTCTATACACTGCAGGGTAAAGCTTAGTCTAGACACTGCTGCATTGCTTGCATTTCTGAAGTCTACACATTGTCTTGGGCTAAGTATGTACATCCGATTGTGCTTTGTTCATGAGTAAGTCTGTACAGTCTCTTACATTGGACTTAAAGTCTTTACACTGGGAAGTCTGTACATTGATCACGCATGTTGGCCTTCAAAGTCCACACACTGCACTGTAGCTAGGACTGTGCATTGTCTCAGCCACCGTCTAATTCAGCATCTCACGCTTGCAAAGTTTATACACTGGTCGGTGGTAAGACTATACAGAGTTCATAGAGTTCAGAGTCTATACATTCATGCACTGTTCATGCATAGAGTCTGTGTCTCATGCATTGTCTCGCAGAGTCTACACACTGCACTGTTCATGCCTTAACACTCAAGTCCACACACTGGACTATAGCAGACCCGAAGCCAAGTCCATACATCAGACTATTCATGATTTCATTGGTAGAGTCTGTACATCAGACGCGCATGCTCGCCTGTCCCCCCGGATGCTCTCCTGGGACCGAGTATGCCCTCCAGTGACTGCTAATGCTTCCCTAACTTTGAGGATGCTCCCCTAGAGCAGCGATTGCTCCCCAGAGATAGCATGTGCTCCACATGCTCCCCTGACGCTGGTGATGCTGTCCAGAGTGTTGTGTCTCTTAGGCACAAAATCTTGTGTGACTCACTGTCACATTGTGTTGCCATCATCAAAAAGGGGGAGAATGTTGTGTCTCTTAGGCACAAGCATGTGCTATGTTACTTTGATGATAGCAATGCTATTTGGTTTTGATGATAGCAAGACAGTGAGTGCATTTGAGTGCATTTGATATTGTATTTTGATGATAGCAATGTTATTGTGCATTGATGATTGCAATAAACAAAGTACATTTCTATGCATTCTTATTCTTGAGCATTCTGCATATTGATAGCAACATGAATGATGATGTTTAGCATTGATGGCATTTGCTCTTTATATATGTGCATTGCATTATGTCAGATATCATGTCTCTGCATATATCATGTCTGGGTAGCAAAGTCTATACACTGGATTGTGTATTTGTGCATCATGCAAGTCTATACATTGGACTCTCGTTCAAGCCTATGCATTGCATTGGTTAAGTGTGCACAGCGTCATCGCACTTCATTAGAAGTGTGTACAGCGTCAACGCGTGAAGTCTGTACAGCCGGGTCATATGCTCCTAAGTCTATGCATTACTGTTCATGCATCAGTATTCATCAAGTCTGTACAGCATGTCTCTCACGTTGGAAGTCTATACATTGGTGTGGGTCATCCAAGTCTGTACACTTGCTGCACTGTTCAAGCTCATACACTGGCAGCTCTGCTTAAGTCTATACATTCGCTGCAGAGATCACTGTCAAGTCTGCACATTGGTCTTCGATTTCAAGTCTATACACTGGCTTATTCTCCAAGTCTATATAGCCTTTTGCTTCGCCAAAGTCTGTACATTGGTCTGCATAGGCTAAGTGTTTACATTGTCAAGTACAATCATGCACTGGTCATATAGTCTGTACACTCGTGCAAGTCTATACCTTGGACTGTTCTTCATGTCTGTACATCAGATTGTACATCATCTTCGTGCTGTTTCTGTACTTGAGTTTTCGTGTTGTTTACCCTCACTAACACGAAAAGATCTCGTGTTGTATGAGCATACAACACTTCGTGTTGATTTCCATGCGTGACAGGAAAGCTTGTATGAGGTTAGACTTCGTGTCGTTTCCCTTGTCTTCATCCTCGTGTTGTTTTAGTGTTTACGTCTCCGTGTTGTTTTTATGTTTCTGTCTGAGTGTTGGTTTTTCGCTTTAGACTTCATGTCTTTCTCGCTTTGACCACACTCCGTGTCGATCTTAGTTTTCGTCTTCGTGTTGTTTTCAACTCGTGTCGGTTACTGTTTCATCTCCGTGTTGTTTCATGTCTTCGTGTCGTGTTTCCTACACCTCGTGTCTTTGTCGCTTTGTGACTTCACCTCGTGTCGTTTTTGTTCTATTGCGTGCAGAACATTGCAGCACTTCGTGTTGCTTTCTGTGCCACCACCTCGTGTCGTTCTCTGTGTAGTGTGTGTTTTGTCACCACTATACTTCGTGTCGTTGTTCTTCACTTCGTGCTGATTACACCGTCTTCATGTTGGTCTTTCTCATTAGACCTCGTGTCGTTCTCGCTTTAACCACACTTCGTGTTGCTTTACGTAGACCTCGTGTCTTGCTTGTTTGCAACCACTTCGTGTCGGTTTCTGCTGTCAGCCCATGTTGTCCTCATGTTGTTTTTCACCTCGCGTCGGTTATTGTTTTCATCTTCTGCGTGTAGTTCTCTTTGTAGTGTTATCTCTGTTACAAGTTGCATATCGTGTTATCATTTATGTCTGTATGGTTTTACTTCGTGTCGTTTCTCCGTCTCAGGTCTTCGTGTCGTTCGTATGTTGAAACCACACTTCGTGTTGGTTTCTGTTCTGTCTCCATGTATCTTGTGTCGTTCTTCTTTTTACCTCGTGTTGTTTTATAACCTCACTTCTTGTCGTTCTCTTCGTTGTGTCTGTTCTGTCACAGTGTATCTCGTGTCATTCTTCCTTACCTCGTGCTGTAGTCACCCTGTGTATCTCGTGTCGTTCTCAGTGCATCTAGTATTGCTACTACATACTTCGTGCAGATCTAGTTATTGTGGCCCTCAGTTTTAATGGCTTTTCATCTCCTTGCAGGTCCGAGGAAGAAATATTTCCACGTGACTGGGCAGCACGTGATCCGAGGCTGGAATGAAGCCTGCTGAGAGACTGCCACGTGGACCGAATTCTTAGGGCTGGAAATGTGGAGGTCACACGTCGTGGCTGATGCTGCTGCTGCTGCTATATATATGAGACCTTCGTCCACAGATGAAGGTGATCGAGTTGGCAAGAAGAAAAGTCCATACAGAGAGCCACGATCCAGATAGAAAAAGAAAAGAGAAAGAAGAAGAGCAGAAGGAGAAGAAGAGGGAGAGATAGTGCTCGTGTGAAGAGAGAAGAAAGAGTGAAGAAGAAGAAGTGCAGCAGAGAGTGAGAGATTAGGAGAGCAGAAGAAAGAGAAAGAGAGAGATAGAAGTGTGAGCCGAAGAGTATAGAGGAGCAGAGATCGAGAGAGTGAAGAGAAGAAGAAGAAGAGAAGAGAAGAGGAAGAAAAGCTTACCTGAAGATCTGTCTACTGGACCGTGGATCAAATCCAGGCCAGTCAGCTCCGTTGAGAGCCACATTGTGCATTTCGTGTTTCAGCTTTCTGTTTGCTGAAGTTATTTTCGTTTATTGTTCTTTCCTTTGTTTTCTGGTTTGCTGTGCTTTCCGATACTCTGTAGAGAGGTCGGGGTTCCTCCTGTGGATCAGGAGAAGGGAGATCTGATCTCCGGTTGCAAGTAGCTGGGAGCTACTTGTGGGTTCCCTCCGGTTTGGAGGAAGGGAGACTTGTCTCCGGTTCTGGGCTTGTGGATTCAAGTCCAGGGGTTCCCTCCAGGTCTGGAGGAAGAGAAACCGTGTGTCTCTGGTTTGCTAGTGACTGGTGTCACTAGTGGTTCCCTCCGGTTGGGAGGAAGAGGGGAGGCTGTTCCCCTGGTCAAGCTGTTTGGCAGCATTTGTTGCAGACTGAGTCTGCTGTTTCTAGCGTGAGCTAGTGGAAGCCACACTCGGTTTGAGTGTGGGGTGGATGTAGGTCTGGAGGACCGAACCACCTAAAAATCCTCTGTGCAGTGGTCTGATTTCTCTATATGTTTTGCTTCCGCTAGATGTTTGCATAGGGGCGCTCCAAGTGGTTGATCAGATCTTGTTCTGAGTGTTTAATCCGTTGAGTGAGCGAAAGTTTATTTGAGTGGAAGAATGGTGCTACTGCTAATTAGTCTTTCAGATTTGATACATCTGTCTAGTTAGCACTCTAGATAGTTAGTGAGCATCATAACCTTTTAATTGGGTAAAGGCTTTTAAAGGGTTATATTCATTCACCCCCCCTCTGAATACTGCACCGAACCCAACAATTGGTATCAGAGCGGGTCTCTGATCTATCAGATCTGACAATCTGCAGAGGATCCTGCTGATTTGTTTGGTGCTTTTCAGAGTGTGCTTTCAATGCTCGATATTTTATTTTATCGACTCGTGAATTGTTTTGCCCATCTGGTTTTGCTGCATTCCCTGTCATTTGCTTTAGTGAGTTGAATCTGTCTGCCATCTGTCCAAATGGATCGTCCTCCAATCTATGATGGTTCTAACTTTGAAAATTGGCTAGGAGGCCTAGCTGTGTATGTAGATTCCATAAATCCCAAATTATGGAGTCTGCTATCCAAAGGCCCACATCGATTACCCAAAGATCAGACCAAGTGGTCTAGTGAGGACACCTTTAAGAACCGTGACAATGTCATAATTCTTAATATCTTGAGAGCTACTATTAATACTGATATGTACCCTTTTGCTCTCAGGTGCATATCTGGAAAGGAAATATATGACAGAGTCGTCTCTGCGCATAATCAGCAAGGTGATAGCTGCTTGATGGCCAACCGGGATGATGAAGATGAGATCTCATCTCAGGTAAGCTCTGAATCAGATGGATACTCCTTTGATGAATTGATAGAGATGTATGAAAATTTGTTCAATGTATCCAAGAAATTAAAATCTGAAAATAAAAAATTGAGAAAAGACATGAATCTTGAAGTCACTCGTCTGAAGGCAGAAAATGAAAACTTGAAATCTGAAAATGAGAATCTCAGAAATAAGCACATTAGAGAATATGAGTCTTGCAATGCATGTGCTATTTTAGAAGATATGATAAATGAGTTTGATCATGATGATAATTTGCAAAAAGAATCAATCAAATCTCTAAAAGAAGAAAATGTCTACTTGAAAGATCAAAATAAAAGGTTGATGGTTCTGAATACTGTCTTCTCCGAGAGATGGCTGACAATTGAAAAAGAGAAATCTATTTTGAAAAAGTATATCAATTGCAGTGACGAAGAAATCACTAGCTTTGTTATACACACTGCTGATTTGGAAAAAGAACTTTGTCTGTTAAAAGAAAAACTGGCTAGTTATGAGAAGGAGAAAGTTCATTCAGGAAATTTTATAATCTCCTTGGAAAATAAAATCACTGAGCTGAATGGTACTTCATCTAAGTTGGCCAAGGATAAAGGCAAAATGAAAATGGTTCTGGAAGATGAAGTGAGTAGTCAAAGTGAAAGGGTGGAAAATAGATTTGGAGTTAAGAATGGTATTAGAAACCTGCTATACACCACAGTTGTGCCGAGTTCTAAAGTAGCTGGTCCCTCAAATAAATCCTTGAAAGAAGCTGCTGCTCATGAAATTCAAAAACGAAATAAACTGAATGTTAAAGAATTTCATGCTAGAAACCATGATTCTAGAAGAAAGAATCTGAATTGTTTTTGTTGTGGGAAGGTTGGCCACATTGCTGCTCAATGTTGGCAGAATCCGAGAAAGAGATTCAATTCTGAAATTGTTAATTTCCATGTTAACAAAAATGCTTTTGATAGAAATAACCTTGGCTCCAGAGGTAAGCATCCAAGGTGCTTCGAATGTGGAAGGCATGGCCACATAGTCAAGGACTGCTGGCATGCTCAAGGAAGTAGATTTCATTCTAAATCTGTAAAATTTCCTGCTCCCAATGCTGATGATAAGAAGAAAATTGAATTCATGAAAAAGATTTGTTACTGCTTTAACTGTGAAAAAACTGGCCACAAAGCCTCTGACTGCTGGATGGCAGGTTATGGAAAACAATATGTTCATGCCGACAATAGAAAGTGTCATGTTAATGCACAAACACATCATGCAAATAACTGTGTGCATAACAAGAAATCAAAGCATGTTGCTTCCTGTTATTATTGTGGGCTATTTGGACATTCTATGGTTGATTGTTTTCTGATGGAATATGATGATAACTCTCCTAAGAAACTGTGCAGAACACCTGTCAGGGTAAATGCAGGACCCAAAGCTGCTTGGGTCCCTGCAGGATCAAAATGATCATTATATTGCAGGTGTGCCTTGGGTCAAAGAATAAACAGGGGTTAACAAACCAAGGCACTCAAATGGAAACCCCATGATTTAACTCTTCAGGTCAGTTCTGAAATCTGTTTTAAATTCCATTATCTGAAATTGTGAGCATGAAAATTGTAAGTTTCATGTTGATCTGCCTGATTGATCGTTGATGATCTCTTCATGTACTGAGCGTTACTGTGCATATATCTGATGCTCTTCTCTCACTGATTATTGCACTGAGCAAATGGACTGCATGCTTGTTGTTGAATGCATAACTTGCTGATTGTGTATAGTTCTTCAGTGTATAGAGTAAATGCATGTCTTGTGTCAATGCATTGCATGCTTGAGTACATACGTGGACTGAGCTTGAATGGGTACCTGTCTAATGTATCCTTGGTATATAGTCTGCATGTAGGACAGTATGTTGCATAGCATATCTCTTGCATCATGATGTCAGGGGGAGCTGAGAGTTCTATTCAATTCATTGAATCCTTTTCACTTCTCAGTGTTCTCATTCAAATGATTCATATTCTTTGACATCGGTTGCTCATTGAACCATATTGCCACTTGCTATCTTTTCCTCATCAGTTTCACTAAAACAACAGCTTTGCATCTGGTTTAGTACATTGAATGGTGATTATTGCAATTGTTCACTTATAAGAATCACTCTTACAAATTGAAAAGAACTAAAGGTTTAAACTTTATAAATTGGAGAGTTAAGTGTCTGCACTTCAGAAATTGAGATAAAAGAAAACTTTTATAGCTCTTAATCTTTGTCTCATGGCTAAAATAGAAACAGTTTTTTTTAATGCCTAAATGTGTTAATCTGGAAATGTCTAGAACAGGTGAACAAGAGTGTGTAATGTTTTTCAAACAATCACTCTAAAAGAATTAAGGGCAGCAGTAAATAAGATCTTAAATGTAAAGAACTGATCATTGTGACAGAGCAATGGCTGATTGCACTGAGAAACTGTGAACTCCTCCAAAGAAGTAGGAAAATTCACATGTCATGAAGTGCTTTAGACTACCTCTGTTCATAGGGTCAAATCTATAGGGGGAGTCCTCACCAAGTAACTGAGGGTACTGGCCTCTAATCAAGGTATACCCTTAATGTCAAAAGTGAAGACTATTCCTTGTGGGTTTTTGATCTGAAATAGGTCTAGTAGTTTATGCCTAGTAACTGGGGGTACCTGCCTCTGATCAAGGTGTACACCTAATGTCAACAGCATAAATGCCACTGATCTATTTACTTAGTTCAGGCTCTGGTATTTGGAAAATGAAAATCAAACTGCTGTAACCCTTCGAAAATCAAAAGTCTATGAGTGGAAATTGTTTTTATTAATACATATTCAAGTTGCCTCTCTTGAATTTCCTTGTTTAGACACAAAAGGTATTATTTCTGACTTATCTATTAATACCATGTGCCCTAGATTCATTGCTATAAATGGAGTCTACAAACTCTTTTTCAGGGGTCAGGTTCTTTACTCTAAGATTTATCACTGTTAAACCTGAATTTTTGAACAAATGTATGTTGCTGATTCTTATACTTTAACAGTGGCTTATAATCATGTTTCCTTTCTGAACATATGATTCAGCTGTTATCAAGTGACCCTCCTACCTTCTCTACCTTGTTTATCTGTTCATATTCCTTCTCAAAGGGGGAGCATTTATTTAGGGGGAGAAATACTTCAGGAGAAGTCATACCTTCAGGGGGAGCTTCTTGCTCTAGCAGTCACTTGCATGCATAATGCACTTTGCACTCTTGTTTTTACTGTTTTTCTCTTTTTGATCATGTCAAAGGGGGAGAAAATCTTGTGTGACTCACTGTCACATTGTGTTGCCATCATCAAAAAGGGGGAGAATGTTGTGTCTCTTAGGCACAAAATCTTGTGTGACTCACTGTCACATTGTGTTGCCATCATCAAAAAGGGGGAGAATGTTGTGTCTCTTAGGCACAAGCATGTGCTATGTTACTTTGATGATAGCAATGCTATTTGGTTTTGATGATAGCAAGACAGTGAGTGCATTTGAGTGCATTTGATATTGTATTTTGATGATAGCAATGTTATTGTGCATTGATGATTGCAATAAACAAAGTACATTTCTATGCATTCTTATTCTTGAGCATTCTGCATATTGATAGCAACATGAATGATGATGTTTAGCATTGATGGCATTTGCTCTTTATATATGTGCATTGCATTATGTCAGATATCATGTCTCTGCATATATCATGTCTGGGTAGCAAAGTCTATACACTGGATTGTGTATTTGTGCATCATGCAAGTCTATACATTGGACTCTCGTTCAAGCCTATGCATTGCATTGGTTAAGTGTGCACAGCGTCATCGCACTTCATTAGAAGTGTGTACAGCGTCAACGCGTGAAGTCTGTACAGCCGGGTCATATGCTCCTAAGTCTATGCATTACTGTTCATGCATCAGTATTCATCAAGTCTGTACAGCATGTCTCTCACGTTGGAAGTCTATACATTGGTGTGGGTCATCCAAGTCTGTACACTTGCTGCACTGTTCAAGCTCATACACTGGCAGCTCTGCTTAAGTCTATACATTCGCTGCAGAGATCACTGTCAAGTCTGCACATTGGTCTTCGATTTCAAGTCTATACACTGGCTTATTCTCCAAGTCTATACAGCCTTTTGCTTCGCCAAAGTCTGTACATTGGTCTGCATAGGCTAAGTGTTTACATTGTCAAGTACAATCATGCACTGGTCATATAGTCTGTACACTCGTGCAAGTCTATACCTTGGACTGTTCTTCATGTCTGTACATCAGATTGTACATCATCTTCGTGATGTTTCTGTACTTGAGTTTTCGTGTTGTTTACCCTCACTAACACGAAAAGATCTCGTGTTGTATGAGCATACAACACTTCGTGTTGATTTCCATGCATGACAGGAAAGCTTGTATGAGGTTAGACTTCGTGTCGTTTCCCTTGTCTTCATCCTCGTGTTGTTTTAGTGTTTACGTCTCCGTGTTGTTTTTATGTTTCTGTCTGAGTGTTGGTTTTTCGCTTTAGACTTCGTGTCTTTCTCGCTTTGACCACACTCCGTGTCGATCTTAGTTTTCGTCTTCGTGTTGTTTTCAACTCGTGTCGGTTACTGTTTCATCTCCGTGTTGTTTCATGTCTTCGTGTCGTGTTTCCTACACCTCGTGTCTTTGTCGCTTTGTGACTTCACCTCGTGTCGTTTTTGTTCTATTGCGTGCAGAACATTGCAGCACTTCGTGTTGCTTTCTGTGCCACCACCTCGTGTCGTTCTCTGTGTAGTGTGTGTTTTGTCACCACTATACTTCGTGTCGTTGTTCTTCACTTCGTGCTGATTACACCGTCTTCATGTTGGTCTTTCTCATTAGACCTCGTGTCGTTCTCGCTTTAACCACACTTCGTGTTGCTTTACGTAGACCTCGTGTCTTGCTTGTTTGCAACCACTTCGTGTCGGTTTCTGCTGTCAGCCCATGTTGTCCTCGTGTTGTTTTTCACCTCGCGTCGATTATTATTTTCATCTTCTGCGTGTAGTTCTCTTTGTAGTGTTATCTCTGTTACAAGTTGCATATCGTGTTATCATTTATGTCTGTATGGTTTTACTTTGTGTCGTTTCTCCGTCTCAGGTCTTCGTGTCGTTCGTATGTTGAAACCACACTTCGTGTTGGTTTTTGTTCTGTCTCCATGTATCTTGTGTGGTTCTTCTTTTTACCTCGTGTTGTTTTATAACCTCACTTCTTGTCGTTCTCTTCGTTGTGTCTGTTCTGTCACAGTGTATCTCGTGTCATTCTTCCTTACCTCGTGCTGTAGTCACCCTGTGTATCTCGTGTCGTTCTCAGTGCATCTAGTATTGCTACTACATACTTCGTGCAGATCTAGTTATTGTGGCCCTCAGTTTTAATGGCTTTTCATCTCCTTGCAGGTCCGAGGAAGAAATATTTCCACGTGACTGGGCAGCACGTGATCCGAGGCTGGAATGAAGCCTGCTGAGAGACTGCCACGTGGACCGAATTCTTAGGGCTGGAAATGTGGAGGTCACACGTCGTGGCTGATGCTGCTGCTGCTGCTATATATATGAGACCTTCGTCCACAGATGAAGGTGATCGAGTTGGCAAGAAGAAAAGTCCATACAGAGAGCCACGATCCAGATAGAAAAAGAAAAGAGAAAGAAGAAGAGCAGAAGGAGAAGAAGAGGGAGAGATAGTGCTCGTGTGAAGAGAGAAGAAAGAGTGAAGAAGAAGAAGTGCAGCAGAGAGTGAGAGATTAGGAGAGCAGAAGAAAGAGAAAGAGAGAGATAGAAGTGTGAGCCGAAGAGTATAGAGGAGCAGAGATCGAGAGAGTGAAAGAGAAGAAGAAGAAGAGAAGAGAAGAGGAAGAAAAGCTTACCTGAAGATCTGTCTACTGGACCGTGGATCAAATCCAGGCCAGTCAGCTCCGTTGAGAGCCACATTGTGCATTTCGTGTTTCAGCTTTCTGTTTGCTGAAGTTATTTTCGTTTATTGTTCTTTCCTTTGTTTTCTGGTTTGCTGTGCTTTCCGATACTCTGTAGAGAGGTCGGGGTTCCTCCTGTGGATCAGGAGAAGGGAGATCTGATCTCCGGTTGCAAGTAGCTGGGAGCTACTTGTGGGTTCCCTCCGGTTTGGAGGAAGGGAGACTTGTCTCCGGTTCTGGGCTTGTGGATTCAAGTCCAGGGGTTCCCTCCAGGTCTGGAGGAAGAGAAACCGTGTGTCTCTGGTTTGCTAGTGACTGGTGTCACTAGTGGTTCCCTCCGGTTGGGAGGAAGAGGGGAGGCTGTTCCCCTGGTCAAGCTGTTTGGCAGCATTTGTTGCAGACTGAGTCTGCTGTTTCTAGCGTGAGCTAGTGGAAGCCACACTCGGTTTGAGTGTGGGGTGGATGTAGGTCTGGAGGACCGAACCACCTAAAAATCCTCTGTGCAGTGGTCTGATTTCTCTATATGTTTTGCTTCCGCTAGATGTTTGCATAGGGGCGCTCCAAGTGGTTGATCAGATCTTGTTCTGAGTGTTTAATCCGTTGAGTGAGCGAAAGTTTATTTGAGTGGAAGAATGGTGCTACTGCTAATTAGCCTTTCAGATTTGATACGTCTGTCTAGTTAGCACTCTAGATAGTTAGTGAGCATCATAACCTTTTAATTGGGTAAAGGCTTTTAAAGGGTTATATTCATTCACCCCCCCTCTGAATACTGCACCGAACCCAACACAGAGGCCATAGATGCTCCCCTGAGACTTCATATGCTCTCGTGCGAGAACGCACTAGTCTCTGGGTATTTGAAAGAATTGTATTACATGCATTCCCTTTCACTAAGTCTGTACAATGCATGCGCTTTCACAAGTCTATACAACGCATTTCATTGTACAAAGTGTCGACACCAAGTTGATAATCCGATACTCTGTCTGACAGGTGCTCTGCTCGTGGAGGCTAATGAAGGGCACGTGATCCGAGGCTGGAAGGGCAGACAGAATCGTGACACGTGTGCTGAAGCTGGCTGAGAGACTGACACGTGGTCCAAGGTTTTTAGGCGGGAGATGTGGAGAGCACACGCCCTAGCTGCTGCTGCTGCTGGTATATATATATGAGTATTCGTCTTCAGATGAAGAGTGATCGAAGTGGAGAAAGAAAAAGTAGATGTGCAGAGACTTCGATCCAGTAGAAGAGCATAAGAAGAGTAAACAGAGCAGAAGAAGAAAGAAGAGAGCAGGAGAAGAGTAAAGAGAGCAGAAGAAGAAAGAAGAGAGAAGATAAGAGAAAGAGAAGAAGAGCAGAAGATAGAGAAGAGAAGAGAAAGAGAAGAAGAGCAGAAGATAAAGAAGAGAAAGAGAGAGACAGAGAGCTCGAGTTGAGAAAGAGAGAGAGGTTGAGGTTGTCTGGCTTTTGGATCAAATCCAAGCCAGAACTGCTCCTTCGAGAGCTATATTTGTGCTTCATTATTTCAGCTTTTCGTTGCTGTCTTGTTCTATCTTTTGTTTTCCTTTATACATTTCTTCAAGCTATTTGTCAGCGGAGCAAGCTGTGTTGCTCAGCATTTGCAGTGGAGGATTCCACTAGACGGCCAAGCTGTATTGCCCAGCGGTTTGCAGAGGTGCTGCCTCTGGACGGGTAAGGTGTAATCCCCAATGGTTTGCAGTGGAGGATTCCACTGGACAGCAAGCTGTGTTGCTCAGCGGGGCGAGGAGGATTCCTCGGACAGCAAGCTGTGTTGCTCAGCGGGGCGAGGAGGATTCCTCGGATGGCAAGCTGTGTTGCCCAGCTGATGTATGGCAAGCTGTGATGCCCAGCTGTTCAAGCTATGAGTCAGCAGGAAGCCACACTCGGGTTGAGTGTGGGGTGGATGTAGGTCTGCTGGACCGAACCACCTAAAAACCTCTGTGCAGTGGTTTGATTTCTCTATATATTTTTGCTTCCGCTAGATGTTTGCATAGGGGCGCTGTAAGGCCCGTGCCTTAATGGATCCTTAATGGATTTTGTTCTAGTATTTATTCTGGAATTTCTGGCTATTTTTCGGGATTTTTAGGAATTTTTCTGGTATTTTTTCGGATTTATTTGGAGCTTTGAGGGTTATTAGAGATTAATAAGATTTTAATATATATAATAATTATATTATATATATTTTATTTTTGTTTTTCTTCTCTTTTAATCCCTCACCCTCACTCTCTCTCTCTCCCTCGTCGATCTCACCTCACTCTCTCTCTCCTCTCGCCGATCGCCTCTCTCCCCTCCCCTTGGGAAGTAGGCTTTTTGGCGCCGGATTGAGGCGTGGGAGGTACCGGTGGATTCGTTGCGTCGCGTGGATCGCGTGGACGCCCACCTCGGCGTGTTTCGTGGCTCGTGGGAGCGTGAAGGCCTCGTGGCTCTTCCTCCTTGCATGCGGTGTTATCGCCGGTTTCGGCTCGCAAAAGGTAGGGGGATGGAATCCTGATCTCGCTAAGATCATTTCCTATAGCTCGTTCTTTCGATTAGAACCCCGTAGCATGCTTAATGTTCATATTTAATAATTTTGGGGTTTTAGCTTAATTCTTGAATTTGATGCATTGTGCGCTTTGCATGTGTGGTATTTGGGTGTTATTTTGTTGCTTGGGTTGGATGGTTTGACAGGTTACAGGTTTCTACGACGTTACACGACGATGTTTATCATCCGGGAGGGCCCCGATTTTCAAACCGTACCCGCCCGTGTTCTAGGTGGTGTGACGGTCCTGCCAGGAACCGTCACACGCCTGACGGTCCTTAGTGGACGCGTCATTTCCAAACAACGGCCCGATGAGGGTGTGTTATTTGGAGAGTAATGGTGGGATCCCCATCCGTTACTCGTCTGGCGTTTTACGTTGACCGGGTGAGGCGGTTAGCCCGACGGCCAGTCGGTCGGCCGTCGCTTCCGTCCGACGCGCCTGAGCGAGCGCGTCGCTTCGCCTGCGTCTGATTTCGAACGCTGTACGTTGGTTTTTGGCCTCGGGTGGATGTAACGGTGATGACCCAACACGTTACATCGATGTAACGCACAGGGCCCCTACCGTCACATTCCCTTTTGGGACTTTTGAGCTGGAACTCAGGCGGAAGTGACGGACGGGGACAGACGCGTCATTCTTGGTGTAACGCGCCAGCCTCCGACCGTTACTTTCATGTAGCGCGTGGGCATCTGACCGCCGCTTGCCTGTTGGGTTTAATAAGTTGCCAGCCCATTTGTTATGCGTTCGTTTACATAACTGTGCCATGTTTATGTTGTTTCACTGTTCGATGGCATGTTTCTTATACCAATAGAGTAGCTTTTTTTTCCATGCAATGGAGCCACTGTTGTTGCCCTAGGTCCGTTGAGTACCGACCCACTTGAGGATAGCGGAGGGGTGTTTTCCATACACAGTTTGTAAGCTAGTTCCGTGGGCTCCTAGCCAATGGTAGCGTCCTACCAAGGGAGAAAACTAGCTAGAGGGCCTGGCTCAGGCTAGAGTCAGTGTGTGCACACATGGTCGGAGACTGTGGACTGACATCGACGGGTGCCACTCCGACTGGTCACTTGGTTTGGTACTGTTTACGCGCTCAGCTTGTCGCTTTGTCGACTGCGAGTGCTTGAGACGCAGTGTAAGTCGTCAGTGGACGCTTCTTGTTTCTGCTCCAGTGGCTGTCCTTCCTTATTGTTTGGATTAGTTAAGGCTTATTCTATTTTGGTAGATTTAGTTTTAGTCGCTTGCATTTATTTAGCTGTGGCATGTGTTAGCTGTTCTACTTACTTAGTTAGAGTTTACAGCTTTACTTGAGTAGTTTATTCATGCCATTGCCTATTATTTTAATTAAATTCATGCTCTAATTGCTTTTATTTATGCATGAATGCTTGTTTAGTGCGAGGTAGGGATCCGCGTGACCCCTACTGAGTCTGGCTGTGACTCACCCTTCTCCTTTCAGGTGAGCCGCGCCCGTCATCTCCCGGTGCTTCGTGAGCTGTTTCGGAGACCGCGTCTAGCTGCCAGCTTTAGTCGAGCTGCCTTTTGAGGCTTTTGTTGTACTTTTGTCGGGGTATGCCCCGTGTAGTTGTACCCTTGTGGACTAGTACTTTTATTTATCTGGACTAGTATATATATCACTCTGGTTATTTTGAATTACTTCCGCTCTTGTGTTAATTTTATTACTTAATTGTAATCTACGCGTTCCAAATTGCGGTTCGTTATACATTCCCTCGACATAACCTTACTAACCCTTCAGGGCCTCATCAGTCTCTTGGGTGGCTTCCCCAGTTCTTGGTATCGGTGTATCGATGTTATCGGTGTATCGGTATCCTGAACTCTGGGTCGTTACAGTTGGTATCAGAGCGATGTTGAGGAACTGTATAAGGAATTGAAATTTGCGCTTGCCCAGAGCTAGTCCCGTGTCGTCTATTGCTGGCTTAGGGTGTTTTCTATATGATTGATGAATTTTATTGTTGTTTTATGATCTCGACAGAGCAATTATGCCGCCTCGTCGAGGAAGACCTCCTCGAGTTCCTCGTGCTCCTCGAGATGCGCCCAGGGAAGATAGTGGTTCTGCACCTCCTCCTACAGTTCCTGCTGTTCCCGTTGCACCAGTTGTTCCTCCTCCAGCGTCGATTGATGCTCCTCCGGTTGAAGTGCCTGACAGTCGAGGCAAGGCTTTAAAGGAATTCCTGATGTTCAATCCGCCTCCTTTCGATGGTCAAGCTGATCCAGAGGTTGCGAGGCAATGGCTGGATGCGATTGAGCGTGTTTTTGTTTCGATGGAATGTGCTGAAGATGAGAAAGTTATGCTTGCCGCTTTTCAACTCCAGGGTGCAGCCATTACATGGTGGAAGGCCGAGTGGCAGATCGCTTATCGTTCTAGACCTCTTCGGCAGATCACGTGGGCAGAGTTCGCAGCTGCTTTTGAGCGTGCTTACACTCCTGCCTGTTTGCAAATGGCAAAAATGTATCAATTCATGGAGCTGACTCAGGGCAGTATGACTGTGCTTCAGTATCGGAATAAGTTTATGGAATTGGGTCAGTATGCGCCCCATGTGCTGGCTAGTGAAGCTTTGAAGACACAGCAATTCTTGCGAGGGTTGAGGCCAGAATTGAAGATGCCCCTCATTGCTAGTCGTGTTGCAGACCTTGATAGTGCGTGCCAGACAGCTGTGGCACTTGAGCTGGAGATGACGAGACTGAGTGGATATCCTCAGGCAGGGTCAGTTCAGCCCACAGTACAGTCTCAGCAGGTGTACCGACCGCCAGTGCCAGGTGTTCCCTCAGTCCAGTCAGAGGTTAGCAGTGCTTCCTCTCCTTCCAAGACCAAGTTTAAGAGCTTTAAGAAGAAGAAGAAGTTTTACCAGCAGTCGTCCGGTACATATTCTGTTCAGCAGCTGATAATGCCTTCTACTCAGACTCGTCAGAGTTTGGCTGTCAGCCAGCCATGGACGTGTCGGAGATGCGGTGGTCATCACAAGGGCCTGCCATGTTCTCTTCCCATTGTTTGCTTTCGGTGTGACCAGCCAGGTCATGTGGTTCGGGATTGCCCGCTGAGGCCGAAACAATTGCAAGCTCCTCAGTTTCCTCAACCTCAGCAGCCGCAATTCAGACCTCCTCCTGCACCGCAAGCTCAACAGATCTTTTCTCAAGCGTCGGCGTCTTCTCAGCAATCTTCGGTCTGATCAAAGAAGCAGAAAGGCAAGGTTTCACATATGACTAGAGCTGATGTTGTTGCAGCCCATCTTGTGGAAGGTACGATTATGCTTTATGGTCATTCAGCTCATGTCTTATTTGATTCTGGTGCTTCTCACTCTTTTATTTCTGAGGATTTCATGGCATGTATTGAGGAACCGACTTCAGAGATAACTTGTGAGATGTACGTTGAGATGCCTTCGGGAGATTTCATGATTACACCTCTGTGTTTGGAAGAGTCTCCGGTTATGATCGATAATCACCAGTTGCCGGCGAGATTGTATGCATTGCAGCTGGCGGATTATGATGTTATTCTGGGAATGGATTGGTTGGAGCATTATGGTGCTGTGGTTGACTGCAGATCGAAGAAAGTCTATTTTCAGCCACAGGGGAAATCAACCTTTTATTTTCAAGGTATTCGATCCCGTTATTCTCGTATGATTATTTCTGCTATTCAAGCCTACATGTTGCTTAGTGCAGGTTGCCAGGGATTTTTTGCTTATGTGGTCGCTGTTGAAAAACCACGACAGGAAGTCAGTGATATTCTTGTTGTTTGTGAGTACCCTGATGTGTTTCCTGACGAGTTTCCAGGCTTACCCCCAGAGCGAGAGGTTGAGATGGTGATTGAACTGATTCCAGGTACAGGCCCGTTAGCGAAGGCATCGTACCGTATGGCTCCAGCTGAATTGAAAGTACTACGAGCACAGCTACTAGAATTACTGGAAAAAGGTTATATTCGCCCTAGTTTTTCTCCGTGGAGTGCTCCAGTGTTATTTGTGAAAAAGAAAGATGGAAGCCTGAGACTTTGTATTGATTACAGGCAATTGAATCAGGTGACTATCAAGAATAAATATCCGCTTCCCAGGATTGATGATTTGTTTGACCAGTTACAGTCTGCTACAGTCTTTTCACGGATTGATCTCCGATCTGGCTACTTCCAATTGCGAATCTGGGAATCTGATGTGGAGAAGACGGCTTTCAGCACTCGTTATGGTCACTTTGAATTTCTGGTCATGCCATTTGGTTTGACTAATGCCCCAGCAGCTTTTATGGACCTAATGCAGCGTATCTTTCGTCCATTTCTTGATCAGTTTGTGGTGATCTTTGTTGATGATATTTTGATCTATTTTGCCTCTGATGAAGATCATGTGCAGCATTTGAGGATCGTTCTGCAGACTCTAAGGGATCGCGAGCTTTATGCGAAGTTCAGTAAATGTGAATTCTGGCTTCGGGAGATTCATTTTCTTGGTCATGTGATTTCTGGTGACGGAGTGGCAGTAGACCCTGCAAAGATTGATGCCGTATTGAGTTGGCAGAGGCCAAGAACTGTGACAGAAATACGAAGCTTCCTAGGTTTGGCTGGGTATTACCGCAGATTCATCCAAGATTTTACGAAGATTGCAGCCCCGATGACTAGACTGACTCGTAAAGATGTACCTTTTGTCTAGTCGGATCAGTGTGAGGCTAGCTTTGTTGAATTGAAAAGGCTATTGACTTCTTCTCCTGTGTTGACATTGCCTTCCGACTCGGGTGGTTTTCTGGTTTGTACTGATGCTTCTCGAGTACGTTTGGGTGCAGTGCTGATGCAACATGGTAAAGTTATCGCATATGCAGCTCGGCAATTGAAACGACATGAAGAGAATTATCCCACTCATGATCTGGAGCTAGCTGCAGTTATTTTTGCCTTAAAGATTTGGAGACATTATCTGTATGGTGAGAAATTTCAGATTTTTACTGATCACCAGAGTTTACAGTATATATTCTCCCAGAAAGATTTGAATCTCAGGCAGCGCCGATGGATGGAATTCATGAAAGATTTCGACTTTACACTCTCCTATCAGCCGAGTAAAATGAATGTTGTGGCTGATACTCTGAGCAGGAAAGTGCAGGTCAGTCATTTGTTGCTTCATGAATGGAAATTGTGGAAATGGCATCCGAGCGAGGCATTCAGTGCAGAGTTTCCTGCTGACCCGAAGATGGCAGTTTGTGCTAGTTTGATTTTGGGTTCAGCTCTATATCAATAGATTAAAGAAGCTCAGCAAGCGGATTCTGATTTAGCCCGTGTTATATCAAGATATGATATGGAATTTGATGGCGAGTTGGTTGTCAGTTTTCAGGGCAGATGGTATGTTCCCGCCGATGATGATTTGAGGCATGAGGTTCTGAGTGAAGCCCATGGTTCCCGTTTTGCTATTCATCCAGGTGTCACCAAGATGGATCAGAATTTGAAGAAGCAGTTCTGGTGGCAAGGTTTAAAGAAAGACGTGGCTATATTTGTTTTTAAGTGCTTGACTTGTCAGCAGGTTAAAGCCGAACATCAAAAGCCAGGTGGTTTGCTTCAGCCATTAGAGATTCTGATGTGGAAATGGGACCATGTTACTACAGATTTTGTGGTGGGTTTGCCTTGGACTTCTCAAGGTTTTGATGGTATTTGGTTACTTGTCGACAGATTGACTAAAACTGCCAGATTGTTGCCGATTAAGATTGCCTGGAATGTGCAAAGGTTGGCCGAGCTGTATGTGCAGAAGATCATGCCACTGCATGGAGTTCCTGTTTCACTTGTGTCAGATCGTGACCCACGTTTTACCTCCGGCTTCTGGCGCAGTTTCCGGAAAGCTTTGGGCACTGAGTTAGCTTTCAGTTCAGCGTATCACCCTCAGTCAGATGGACAGTCAGAGAGGACTATTCAGACTTTAGAGGACATGCTGAGATTGTGTTGCCTTGATTGGCAGGGTTCGTGGTGTCAGCATTTGCCACTTGTTGAATTTGCTTATAATAATAGTTTTCACTCCAGTATTGGAATGGCTCCTTATGAAGCACTGTATGGTCGTCCTTGTCGTACTCTTCTGAATTGGTTTGATGTTGGGGACAGATTGTTGACCGGACCTGATATGGTGCAGTAGTGTTCTGATGTGGTTCGTCTGATCAGGCAGAGATTGTTGACGGTTTAGAGTCGACAGAAAAGTTATGCAGATCAGCGCAGACGTCCACTACAATTTGAGCCAGGAGATATAGTGTTTGTTAAAATATCTCCGATGAAAGGTGTTTCCAGGTTTGGGAAGCGTGGAAAGCTTAGTCCGCGGTATGTTGGCCCTTTTTCGATTGTTGAAGCTCTTGGTCCAGTGGCTTATCGTCTATAGCTACCTGCGGCCATGCAAGCTATTCATGACGTGTTCCACGTATCTCAGTTGAGGAAATATGTGCCGGATGCTTCTCATGTTCTCGATGATTCAGTTTGGCCCGAGGTGACCGCTGATTTGTCTACGCCAGAGTTTCCTCTCAGAATTGAAGACCGTCGTGAGCAGCGGTTGAGAAATAAGGTTATTCCTCTGGTGAGAGTTGCTTGGCAGCGTCACTCTGGTAATGAGTCCACTTGGGAATGCAAGGATGAGATGCGTCAGCTTTTTCCTTTCTTATTCCAGTAAGATATATGTTCCTTCTCAGTTTCCTCCTTTTCTATTATTGTAAATTTCGAGGGTGAAATTTTTTATTAGGAGGGAGGGACTGTAAGGCCCGTGCCTTAATGGATCCTTAATGAATTTTGTTCTAGTATTTATTCTGGAATTTCCGGCTATTTTTCGGGATTTTTAGGAATTTTTCTGCTATTTTTCTGGATTTATTTGGAGCTTTGAGGGTTATTAGAGATTAATAAGATTTTAATATATATAATAATTATATTATATATATTTTAATTTTATTTTTCTTCTCTTTTAATCCCTCACCCTCACTCTCTCTCTCTCCCTCGTCGATCTCACCTCACTCTCTCTCTCCTCTCGCCGATCGCCTCTCTCCCCTCCCCTTGGGAAGCAGGCTTTTTGGCGCCGGATTGAGGCGTGGGAGGTACCGGTGGATTCCTCGCGTCGCGTGGATCGCGTGGACGCCCACCTCGGTGTGTTTCGTGGCTCGTGGGAGCGAGGTGGAGCGTGAAGGCCTCGTGGCTCTTCCTCCTTGCATGCGGTGTTATCGCCGGTTTCGGCTCGCAAAAGGTAGGGGGATGGAATCCTGATCTCGCTAGGATCATTTCCTATAGCTCGTTCTTTCGATTAGAACCCCGTAGCATGCTTAATGATCATATTTCATAATTTTGGGGTTTTAGCTTAATGCTTGAATTTGATGCATTGTGGGCTTTGCATGTGTGGTATTTGGGTGTTATTTTGTTGCTTGGGTTGGATGGTTTGACAGGTTACACGTTTCTACGATGTTATCCGATGATTTTTATAGTCCGGGAGGGCCCCGATTTTCAAACCGTACCCGCCCGTGTTCCAGGTGGTGTGACGGTCCTGCCAGGAACTGTCACACGCCTGACGGTCCTTAGTGGATGCGTCATTTCCAAACAACGGCCCGATGAGGGTGCGTTATTTAGAGAGTAACGGTGGGATCCCCATCCGTTACTCGTCCGGCGTTTTACGTTGACCGGGTGAGGCGGTTAGCCCGACGGCCAGTCGGCCGGTCGTCGCTTCGGTCCGACGCGCCTGAGGGAGCGCGTCGCTTCGCCTGCGTCTGATTTCGAACGCTGTACGTTGGTTTTTGGCCTCGGGTGGATGTAACGGCGGTGACCCAATGCGTTACATCGATGTAACGCACAGGGCCCCTACCGTCACATTCTCTTTTGGGCCTTTTGAGCTGGAACTCAGGCGGAAGTGACGGACGGGGACAGACGCGTCGTTCTTGGTGTAACGCGCCAGCCTCCGACCGTTACTTTCATGTAGCGCGTGGGCATCTGACTGCCGCTTGCCTGTTGGGTTTAATAAGTTGCCAGCCCATTTGTTATGCGTTCCTTTACGTAACTGTGCCATGTTTATGTTGTTTCACTGTTCGATGGCATGTTTCTTATACCAATAGAGTAGCTTTTCTTTCCATGCAATGGAGCCACTGTTGTTGCCCTAGGTCCGTTGAGTACCGACCCGCTTGAGGATAGCGGAAGGGTGTTTCCCATACACGGTTTGTAAGCTAGTTCCGTTGGCTCCTAGCCAATGGTAGCGTCCTACCAAGGGAGAAAACTAGCTAGAGGGCCTGGCTCAGGCTAGAGTCAGTGTGTGCACACGTGGTCGGAGACTGTGGACTGACACCGACGGGTGCCACTCCGACTGGTCACTTGGTTTGGTACTGTTTACGCGCTCAGCTTGTCGCTTTGTCGACTGCGAGTGCTTGAGACGCAGTGTAAGTCGTCAGTGGACGCTTCTGGTTTCTGCTCCAGTGGCTGTCCTTCCTTATTGTTTGGATTAGTTAAGGCTTATTCTATTTTGGTAGATTTAGTTTTAGTCGCTTGCATTTATTTAGCTGTGGCATGTGTTAGCTGTTCTACTTACTTAGTTAGAGTTTACAGCTTTACTTGAGTAGTTTATTCATGCCATTGCCTGTTATTTTAATTAAATGCATGCTCTAATTACTTTTATTTATGTATGAATACTTGTTTAGTGCGAGGTAGGGATCCGCGTGACCCCTACTGAGTCTGGCTGTGACTCACCCTTCTCCTTTCAGGTGAGCCGCGCCCGTCGTCTCCCGGTGCTTCGTGAGCTGTTTCGGAGACCGCATCTAGCTGCCAGCTTTAGTCGAGCCGCCTTTTGAGGCTTTTGTTGTACTTTTGCCGGGGTATGCCCCGTGTAGTTGTACCCTTGTGGACTAGTACTTTTGTTTATCTGGCCTAGTATATATATCACTCTAGTTATTTTGAATTGCTTCCGCTCTTGTGTTAATTTTATTACTTAATTGTAATCTGCGCGTTCCAAATTACGGTTCGTTATACATTCCCTTGACATAACCTTACTAACCCTTCAGGGGCCTCATCAGCCTCTTGGGTGGCTTCCCCAGTTCTTGGTATCGGTGTATCGATGTTATCGGTGTATCGGTATCCTTAACTCTGGGTCGTTACAGGCGCTCCATCTGTTTGCTTACAGGTTGAACAGAAGATTTAATTAGCCTTCAGATTATCTAATCTGTCTTGTTAGCATTCTAGTTGTTAATTGGGCGAAATTTTTATAGGCTATATTCATTCACCCCCCCTCTGAATACTTGCACCGAACCCAACAGTAGCACTTTGCGCCGTACGGCCTCAAGAGGTGGCTCCCACAATGTAGCACTTTGCCCTGCATGGCACTTAGTTCCTACACTCCCAAATGATAGTTTAAGAGATTCAAGGTTTGACCATGTAGGGTATATGCAAGTAGATTTTTCATAGAACGAAATTTTAAGAACTCATCATATGGAGGAGTATGGATTAGGGTTGTGTTTGCACAATTCTCAAGACAAATCAAGATCAGAAGTTGTAATTACTGAGTTGGCATCCGAGGGTTTGCTAATCCTTTAAATTTTCAATTTTTTAAAATTTATATATGTATATATCAAATTGGCACCCCTCAGGATGTCTTCATTTAATTGAAGAGGTCCTGGAAGTAGTCATTTAAAGAATTGACGCATGGGGGTTACCCAACCTTTCAAAATTTTGATTTTTCAAAAAAACTATATATATATATGAAATTGGTGGCCCTTTACCTAGTCTTCAATTAATTGAAGACTTGAGGGCCGTCTTCAATTCTGAAATTGAAGACTTAAGGGCCGTCTTCAATTCAGAATTTGAAGACTTAAGGGACATCTTCAATTCAGTAATTGGCGCCTGGGGGTTGCCCAATCTTTCAAAATTTTGATTTTTCAATATATATATATATATATATATATGAAATTGGCGCCCCTTTACCCAGTCTTCAATTAATTGAAGACTTGAGGGCCGTCTTTAATTCTGAAATTGAAGACTTAAGGGCCGTCTTCAATTCTGAAATTGAAGACTTAACGGCCGTCTTCAATTCAGTAATTGGCAACTGGGGATTGCCCAATCTTTCAAAATTTTAATTTTACATAAATATAAATATATATATATATATATATGAAATTGGCGCCCCTTTACCTAGTCTTCAACTAATTGAAGACTTGAGGGCCGTCTTCAATTCTGAAATTGATGACTTAAGGCCGTCTTCAATTCTGAAATTGAAGACTTAAGGGCCATCACCAATTCTGTGATTTTCACCTGACACATACGTTTTGTGACTCAAAGCACTATTCATTTCAAAAAAGTTTCTCGAAATTCAAAAATAAGGATATGAATACTTAGTATAATTCCTTGGGAGTCCAGAAACATGTTCAGATATAATTACTAAGTTTTGGTTTCACAGATATGAATTTTATAATGTTATAACTTTAATTCCTCATGAAACGGAATTGACGCCCCTGTGAGCAGTCTTCAATTAATTGAAGACTTGAGGGCCGTCTTCAATTCTGAAATTGAAGACTTAAGGGTCGTCTTCAATTCAGTAATTGAAGACTTGAGAGCCGTCTTCAATTCTGAAATTGAAGACTTAAGGGCCATCTTCAATTATGAAATTGAAGACTTAAGGGCCGTCTTCAATTCAGTAATTGAAGACTTAAGGGCCGCCTTCAATTCTGAAATTGAAGACTTAAGGGCCATCTTCAATTCAGTGATTTTCACCTAGCAGATACGTTTTGTGACTCAAATCACTGTTCATTTCGAAAAGGTTTCTCCAAATCAGAATCCGAAGACATGGTCAGATGGAGAAAAATCTCAGGGTCACAGAAGTATATTCTGTCAAAATTTTCAAGGTCCGGTTTATTAGTTATAGATTTTTGAATGCGTTGATTTATTGATTTTTGAAAATTCCAGAAAATGGAATTGACGACATGGTGCATGTCTTCAATTAATTGATGCCCTCTCGGGCAGTCTTCAATTCTAAAATTGGCGCCCAGGTCAGGGGCGCCAATTACAGAGAGGTGTCACTATTCATCAGTGTGAAAAAAACTCCGAATCAGGAAGTAATGGCACGAATGTGTTGAGAAAAATGTCAGGATTCCAGAAACATGTTCATGCAAAAATTTCGTGCTTTAGTTTGATAGTTATGGATTTTTGAATGTGTTGAATTATCAATTACTCAAAATTCCAGAAATCGAATTGACGACCTTTGTGGTGTCTTCATTTAAATGACAACTGTGCAAACAGTCTTCAATTTTTAAAATGGCACCCTGGTCAGGGGCGCCATTTACCAGAGGGCTGGGAGCCTCCGTGTCTTTAAACTATGAACATATTATGTTAATAGAGACTATATATTAAGGTTTAAAACATGGTTATTAATACTGTAAAACTAGTGTGACAAAATATGTTCAAAAACTCATAAAAATCATACTAACAAACTAAGTTTAAACTCTTAAAGATCATGGTGATATGTAACAGGCTATCAAAATAACATGATACATACATGAGTATTGCTTGATTACGGTAAAGCCAGATGATATATATAGCATGGTTGACTAGTTGATCGAACTCTAAACATGAATCAATTAACCTATTAGCTACTAGTTAGGCAAGGATTTGAGAACACCTACCTCTGTGAAGTGACAGGAGTTGACAGGAGAGGAAGAAGGAGCCCTTCCCTTCCTCTGCAACTCTTCAGAACTTGTTCCCGTATCTAGCCGTCGAACTAACCAAATATGGAGAAAAGAGTGTATTTTATAACCTTAGGGTCGACAGGATGGGAGACAAGATCCAGAATTATAGGATATTTAGTGGGTTGACAGCCTACACAGGCTGGAGGGATAGAATGATCGTGATAATTGTCGGAAAAGAAATGACGCCCCAGAGAGGGTCGTGTATTTCATAAGTTAAGATTTTCATATTAAACTTCAAAGATTTTTATCTTTAAAAATTGAGAAAATTTGTTTGTGAAATTTCAGGGGTGAGACCCTTACATTTTTCTCTATTTTTACATATAATGTTTTTTGAAAATTTCTTTTTAAATAAAAAGTGACACTATTCATGTCACTATTCACGTTTAGGAAATACCGACTTAACATATGTCGTTATTTTGAACGGAGATTTTTGTATTCACTCTACACTAACCAACATTATCTATATACCATTTCTCACTTTCTAAATTATGTTTATCCTTTAACACTTCATCTATATACCCTTATTTCTTCAAAATAATGATATAATGAAAAAGTTGAAATATGAAATTTTCTAAATTATAAAAATATGAATTGGCATCTTGTAAAAGTGATGTTTATCCTTTAAAACACTATCTATATAACCTATTTCCTATTTCTTTGGAATAGTGTAATATTAATTTCCTAAGTGATTGAAAATATAAATTGGCATTTCCTAAAATATAATTCGGCATCTTCTAAAGCATCAATTGGTAATTAAATGTTTTAATTGGTTAAATCAGTAGAATTATAATATGAGTTCAATAATTAAATATGTATATATATATATATATATATATAAATTTTTTTTGTATATTTCTATTCTAAAATTCTCGGGTGTTACACCACCTATTGATTGAAGGGATCCATGGGACATTCAAGGGGAGATGCTACAAATCTGATATTGATCTATTTGTGATGTCCCTTTTATTACATACAAGGTTGTGAGCATACTGATTTGTTCGTTCCTTGTGGTTGCAGATACGGTTGGAGTTGGGAATTGAAGGAAACATTATTGAATCTCCGTCTAAGCTTGAATCTGCATGATTTGATGAAGGAGGCTCAACGAGAGCTCATCATCCTGCTGGGAACCTGAACCATCATCTCCTATCTTATGAAGACAAGTTGAAACTTCTTAAACAGAGTTGTCAGGGGGAGCCTAACACCTTTAGTTGTTTCGTATTTTGAATTCTCCTCAAGGACTTGCTTATTCCAGGATTATACTTTGTTGTGAGCACATGGTGCATATCCTTTGTGTTGTGTTAAACTTGATACATCATTGTGTGTGGGCGGAGCTGCATCTCCACGTGGTCTAAGTGTCCGGGGAGTGAACCCCGACGTCGTGTATGTGTGTGCTGTGGTGGCAGCGTGTTGGGGCTTGTCCCCATGTGTGGACATTGCTGCGGAAGCAGCGTGTGTGGTTGGGGTTCGTCCCCGTGCTGCTACATTCTGTAGCGTGGAGTGAAGCCTGACCCGGTTGGGTGAGGGGTGGACGTTGGGAGCCCATCGTGGTTCCGAACCACCTTAAAAGCCTTGTGTAGTGTGTGATTGCCTGTGTGATTGTCATTTCTTCTATCTCCCTTCACAAGTACATTATATAGGTTTTTAATTCACTACACTATCACACACTGCTACCTCCGTTATCCGTGTTGAGCGTAATTCTCATGATTGTTGCATTAACTATCCGTGTGAGATCGGAAGTTTGAGAGAACATTGTAATCTCACTTGAGTTTTAGTTAATCAACGTTGTTAATTCTACATCTGTTAAGTTAATTTTTTAAAATCCGCCATCTCGACAAGGGGACAATTCAACCCCACTTCTTGTCCGCCATCTCTCTGGGCCAACAATTGGTATCAGAGCCTCGTCTCTGATTTTTTAGTTGACCTTGCGGTCGTAGAGTAAAGATCGTCTTATGATGGCTAGTCTAAATGTGCTCCCTATCTTTGATGGTTTTGATTACGCTGCATGGCTTGGAAAATTTTATGTTTTGATTACTAATACTAATCCGAAGCTTATGAGTCTGATTACTCATGGTCCACATGTTTTGCCCAAAAATGAACTAAAATGGACCGATGAACATAAAAGAATGAACTCTGAAAATGTTTATGTTTTGAATGTTATTAAAGCTGCAATATGTACTGACAAATTTTCGTTTGTTTCGAATTGCAGATCTGCCAAAGAGATATGGGATGGGCTAAAGGAAGCCCAAAAAGAAAGTTGCAACGACTGTGACTGTTTGGTTGAAAACAATGAAATTGAGCGTCAAAACGAGGAGAGTTCGAAGGTAAATTCTAACTCCGATTCCGAGGAAGAAGATGAAT
Organism: Amorphophallus konjac; assembly: GCA_022559845.1. Taxonomy (NCBI): domain Eukaryota; kingdom Viridiplantae; phylum Streptophyta; class Magnoliopsida; order Alismatales; family Araceae; genus Amorphophallus; species Amorphophallus konjac. The sequence continues at coordinate 80,357,015 of CM040129.1, forward strand.
TGAGTTATGATGAATTGCTAAATGCTTACGATGAACTAGTTGATATATACAAAGCACTAAAATCTGAAAATAGAAAAATAAAAAGAAAACTTGATAATGTTTCACATGTTAACTCTTCATGTGTAAAGTGCTTTCAAATTGAAAATGCTTGTGATATTAACTCACCAGGTACTGAATGTTCTGAAGTTAGGAAGTTGACTGAAAGCCTGTTGCTTGAAGTCGATATGCATAAAGAAAGCACTTCATGTTTAAAAACTGAAAACAAAACTCTATTGGTTAAAATTTCAGAACTCCAACAAATAAGAGAAGATAATGAGAAGCTAAAAATGTTGAACATAGCTATGTCTGAAAAACTGCTTACCCTTGAAAAAGAAAAATCCATGTCTGTTGACAAGTCTAAAAAGCTGAAGGAACTTAGAAAGGAAATAGAGAGGTTTAGGAACATTAATGAAAAATTTGAATCCAATGATATCATGAATGCAATGACTAATGGAAAAGTGAGCTTTCAAAAGAATGAATCTGAACATGCCTCCATGACTAAAAATTCATTTGAAAAACTGCAGAATGAAAAGCTTGCTGAAGAGATTAAGAAATTTAAAGATCAAAATAGTCTAGTGGTTGATAAAATCCACACGTTTGAAAAAGGAAAATATGTAGTTGTTAATGATCTTGAAAACTCTCATGTTCTAGAAGAAGAGGTTGCAAGTTATAAAACTGTCAATTCCTTTTTGAACAATAAACTTGCATTGTGTAAGGAAGAAATTGTTAAGTCTAAATTACATATTTCATCATTGGAAAATGAAATCAAAATCTTGAATGAATCTTTGTGTAAGTGTGATGAAGGAAATGAAGACCATAAAAATGTTAATGATCACTCTTGTATGCATGCAAAATCACTTGTTGTCAAACATAATCATGCATCAAGTAGAAGATGAAATGTTTCATGTCATTACTGCGGAATATTTGGTCATGATATGTACGATTACTTTTTAATGAAGTTTGATGATGATGTGGCCTTGAAAACAAGGATGAAAAGTGATACTAGTTCCAAAAATCATGAGAAACTCACAATGAAAAACCTCAACACTCATTGTTACTATTGTGGGTTAAATGGTCATGTTTTTAAAAATTACTTCGTTAAGAAAAATGATGATGAATGATTTCTCAAAAAGAATTGTTCATGTTATTATTGTGGTGAACTTGGACATATCATAGATAACTGTTCTTTAATGAAAAATGATGAAAATTGGACCATGAAAAGAAAAACTTCTCACTGCTTTTACTGTGACCTGAATGGACACTCAATGGATGATTGCTCCATGATGAGGGCCGATGATGAATGGTATGAGAGGAGAAATAAAAATAAAACTTTTATTCATGTAAGAACTAACCCCTCGGGACACAAGATGACTTGGGTATCCAAATCTTCGAAATGAGAATCTGTTTTACAGGGGCACCTTGAGATCAAGAAACATCAACAAATAAAGGACTCTCAAGGTGAGAAATAAAATTGTTTGATTTGAAGTTTGTTTCACTTAGGTTTTCCTTGACAAATCTGAAAAGGTAAAATTTCTGTTTGAAGGAAAGTGTTTGCATTTGAATGATTACATTTCCGTTTCACTGACTCTTGTCAACTTTTGGAAATGTTGAAATCTTTCAATTTTGATGAATAGTTGACTTGAATGCTTCTTGTTGAACATCTTGTGAATAATCATAACTCTCGAATGCTTAATCTTGCACATATATAGTTCTTCATACACACCTTTTCTTTCGCTTTGCAAATAAAAATGTAGGTTTGGATGCTTTAGATTGCACATAAAGCTTTTACATTTTTAATCACTTTTTACAAATAACAACTCACCTGTGCATACATAGAATACATACTTAGTTGCATGACACAATTCGTACATATCATACACACACTTGCATACTTGTGAATAGGAATAATTTTTCAATCATCCTTTCAAGTTATATGCATACACTTGCATATCATTGCATACTTATGTGCTTGAATGCCATGATTACCCGGTATATCAAATGATGATTGTGGAAGGTTGGATTATGTCCAACTAGAAACTTTCTTCACGCGTGATGGTGGTCTTCGGACCTACGTTCTCCGCCACGTACCGAAAATCAACTTGCTTGAAAATTTCAATTCAGTGCTTGTTTGAATGTATATAATATACAACAACTTTTTGACTCCTTCTATGACTCATTCCTTGCTAAATGAAATTATATTGATTTAGACATGTTTGTTACATGGCATATATTAAGGGGGAGATTTTTATTTATAATCGTGCATACATTTAGGGGGAGACATTACTGTGATCAGGCTAATTCATCTTTTACATTCAATACAACCACCCACACAAAATACACCTTTTTGAGATAATGATTCAATCTAATAAGGATTACTATTTTCTACTCTACACTTTTGAGGACTGTTGATTCTATACATGGAAATCACATATCTCGTGAAGTAATGGCTATTTACCCCTCCAAAAAGTCGTATAAGTGGAACGTGGATCCGAGTAGCTAGGAATCCCCCCTGAAATAAAGGAGGAAACTCGCGTCGAAAGGAGAAACTAATCTATATGAAAATAAGTGTGATTTGCCACCGAGTAGTCGGGAAGTCCCCTTGAGACAAAGGGTACAACTCGCGTCAAAAAGTGTCTCATCCACATCATAAAAAGTGACGAAACTGAGTAATCGGGAATTGCCCCTGAAACAAAGGGCATGACTCATGTCAAAAGGATAGTCACACCATTTTTAGTAATTAAAAATTGGGGTCATACGTAGCTACCAATACTCGAGCATTATGTATGAAAGTGTATGGATGAGAAGTTCTTTTCAGCGTTCTTTAGAAAATCTGATTTTCCATATTGACTTGAACTTCATTGCTCAATCTTCACATATGCACCTTGGGTTTAATTTTTTTAATGTCCTTTATGAATCAATCGTCTTTCATGGTTAATGTAGTATTTTATTTATGTAAGCACGACCTTCTTAGCATTGTACATGCACATCATGTTCTACAATCGAATGCATTATCCTTACACCCGTCCCGAAGGGACTTGCATGAGTCTATACTTAACTATGCATGCTTGAGTGTCTGAATGCTTAATCCGTCTGTTCATATCATATTCCATTCCATAGTTTGCATCTATAGGTTATACTTGTATATAACAGGTTAAATAACCCATTGTCAGTTGGTTTTTGTTCTTGACAATTGGGGGAGAATAACATGCTTTTTAGCACAATGCACTTTGTGCATACTTAGTTTTCAGATTTTGCATATAGTTTCCTTATACTACTTGTGTATATTTAGTTATACATATACCAAAAATTACAAAAATTGAGCATTTGGACTTATCTCACACATCTGCTGATTGTACATCAAATTTCAAATTGTTGCTTGCTTCATAGATTATACACCTTCCCTTCATGGAGGTTAATTGCTGGGTTCATGTGCGCATGTCTCATTCATGTTTGGAATCTTTAATGGTACCTCTTGTCGCCCATTTTTTTGATAATGCCAAAGGGGGAGAGATATTTGAATTTGGATAGTCACAATATATTGGCATCATCAAAAAGGGGGAGATTGTTGGATTCTATGCGCCCCCTCATTATCTTTGACAATGGTTTTGATGATTCCAATATATTGTGTGTTTTATGTTCAATGGCATCTTGATGATAAACAAGCTAACATGATGGTATCTTGGTTTGCTGGTTGATATATCATGGTCCTTCACGAACACAATCCTAATGCTGCCTCATGCGTGCTATGCATGAGACCTTGTACAAACATGTGAAACTTTGTGTTTTGATAATCTGTTCATGGGTTTTTGATGAACTCACATAAATGTTGGACATTGTGTGTGTTATGTTGTGAAGGTTCAGTTTGTTCTAGACTGAACTTGTAATCCATGTGGATCCTCATGATATGATTTTTCATGCTATCTTAAATGGTCTGTTGAGATTAGTGTTCTTGCCTTGATGCACATACTAGTGTGGAATGATTGAGTAATTTGTAGCTATGAAATTAGTTGCATGGCATTGTGTAAATGCATTGCCATTTCAATTCAGCTTTTGTGCAATGATCATCGTCTTCCTTGGGCTCATGTAAAATCATGCTTCAATGTTATATGCAGCTTTAGATGCTTAAGGTGATCATCCTTCACACTTCTTTTCTAACTGGTGAGGTGTCGGCCCCTGGGGTCGACCCTCCCTTGACCATGGGCTGTCTGTACAGCAGATAGTCCAACCAGTCAAGAGTGTCGACACTAAGTGTTGACACTTCCACTGGTAATGTCTCTCGTATGATATTTGTTCGTGTTTGGTCATGATGAAATACTCATATTTGGCATTCTTATATTGCTTGGTGGATGGTAAATTGAACTAACCTTCCATTTGTGAAACATGGTTTCTTAATGCAGAAATGTGTTTAAACTTGTATTCATGAATGACTTTCGATGAGGAAGCATATCATTTACACGTGTTGAAACAAGCTCTGATTTGGCTCTCTATACCTGCATGTGGACAATGTGTTAAGGCTTGATAAGTGTGTATTTTTACATATTAATTCATGATTATACACAATTTTATGAGCTTAAATAATCATAAATATACACGTATCACACTTACTATTAATTTAGAATTAAATAGTTATTTTTTTTGAAATTAAATAATTTTAATAAAGATATTTACTTATTTATGCAAGCATTCAAAACGAAAATAAATACAAAAAATAAAGAAAATACAAAATATATATATATGTGGAACTAGGCCAAAAGCCCAGGGATTTGTTCAAAAAGAAAAGAAAAAAAATAGAAAAAAAATAAATTGATTTGACATTTTTTAGGAATTTTCTAAGCTATCTATGATATTATATATATATATATATATGTATTATATAACTAACATTTTAGTGTGTGTGTGCGTGTATGGTTATGCAAAAGGCGTGCGACCCCCCATTCACAGGGGCACGGTCGACGACGCCGGCAGAAGAAACGCGGGGGGCGAGTCAACGCGCCCTCGCGGGCGCTGTCACTGGCAGAGGATTGCGGGCGCACGGGGCGGCGTACCCACGGCGCGAACGCGGGAGGCGGAAGGCGGCGCACCGCCTTCACACGACGGGCGCACGCGCTCAAAAGCGCGGCGGATGAGAGAGAAAGCGGCACGCGGGCGCACGCGCCGGGGAGGAGAGAGAAAAGAGAGAGAAAGAGAGAAAGAGAAGAGAAAAAGGGCTATAAAAAAATGAAAAAAATTCATAAAGATCAGAAAAAAAATGCCCAAGTGTGCAACACATGTTGGCACACAATATTGGGTCAAAAATAGCAGCAATTCGGTGTTCACATTGGCAAGAGTGTTCACATTTCCTAAGGGGTTGTTATGTAAACCCTATATAAAGGGCTTTAAATGTAATGGAAGGAGAGGTTAGCTAGGAGTAGTAAGCTATGGATTGATCAAATTTGTAAGTGTTCTTGATGTTCTTCCTTTGTGACTTTGGTAGGGATAGATTTTGAGAGTTTTATGTTTAAGTTTTGAAGTTTGTGTTAAGTTTGTATTGAATACTTTCATTATACTCTTAGCCATTTTTAACTTTTCATAATCAATTTACAAGCTTGTGTGATCCTTATTTCAATTTCTTCTCTTCATGAAAGTTGTTCATCTTTGAGTATTCTGCAACTTCTCTTTCTATCACTTCTTCCAATTCCTTCTAGGTTGAAAGTTATTTCTAATTTTCTTAAGTGATGTTTTATGTGATTACTGTTCATCCGAGTTGATACATTCTGCCATTTCTTCATTTTGAAGTCTTTTCAATCATAATTTTACTCTGAGTGTTGTTTCTAACTTGTAGATCTAAGTTTTCTTCTTCTACCACTTCTCCAAGTTCTTCTTATTTTGTGCGTTAGAATTAATTTGGTACTGTTCGGATTTTTACTATTTTACTGTTCATCCACACCAATAGGTCTTGGTTTTTCATGTTTTTCACTGTCTTCCTTTCATTTTCTGTTTCTGTGTTCTTCATAAAACTTCTTAATCTTTTCATTCTCTACAACTTTTATTTATTCCACTTCTTCTAATTCCTTCTAGCTTTTACGTTATTTTATTTCTTTCAACCCCCTATTTTCAATAGAATTCTGTTGTATTTTCAACTTGTGTTTGTTTCCATTTCGATTCATCCACCTTTCTTCACAAGTTCTTCACACACACCCAAAGCGGTAGTCTTCTTCCAATCATCTCACGGCGTCGACTTCCAAGGCGGAGCGATCTTCATCCAAGGCTCGGCGAGGAAACGACGGCGTTCTTCATCAATTGGCTAAATTTCCTTAACTTTTCCCTTGTTATTTAAAGTTGTAATTTCATTTCATATTGCATTCTTTCAGTTTCAAAGAAATACAAATCCATCTATGCAAAGTTTTGAAGTTCTCAGCTTTTCACATATTCCAATTTCTCTTCTTCACCCATCTCATATTCTTTAGTTATGTTTTCAAAGTTGCAATTCATTTCCTTTAGTATTAATCGCACTCAAAAGATAAAATTTGATTTTCAAAACATAAGGATATTTTCCAACATTGATCTATAAAGATTATTTCTTCCCCGTGGGATCGACCCGTATTTACCACTTTACTCGTATTTTCAAAATCATCTAAGTGAATGAGTGCGGTTGTATAAATTTTAAAATTTGTGTGGCACGGCATTTTTAAACGACGGGTGTCGAGCGCATCAAATTTTTTGCGCCGTTGCCGGGGAGGAATTTTTGAATGTTAGAATATTCTTGTGTTTGATGTGTATACTTGTATATTGATTTTGCTATTTTATTTTGCAGGAAAAAGAAAACAAATCAGAAAATCAAGCGTCGCTGAAAGCCTGGTACTGTAGCAGTCCAGCGTCGCTAAAGGCAGAAACGTAGGAACAGGTGCTATTTTTTCAATTTCTGAAAAATCTTTAAAAAAATCTGAAAAAATTCTTGAAAGATCTATAAAAATTAAAAAAAATCAAAACAAAAGACATTTTTGTGCTGGCTAGATAGGTTCATTAAATAAACAAAAATATACTTGCAACAAAATAAAAAAAATGCATTCCAAGAATAGAAACCACATAACATGTTCTAGGTCATGCATCATTTAGCATATAATTTTTCTTTGTTTAAATTCTTGTCATTGCATTTTGAAGATTGCGAGGGGCAAGGTACGTTCTACTTATCCGATTATGGCATGCATATTGCATAATAACCCCTTGTTTGAAATTGTGGTGAGCATTTCATTTCAAAATATTCTAAGGGCACTACCTTTAAATAACATAAGGTGGGGATTTCATCACCCTTCCTTAGCCCACAAACCACATTTTCCTTGTATATCTGCATGACCTACGCCATAAATAAAAGTCAGTAAACATTGGCCCTAGGATCACACTGTGATTTTAGTACGATTTGAGTTTACCCTCTTGTGCAAACCGGTGCCTAAGGCAAGACGGTCAGACGGCAAACGCCTTAAGCGGGTTAGTGGTTTGACATAATTAGGTGCCTACGAAAGTAGGGGGAGCCTCCCACTACCCCACCCCTTACTTGGCCGGTGGAAATATTGAGGGTGAACTTCAGTTGCACTTTAGTTACTTTGTGAAACCCTATTTGTAGGTCTGAGTCGCATCTAGGTCATTAGATAATTTGTGTTAATTGTGTTTGCATAAAAATTTTTTCAAAAAGATAAAATAACAAACCCGCGCCTATGCTGAAGCACTTTATTCCTTCTACTTACAATCCCTCAACCTGTATTCAACTCCCTGACATTCTTATTGATCAATATGAAATTCGCCCTAGTCTCATCCAGATGCTCCCATCTTTTTATGGGAATCTTAATGAAAATCCTTATAGGCATCTAGATGATTTTCTAGAAGTTTGCTCCATGATAAAAATTCAGAATTTTAATGATGATGCCCTTAAGTTGATCTTATTTCCATTCTCATTGAAAGATAAAGTAAAATGTTGGTTAAGGAGTTTTGGAAAGATTATCAGGACTTGGGAAGATATGCAGTTAGAAATTTTGAAAAAAATTTACCCCATAGTCCGGACCAACATGATGAGAAAGGCGATTATAGGATTTACTCAACGTCCGGGAGAGCAAATTCATGAATCTTGGGAGAGATTGAAGGATCTAATAAGTCAATGTCCACACCATGGGTTGCCCAAATGGCAAATTATATTTGTATTTTATGAGGGGTTATCCGATTATGATAGACAAATGGTGGACATATATTGTGGAGGGGCATTTTTAAGCAAAGGTGAAGATGAGGCGTATGATTTGTTTGAAATTTTGAGTGAAAATTTGATAAACCGTGCCTCCATCTCATCTCATCAACAATCCGTAGGACATGTCAAACAGGCTGAAAATCCAATACACACTTTCACGAAAGCTTGTGAATTCTGTGCCAGTCTCACTCACCATGTGAGTGAATGTCCTACTATAGCCCGACTCTCTCCAGTCATCCGAGCACAGGTCCAAAATGGCCTAGGATTCTCTCCACGCCAGTGTGATACCCTTTTCGATAATTCTACGTCTGGCTGGAGCAATCACCTAAATTTTCCTTGGATGGACCAAACAATCCAAACCCATTTGACTACACTTTCACCCCAAGAAGGCCACGGACGGCCCCTGTGTCCTCAACTTCTGCTCAACTCATCTCACCTAGATTTTGGATTCAACATTGATACTAGGGGTGATTCACCAGGCCATTGCTTTGAACCTCAAATCATGTACTCTCAGTCTACTTATCATGACCCTCCTTCACTATTCAACCAACCCCCTCAATATGTGAATGATGATGATGATGATCGTCTGCCTGTCATTTTGGCTCAAGATATAACTATTGAGAGTGAGGGGGAGTGCGCATGTAATATCATGATGAAGGAAGGAAAGGAAGAAGGGGGTGACTTCAATGATAATGATGATCATATCACCCCATTCTATGAATATTTTGAGATTGAGAATACTACAGTAAAGGATAATGGCCCAAACAACTGAATTGATGACATAAATAAAGAGGAGGATTACTTTGTAAGTAATAATATTGTTGATTTAATGGAACAAAATTCTGAATATCCTCCTCCCCTGGAAGAACATGATGAAGGGGCCTTATTAGAAAAGTTTACATTTCATCTACCGACCCTATTTTTGGAAAATTTGATTGATAATATTTAGTTGAGTGAGGAGTGTGATGAAGGGCCCGTCGTAGAGAGATTCACATTTGATCTGACCTATGATGAAAGGGCCGGACTGGAATCATTTACATTTCCTCTATCCACCCCATTTTTGGGCAATTTGGTTAACAATCCTCAGATGAGTGAGGGGTATGATGAAGGGGTTTCATTAGAAAATTTCAAATTTGATCTAACCCCTGAGGCCTATCCATTGAAGTCTGAATATGTGAATGAGTTAGTTCTTCCTTCTACTTTGATTCCCCTGTCAGTTGAGCCTCTCCAATTTGAGATTCTAGGACCTGAGGGGGATGTGCCAACCACATTCATCTTCGATTTAACTTCCTTTCAGAACGACAAGTTGATCAATGCCCTTAAAGTTCATGAGGCTGTTACTGAGAGGAACGTGGCTAAAGATGACGATTTTATTCATACGCCACAAGTGCCTGGCCAAATTTCAGTGGAGAAAGTAGTCACTAAAGGGTTAGTCAGGAGAGATGATACAGGACAAGGGGACCAAGGGATTGATATGGTGCAAGGGTTCCACCTCGATCTTAACAAATTGCCCATTGATCATTTCTGGATCCCTAAAGCTGAAAACTGGCTCACACACAGGGTCAACGTTAAAATCCATAATGTGCGAGTCCTGCCTCTTTCTAGCCCCGGTCCGTACATGTTTACTCTTATCTTCCAATGGCATAAGGGCTGGAATTTGAAGGAGGACAAAATCACTTGGTGGCTCATTCTGAATGCCACACGTTGGTTAGTGATGTACCTGGTGTCTGGATGACGACATAAAACTTAGCGCTTCTTGGGAGGCAACCCAAAGTGTAAGTGATTTTTGTGTGGTAATCAGTGTTTTTTTTTTTTGGGAAGCTAGATGTGTGCAAGAATTTGAGAGGCCAGAAAGAAGCAGAGAACCAAGCATAGAACATCTTATTCCACTCTCAACAACAAAAATAAACAACAAAGAGATTACATCAGGTTCCACCCTCTTTCTCCACATTACTCGTCTTGCCACTCTCTGGGCAAGAAACTCTAGAGGGTGTTCCCACGCCGAGAGAAGCGGTATTCCTACCGCTCTGTGATCCTCTTTCTATCTCCACTCCTCGGCGCCGATCAGCGGGGGCAGCAAAGAAGCTACTAACACGAAAGCTACGCTATCGTGCTCTTCGATAGCGTTCTTCGCCATCCTTCAGCCATTAATCGGCAAGGGCGAGACTGGTCCTCAATTCAAATAGTTGGGCCTCCAGGGCCCTCTTCTCCTCTTTCTCGGCCAATCTCTTAGCCTTCTCTCTGTCTCTGTCCCTTTCTCTCTCAGCCCTTTCTCTCTCTCTGTCTTCTCTTTCCAGCTGAATGGTGATCCTTGTAGATCGTGATAAATCCACACATGTGGAACAAACCACTCATATGAGATATGTAAAATGATGGAGATGATAACAAAGACAAAAGAAAGCATGTGGTGCTATAAAGGAGAGTGATCGCCAGAGGGGTTACCTCAATAATAAAATAAATGATCGCGAATACCTGGTGATAAGTGGGATGCGGGATGGATTGTGAATTCCTTCCTCCTCCTTCTATCGGCCGGCCGATGAAGGGGGTTTTCCTTATTGATTACCCTTGCAAAAGAAGAACAAACAAGTAAAGAAGATGGATCAGCCAAGAGTGAATGTAGTATCAATCCCAAATAGAAGATACGATGATGAAAGAGAACACAACATGCGCACCTCTTTTTTTGGTTTTAAAAACCCCTAAAGAGTTAGGGAAAGGAGAAATATGATACTAATGCAAGAAAAGAAAATGGTGGATGATGACTGATGGAAAAGCACAAATAGATAAGCAAAAGACCCCTGCTGTCCCTGACGACAGTAGAGGGGAACCGGGGTTGATGCTGCTGGCAGGAAGAAGAGGAAGTAGAGAGCTCTTCTAAAGAATCGCACAGGAAGATGAAGAGAGCCTCTGTATGTATCTATACGTATAACCTCTTACCTCGGTAACCTCTGATCTCGGTAACCTCTGATCTCGGTAACCTCTGTCAAGATCGACCAGAGCATGCTTATATAGGGTTTAGATCAAGATAACCACAGATTTGGGAAGATAAGAACGGGCAATGGTTATCAATGGCAAGGACTCCAGTTCCCTGATCGAACAAGGTGACCAAAGAAGGCAGGGAACTATTCAGGAAAGGCACACTCAAACAGGACACCGAAACATAAAACGCGACCTTCAGAAGGGCGTCAAATTTGAATTGACGACCTACCTTAAGACGTTACTCCATAATGCGACCTGGTCAAGGGCGTCACTTCTTGGATTTAAATTTGGAAATAAAACTTTCTTTATTTGAAAATTATGAGAAAACGCCTGAGATAAAGGCGTTACTTGAAAACACGCCCTGAGGAAGGACGCCAATCAGTAATTGGAATTTATTTTGAAATCGGATAATACCAGGAATTGACACCCTGACATTTGGTCATCCTTTCTTTTGAACACGCCCTAGGTAAGGTCGCTTTTAAAATAACGCCCCTCTTCAGGTCGCGAATCACAAAAATGCAAGAACAAACCAAAAAACACACAAAAATAGAAAAAACTTCATATTATGAATGTATTGAAGTTCACTTTTGGGCGTCAACATAGTGACATGAGATTTGATCAACATAACGTCAATTTTGGCGTGTCTACAGCTGCCCCGCCTTGGCGTCTGCTTTGTAAGGGAGTGAGACGAAAATGAAGCGAAAGTGCAACCAGCAGAATGAAGTGGAATGAACTGATAAGTAGACGCCAAGGTGTGATGTGACACGCCTCAGACACCAAGCATTAGAAATCTTTCCAAGATTCTGAGTGAAACAACTCCAAGTGATTTCAAGGAGACATCAATTTGCAGGATAAAGGAGATTAAACTAAACAAGTAAAAATGTGCGCGCGGCACGATAAGGAGACACCATTGGAGAGCAGTTACCAGCCAACGTGGACGTGCTACAACCAAGGTGGATTTGCAGAAAAATAAAGGGAATTGAGATGGAGACCCAACAAAGGAACATTTTCAAGGAACCAGCCTGAGCGACTTCAGAGAGAATAAAGTACTCAATTTGGAGTGGAATATCTCATGTCAACTCAATCAAGAACGAGTGACTTTCATTATCACCATAATATGAAGATTTTCATCATGAAGCTCAAAGTCCTACATGATGCATGCTGGGCTAAAAGGAAAACTTAAAACCAACTAAAAATAGAAAATAATCAAGGATAATATTGCTAAGCCATCTAGATTTGGTCAAGAATCCAGATCTCTGAGCTGACACTAAGTCGAAGCCCGTTTGTCCGCGCATCAACCCAGAAAGTGGAACCATCGTCCCAAACCTTGAATGACTCAACGGCCTATCCGTGTGATCAAGACTCTCCGGGAATTATCACCGTTTTTGATGAAGGGGAACTCAAATTCCAAGTTCATCAGAACCACAAGGTCCTTGATATATTATAATAACGTAGAATACCATATTGTAATAATGCTTACAAGAACGAAATACAAGAACAACATAATGTTACTCCAACAGTGATTCGGGCATCTCGAAACCTGCAATCCTCTGCACTTGAAAGTTCATTAGCCCTCCCACAATTTCAATATGAATAACCCTCAATTCAAAGCATGACATGATCATAAGTGCTAAATTAAAAACAATTCCAACAAAATAATAGCACTTAAGTTCATCAAAGCATGTAAGGAAGCAAATTCATAAGCTCACAAATTCACTCCTAGATAGAACGGCGTCAAAAACATGAAAGGCGCCTGACATGAGGGCGTCAAAAGAAGAAACACGCCCTTCCAAAAGGCGTGAAATTCATCGAGAGTCCAGGAAGAAGATGACCCTGGAAAGGGCGCTACATAAAACACGACCTCCGTCAGGTCGTCAATTCAGAAATCGACGCCCCAACAGAAGGCGTTAATTAACATGCTTCCGTTTCCAACGCGAAAGCTACACCCAGTCCTAATAGCAACCAATCTCACAACTCCGAACAGCCCTAAGACCCTTCGGACTTCTATAAAAGGAGGACACTTCCTCTGATCAACCAACGCAACCTCTGAGAGTTTCTATTCTCTGCTTCTTCTGTTCGTGTTCTTCTTCTCGCAAGGACTGCAACCGCCCGAGCCCTTCCTGTAAACCAAAGATGGAGAGGGCGTTTAAGAGGTCCAAAACTTCTACCCCTCGACTAACTGAGATCAACGGTCACATAAGCAGTAGAATTTCCATGAACCAGGTAAAGTATTATTTCTTCTGTTCTTCTCTTTTCTTATCTTCACTAAACTACTTCTGTCGCTCATGCATTCTCCTTCTTTTCTTTCTTCCACAGGATTATCCAAATGTCCCAGGAGCTAGGAGATTTACAAAAATTAAGTGGCTGCCACTTATCCTTTCCAAGTTTTCTTCGGATATGAGGGTATACCTAGCAAGATGGCACCTCCTGAGCCTAGTTACTCATGCTAAACACCATGATCAAATCCATCTTGATTGGGCAGCTATAGGAGCTCTTGTAGAGATATGGCATCCTTCTACTCATACCTTTCTCTTCTCTACCTTTGAAGCCACCATCCTATTAGAAGAATTGGAGATGATCTTAGGTTTAAAGAGAATGAAGCAAGGGGATGAAGAGAAGATGGCCAACATGCCAAAACCAATTTCTTCTCATGAGCTATTAACCACATTGATACCTAGCCCAAACTTAGTGAATCAAATCAAGGTCACTAAAGGAATTAATCTTCTAAAGCTTGCCTCATGGGTGTACAAGAGAGCGGATCAAGCTAAAGAAGAAGAAGAGATCGAACGGGTGACAAGGCCTTCGTGGTATGCTTAGCAGGAGCACTCTTATTCCCATCCGTGGAGGATTTTCTAGAGGAGGCACAGTTGAGCGCCGTGGTGAGCTTATGGGACGGAGAGAGAATCGGACCGGCTGTTCTAGCTTATCTCTATAGCGGGCTTACCTCGGCGGCAATGGGAAGGCCCATCTACGGATGCATGCTAGCTCTCTCTAGTTGGGTAGATCTCCACTTCAAGTTTGATCCATGTGATGAGGCCCAACAATCCTCAAAAATCTTCTCAAAGAGCCCACTCTCTTATATGGCCGGTTCACTTGGGATAAGCAACAGAGTGATGAACCGGATACCCCAAATCAAGAAGAGAGCGGAATGGAGAGAGCACCTCAAAGTAATGCCAAAGAACCTCTTCACTTGCGCCCCGGGAATACTCAAGACTCAAGAACTCCGTGCAAGATTTTCTCCCGGAACGGACCTTCGACTCATAGGCGCTTCAGAATTCATTTTGTATAACTCACACCGATGCCTTCCTCAACTCGGGCTTCCACGGCAGGTATTCGAAGACCCATCTCATCTTCCTTCAATCAAGATATGGGACCTCGGCAGCAACGAAGATGGAGAAGAAACCACAACCATTCATGCTCTGTGGAAGATCAATAAGATTCATCAACCTATGGAAAGCTTGGATGAAGATAGAGAGCAATGGAAATCTTATGTGCAGTTTTGAGAAAACTGAGACCCAAAGTGGCTCATTGAATGCAATGTGATCTTCTTTTCTGATAAATCAATGATACGTTCTTATTGAGCCAATTTTAAAGTATTTCGGATCAAATCTTCCAATAACCTGTAATTCTGTTGCAAATAACGACTCAAACAATGTCGTGAATTCATAAAAGGATGCCTTCGCATACGTCGCTTTCAATATTCCAGCTCACAAATTTGACGCCTCCACAAATGGGCGTTAACTGAATAACGACTTAAAATAGGGCGTGAATTGATTCAAATTCCCAAAATATATTCGTTGAAATCTTAAAAGTAACGCCCTTAGCTAAGCCATGGATCATGTAAATAACGCCTCAAGCTCAGACGTTAATCATAAACGGCAATTATTACTTCCATCACGTCAATCAACCCATATTGAATGCGTCTGACGACGGTTATCATTCCCCATGCAAAACAAAATAACGCCTCAGATAGCGTCGTCCATTGTCAAAACACGCCCAAACTCATGGGCGTCAATTCCACAAAACACGCCCTTCCTCAAGGCGTTTCTTCGTTTCGAATGCCAAAAGGCTTTTTCCCCCTTTCTTCTTCCTCCTTCGTCCTCTTTCCCTCTTTCTCTACAAAACCCTAACCGAAGAACTCCCTCCCCCATCTTCTCTATCTCAACCCCTCTCTCAACCTAGCCCTAAGCTATGGCAGGCGGAGGCCTTAAGCGACAACGGGTTGCTGCCCCCGAGGTCGTTGACTTGAGGGGCGAGCCCGCCCACGCCGGTGAAGAACAAGCCGTGGAGGACGCCCCAATGGTGACCGAGGAAGAACACGGCGAAATACGAGAAGAAGATGACGGGAGAGCAGCAGACGAGGGAGATGAGGATGATGCTGGTGGCGAAGAAGAAGGAGAAGAAGGCGAAGGCAGTGAGGAAGAAGGTGGTGAAGAAGGAGAAGGAGGAGAGGAAGAGCCACCGCCCACGGCGGCGGCCGCTCCTCGTGCCGGCCAAGTACGGCGACCCAGGCAACCACGACCTCAGCCACAAGGACCAAAGCACAAGAAGGTAGGCCCCTGACCCCAATTCCAATTTTTTTGTAATTTTATTTTATTTTTTCAGCATTTTCCATAGCCCTCGGGGTAGAAACCCTGCAACTCAGAAAAGAGACACCCCCCGTGGGGGCGTGATTTAGAGATGAAACGCCCATCCCAAGGGCGTTAGTTCAAATTATTTTCTGCAAAATAATTAATTTCATGAAAACACGCCCTACAGCATGTCGCCCATTTAAATTCATCATTTTTCATATCATGCTGTTAATTTCCATTAATTCCATGCTTTAATTATTTCAAATATGAATTTGTTTCGCATGTTGTTATTTTTATTTCATTTTCTGAAAACCATGAAAACAACGCCCCCCACCAGGGCGTTAATTCAATGAAAGATGACCAAACCAGCGGATGTCAAATCATTAATTTCAAAAAATATTATGAGGCCCCAAAACTCCCATTTGAAAACAACGTCCCACACAGGGGCGTGACTTAAGCAAAAGATGACCCTGGGATGGGCGTCTCCTGAAAAATCTCTAAGAAATTAGAAATTAACCACCAAACCACGCCCAATACAGAGGCGTTTCTTAGATAAACAGCGACCTTGGGTAGGTCGTGAATTCAAAGCACACTTAAGAACCACGCCCCTCCCAGGGGCGCTAATTCAACAAACCACGACCCAAGGGCGGTCGCTAATTAAAATCAAACATCAACATAACCCAGGGCAATCAAAATGAGATTCAGCATGAATAATCAAAATAATTAAGCGAAAATTCTTTTTTTTATGCATGCAGGGGTTGATGAGGACGCGCATCTCCTGGGTCATGGTCCGGGCGGCATACCACGGCCTCCCCGAGTTTCAGAGAGCTGGGGTAGACGCCATGGGATTCGGGGCCTTCCTATCCATAGAGCCAGTTAGACCAGACCTACCACTTATCCAGGTTCTGAGGGAGAGATGGGACAGGTCTAGCCGGGCATTCCTGATGCCATGGGGGCATATGGTTCCTACCCTAGAGGATGTAGCCAGGATTACAGGGTTGAGGGTAGACGGAGAGGCTGTGAGTGGGATTACCTACCCTGACTACACTGAGTTCACCCAGAGACTGCTAGGGCTAGAGATGGTCTACGAGACTCCCAGCGAGTGTAGGACTATCTTCCGCACAGACCTGACTTCGGTGATGGGCTTAGGGGATGCTAGGCATAGGTCCGGGGAGACCCTAGAGCAGTTTTCACAGAGGTTGATAGACGGGGCTAGGGCGGTCTACTGCCAGGACCCAGCTGACAGGGAGAGAGCAGACCTTGATCTGAGGAGGTTTGTACTGCTGCTACTGGGGAGGCTATTGCTGGGGACAAAGGGCGACGTCATCAACTGCCGATTCCTGGGCATTCTCGAGGACTTGGAGGCAGTTGGCAGCTACGCCTGGGGAGCGGCACTACTGGCGCACTTGATGGCCGACCTGTCCACGGGGACAGGGCGAGAGACGACTGTCAACAGATTCTCACCTTTTCTTCAGGTATGCATTTTTCTCTTTTTCTTCTCTTTTCTTTTTCTTTTATTATGCATGTGAATGCCTCACTAATGCAATGCATGGATGCAGGTTTGGAGCCACCTATACATGCCGATGGGGCGCGTCGACCCACGGCCTGGAGGTGAGGGAGCTTTCCCTCTAGCGCGGCGCTGGCTGCCGGTGGTGTTCGGGGCCCCACTGGGCTACGAGTTGTGGGTTCTACGGAGAGAGTTCCGCGACTTTCCTCCCTCGCTGGTATGATGAATGTTATGCATCTTTCTTTTGTATTTATTTGAATTTATTATGATTGATGATGAAATGATGATGATATGTATGTTTATGAATGCAGGTGCGATGGAGACCCTATGAGGGGATGACAGACGAGGGCCAGCCGTGGGTCGTAGCGGGGCGACCTCGCTTTGAGCATGAGCTGTGGGTCCGCTGCTTGAGCGAGATCGAGCCGTTACGGCTTAGGCTAGTGATGAGGACCCTGGGCCTACACCAGGAGTGGGTAGAGGTAGGGGAGCCACGCGGCATCGGGAAGAAGACACGCGGTCGTACAAAGGCGACCGACTGGAGGGTACGGTTCGAGGAGCAGTACGCCGACTGGCGGCGAGGCGGGATCCGAGTCACCTCCCACGCGACCGACAGCTCCGAGTACCTCCGACGCTACTGGGAGGTTTACGCCGGACGACCTCAGATGAAGGTCCTAGGGGTATGTATGAATGCACTTATTTCTAAGTGCAAATGCTTATGTATCTTTATCATGCAACTAATATGCAATGTATGCAGGATGCACGAGACATAGCGGCGATGGATGCCCAGGCCCACCTACACAGCCTGGAGGACCAGCTGGCCGCCACACGGGCCGACCTAGAGACCCTGGTGAGTGTTTAAATTATTTCTATATGCAAATGAATTTTTATTGAATTATTGATGATTAGCCACTGACGATTTCAATGAATGCAGCGTGCCCAGCAGGGAGCCGTGAGGAGATACCCAGGGGAGGCCTCTAGCTCGAGGGGGCCCAGTGCAGAGGTGACTGCACTGGCAGAGCAGCTGGCAAGAGCGACCGCACGAGCCGAGGCTGCAGAGCGCGACCTCGCCTCACGGGTAAATTCCAAAACACAAATCCATTCGATAATTGATTATATAATTGTGCACTGATGAAAATTCATTTTACAGACTGAGGAGCTCCGAGCCGCGCTTGTTTGCGTTGATGAGGGCTTCCGTGCGACGAGCACACAGGTGAGTGGTTCAATCATGTGTTGCTTTATTTCATAAATTGTTGAGTTGATGATTTGTTTACCTGCTTGCAGGCTACTCAGCTTCAGGCGGTACGTACCGAGTTGGCGATCCGCGATCGGTGGATCTTAGAGCTGGAGAGGACCTTGAGGCGTCGGAAGGAGCTGCCTCAGGATGTGGCAGAGTTACGGGTGGCTCTTGAGCTGGAGAGGAGGGAGCGTGCCCGGGAGCGCGAGGAGCATGCTCGTGAGCACGAGGAGCTGGCGGACCTGAGGACTCAGCTAGTCCTTTCTCAGGAGCGGCTTCGAGTGTCGGAGGAGCGTCTGCAGCGAGGCCGGGAGCGGGCGCGAGCGGCAGGGTTCAGCTTGGGCGGCTCCTCTTACATGGCGGGCTCCTCTTTTCGACCGAGGAGTGAGACAGGGGACCAGGCTTGAGGTCCAGCGGCTTCACGGGGCTCCATGCCCCCTCCACCAGCACCACCTCGGGACGCCGAGGGTGAGGTTGAGAGCAGGAGAGAGGAGGGTGGAGGCGAGAGCTGAGAGACTTACTTGTACCCCTCCACCTTCACACCTATACATGATAGACATGATATATATATATATATATATATATATATATATATATATATATATATATATATATATATATATATATATATATATGAGATTTGAGCTTTTGTTTACCTGAGCACTCTGTGTGGTTGTGGACTTGTGTTTGTGTACTTTTCTCTTTCCACGTTCTTCGTTTTTGCTTCGCTTTGCCCTGTTCCTGCAACTGTAATCCACACTTTGAACAAACAGGTTAATTCATCTATTCGACTTGGCCCCTTGCTCAATAAGCAAGAGGTATCAATATTTTGACCTTAATGACGGGTCAAGGGGCCAAGCCTTTAATCAAATAAGGTAAATGAAATAACTGATAACGGGGAGATGCAACATGCAAGCACGCATATGCAAACAATAAATAAAGATGCCCATGCAGAAATGCAAGCATGCATGGAGAATGCATTTTTTTTTCTTTTCACTCATTTATATTTTTTTTGTTATTGTTCTGAAAAACGCGCCTTAGAGTAGGTCGTGATTCACCCAAAAGACGCCCTAGAAGACGGCGTGAATTTGAAAAGGGAATTTGATTTTTTGAGAAAGTAACGACCTGCGCAGGGACGTTATTTGGAAAGAGACGACCTAAACAAAGGCGTTAATTAACTTGAACGCGCCTTAGACAAAGGCGTTAATTGAATTATTCTGCAAAAATGGGTTGACAAGGCTATCAAGACTACGGGTCCTACACGGTCACCATCTAAAATTCATTAACCTTTCTTGAGTAATTAAAAGAGAGTCGACGTGATCATAGTTGACTTGTATTCGAGATTTCGTACAGTGCAATTTCCTAAGTCCGTCTTGACCATCCTGCGAGTTCATGACTTACCACATAGAAAGGATGGAAGAAAATATAAGGGAAGCCCATAAGGGATTCTGAGATGCTCGAGGTAAAATTACCTCCCCTACCCTATGCCTGTTGGGGTTCGGTCTTTGGCGTAGGGAAATTTTGTTGCCTTTTTGCCTCTTTTATATTGCACGCATACGCCCAAGGTTTTCCTTGCGGGGACTTTGCCCTCTTGACATGCTTTTCTTTTCACCATTTGACTTTCACTTTGAAATTGACTTGCATTGATGAACAACCTAATTGTGGGCATTTGCTCCCTTTTGGGCCCTGACTTCCACCTACTAGGGCGGCGGATAGGTTTGGCGGGTCTACCCCGAGGTCTCCCTTCCTCCCTTATGGGCCGAAGAAGAAAAGAACGGGTATTGTCTTTCACCTTTAGTCAGGTTTTGACTTCCCATCGGATTTTACACTGCTTGAGTTCAAGAATAAAGCGTGTAGTGTGTGCAGGTGTCGACCCAATTTTAGGTTAACAAGACTGATGAATGAATTCTGAATTTTGACCTTTCGGACCTTGATCCTTCGTGTGCCATGGCACCAATTTTGAAAACTTTTCATTTTTAATTTTTTTTGATTTTGAAGAATTTCTATTTTTGCTTTTTGGAATTTCTATTTTTTTTGGTTTTTGGAAATATTCCACTTTGTTTTGGATTTTTGAATCAATTTTCATTTTTTTGGATTTTAAAAAATATTATATATATATATATATATATATATTTGGATTTTTGAATCAAGGGTAGTATTTCTTAAGATACAAACCATTCCAAGGGTGAGTTAATTCTTCTCCCTCAGCATTAATCAGTTTATAAGCATTGCCTGGATAAACCTCTTTTATGACGAACGGTCCTTCCTAGTTTGGTTGGAGTTTTGAGCGGGGCCCACCAGGTTTTATGAAAATTCTCTTGATTACCATTTCACCGACTTTGAATTTTCTCTCAATCACTTTCTTTTGATAAAAACGTGAGAGCCTATTTTGATAAACGCGCGCATGCTCAGCGGCAACCAGACGCTTCTCATCTAGGAGTTCCAATTGAGCAAGGAGTGAATCACGACGCTCATCAATAGAGAGTTCCTTGTCAAATTGTACTCTCAGAGAGGGAATGAGAATCTCATAAGGGACTACCGCCTCCATTCCATAAGTAAGGGTGAAAGGGGTTTGCCCAGTGGGGGTACGAATGGAAGTACGATAGGCCCAGAGAGCTTCAACTAGCTTGTCTGGCCAATCCGAAAATTTATTAGCCTCACACGTCTTTTTAACAATTTTGATCAAAGTTTTATTAGTTGCCTCTGCTTGGCCATTGCCCTGTGGATAATAGGGAGAAGAATGATGCAATGCAATGTTATACCTATTGCAGAGATCCTTGAGCTCTTGAGAGATGAATTGAGGTCCATTGTCGGTGACGATGGTGCTTGGAATGCCGAACCTCGTGATGATGTTCTTCATTATGAATTTGCAGACAGTTGATGCTTTAATCTCCACGTAAGCTTCCGCTTCCGCCCACTTGGTGAAGTACTCCGTTTCCGTGAGGATGAACGACTTTTGTTTGGTCAGGAGGTTTGAGTCACCAAGAGTTCCAATGATATCAAAAGCCCACATGGAGAAGGGCCATGGGGAGGACATAGGATGGAGTGAAGAAGCAGGAGAATGAATTTTGTCGGCGTGCAGTTGGCACTTAACACACCTTCGAACATAGATAGAACAATCCTCTTCTAGAGTGGGCCAATAGAAACCTAGCCTAAGGATCTTCTTAGCTAGCATCTGGCTGTTCACATGACCACCACACACCCCAGAATGCGCCTCTTCCACAACTTTCCAAGATTCATCATCATCGAGGCATCTTAATAAAACACCAGTGAGCCCTCTCCTGTAGAGCACACCTCCAACCAAGACATAACGCTGAGCCACTCTTCTGATTGCTTTCTTTTCTTCCACAGTGGCTTCCTCGGGATAGGACTGATCATTGCAATACCTGGCAATCTCATAATACCAAGGTTTCTCTTCGTCAGCCAACTCCTCTTGCCAATCTAACAACATGACCTCTTTGCCTTTAAGAGCTTCCTTCTGCTTGACCTTTTCGAGCACTTGATCCCTAATATCGAGGAATGCACGATCCTTAATAGCTGGAGTGTCGTGTTGATGAATCAGAGGAACGTGAAAATCACGCTCAGGAGGGAAGACTAAAGCAGAAGCTAAAGAGACAAGGGCGTCAGCCAAGATGTTCTGGCTACGAGGAACATGGACGAAAATCAATTTGGTGAAGAGCTTCGCATAAGCTGAAGCAAGTTCCTGGTAGGGTTTGAGCTTAGGATTGATAGTGCGGCATTTGACAAGCACCTGGCGTAGAATAAGCTGACTGTCACCAACAATCCTCAAATGGGTGACACCATATTGATGAGCGGTTTGAAGGCCAGCCAAAAGAGCTTCATACTCGGCTATATTGTTCGTGACAGGGAAAGTGAGCCGAGCAGCAAATGGGATGGTGACCCCTTCTGGTGTTAAAAGAACCATGCCGATCCCTCTTCCTTGGGAATTTAGAGCTCCATCAAAATGTAACGTCCACATAGAATCGTGGGGTCGATTAATGGACATCAGTTCTTCATCTGGAAACTCTGAATTGACAAGATCAAAGCGGGGGAGAGGGTGATGAGCAAGGTGTTCGGCAATGGCATAGCCTTTGATAGCTTTCTGTTGAATGTAAGTGATGTCAAATTGAGAGAGGAAGCTTTGCCAGCGTGCTAATCGATCAGTGAGGACAGATTTTTCAAGGAGGAATTTAATTGGATTCATGCGTGCAATGAGGTGAACCTCATGAGCTAAGAAATAGTGTTTTAACTTCTGGACTACCCAAACCAAAGCAGCACAAGTCTTCTCCATGGCTGAGTACCTCTGCTCACAGGGATTAAGAAGTTTAGACAAATAGTATGCTGCCCTCTCCTTACTTTCTTCATCCACTTGAGCCAAGACAACACCTACAGAGTCATCCAGGACAGAAACATAAAGAACAAGCGGTTTGCCTGGAATTGGGGGCCTCAGGACAGGAGGACTAGCCAAATAATCCTTCAATCCGTCAAAGGATGCTTGACACTTGTCATCCCAATTAAACTTGACTCCCGGCTTAGTGAGCTCGTAAAACGGCCTGCATCGTTGTGAGTGCTGAGAGACAAAGCGGCGAATAAATTACAACCTCCCGATTAATCCTCAAACTTCCTTCAAATTCTTGGGAGGAGGCATGTCTCTAATGGCCTTTGCCTTGTTGGGATCAACTTCAATTCCCCTCTTGCTAACAATGAAACCAAGCAACTTCCCTGAAGAAACGCCAAATACACACTTTTTAGGGTTCATGTTCAATTGATATTCTCGTGATCTTTGCAAGACTTTAGCCAGAACCCCATGATGCTCAATCCTTGTCCTTGATTTTACAACCAGGTCATCCACATACACCTCAATAAAAATGTGAATCATATCATGAAAAATCGCCATCATTGCCCTTTGATAAGTGGCTCCAGCATTCTTGAGTCCAAATGGCATGACCACATAACAGTATGTTCCCCATGGTGTTGTGAAGGATGTTTTCTCTTGATCTTCTTCAGCCAAACGAATCTGATTGTAGCCTGAAAAACCATCCATAAAGGAGAGAGTCTCAAATCCTGCCGTATTATCAATCAGAACATCAATATGAGGTAGGGGGAAGTCATCTTTAGGACACGCCCGGTTGAGGTCCCGGAAGTCTATACAAATCCGAACCTTTCCATCTTTCTTCATGACCGGGACGATGTTAGCCACCCAGTTTGGGTAGACGACAACTCTAACAAATCTAACATTATAGAGCTTGTCGACCTCTTCTTTCATCTTTAAAGCCATGTTAGGGTGGAAACGTCTCAACCGTTGTTTGACCAGGACAGACCCTGGCTTAAGTGTAAGGCGGTGTTCAACGAGCGCAGGGTCTAATCCGGGCATATCTTCATAGCTCCATGCAAACGTGTCCTTGTATTCTTGAAGTACCAAAATAAGCGCCTCCTCTTCGGAGGGCGGCAAATTCTTGCTGATGAGGACAATTCTAGGGTCTTCCTCGGTACCCAAATCAATTTCTTTGGTAGGCTCTTCTACAGAGGCTGATGGTTCGTCAAATCTTCTCATGCCACTGGCAAAGGCATCAGCCTCGTCCTCACATTCTTCATAACTTTCATCCCCCTCTTCAATAGGGTCTTCATCATTCATAATCTCGTAGACACCCAAACCCTCATAAGAAACAACAGTATCCTCATATTCCAATTCTGGCAGGATGATTGGATCATCCACAAATTCTGAAATGGCTAAACAGGCTCGGCATCTGATAGCTAACTCAAACAAAAATCTACGGGGAATCTGTCTACCCTTAGACTTCTTATGTGAATCTCCCCCATGAATTTTATTATTAGAAGAAGAAGAGGAGGAGCAACTAGCTTTATTAGACGAAGAAGGAGGTGAGAAAGCGGATACAGGAGGTGATACAGATGAAGACCCCTCATCGGAGGGGGAAAAGAGATTTATCAAGGAATCTTGGAAGAGCGGCCCCTAGGTCGGGACACACTCGGGAAGGAGATAAGAGATTTCCTCAAAAGTGATTGAGGATTGGAGAGTTGGAATTTTGGCATTTTTTTTTTCATTTTTTTTCTCTTTTTCTAGAAGAAAGCAATGCGAGGGGAGAATAGCAGGAGGAGTGGAGATTGCAAGATTGGAGAAAGATTGAATCGGTGGAGGCCCACGTGGGGGTGCAATGGAGAGTTTAGAAAATTGCTCGGGGAGCAAGGGAGGAATCGGCAGAGAAACTTGGATTGAATTTGGAGACAAATTGATCGTAATCGGTGGCGGTCTTGGCACGCGACCAAACCAATGAGAATATAGAGAAGTAAGAACAGATGGATGCATGGAAGTGAGAGAAAAGAGGCCGGCCCATAGCCTGTCCACAGTGAAACCTTCCTCAAACGGAATATCTGGCTCTCCAGTATCAGTGTAGTCACTCAGCAACTGCCTCTTGTCTGTAATCACAGCA
Organism: Amorphophallus konjac; assembly: GCA_022559845.1. NCBI lineage: Eukaryota > Viridiplantae > Streptophyta > Magnoliopsida > Alismatales > Araceae > Amorphophallus > Amorphophallus konjac. The sequence continues at coordinate 80,382,003 of CM040129.1, forward strand.
AGTTTTTCAATCAATTCATGAATAAGTGGTGGCCATTCCGGATCTGTCGGCATAAAGAGGCGGCTCAAAGAAATAGTGATGTCTTGCATATCGAACCACCTGTACCAGTCACATTCTGGATCATCCATTTTCCTTCTCTTGTAAGGCCTTAAGGATTCCAGGGCTTTATATGTGGCCAGCGGGGCAATATGACGAGCAAACTGTCTAGCATGAACATCCTGACAGTCTAGTATGGAAGTGATTATTGTAGTTTGCTCATTATTCTGAAAGCCACCCGTGACAAAATGTGTCTGCAATGTCCAGGTAAGCGGCTGGCGATCTGTCTTCAATGTAGATGTCATAACTGCCCACGGTTCATCTTCATTTTTGCCTGACCCTTTGTAGCCCAAACCACCTCTTGCAATCAATTTCTGAGGCTTTACAGGCCTAATCCTGCCTTGACAACTGGCACCCAGACCTTTGCCATTTTGATACCCCATTTTCATTAAAATGTTCCAGCCATGGGTGTTCATCACTGTTTTCTTCTTCTTCCCCTTGGACGGCAGGGGTGTCATAGCAACTGTTGTGATAGTCTCGGATGGCATCAACTGTGGGCGAGGGACATCCAATACAGATAACAATGGCTTATTGGCAGGCCAAATAGACGGAACTGATGAAGCCAAGTGGATGTCCTCCTCTGGCAGAATCGGCATACTGGTAACCTTGACAATGCGGCCCTTGTGTGGAAACTTGAGGCATTGATGATTTGTGGAGGGCACTGCATCAAGCTGCTGGATGTAGGGACGGCCAAGAATGCCATTAAATGTTGGATCCATGTCCAAAATATGAAAATCAGCTGTGATTGTTGCTGGACCCAAACTTACTTTTAGTGTTATCATGCCCAGAGGAGGCTTTTTAGTGTTATCGTATGCAGTGACTGTTATGGTGGATGGCCGAATCAGATTCTCGGGAATGCCGCACATCTTCAAAGTGCTCGGCGGCAAGACATTGATGGATGCCCCAGTGTCCACCAAACACTGTTGTACAGCCACCTTATTGATATCAATTGTGATGCATAGAGCATATTTTCTTGCTGAGATTGGTGCCAGCTCATGCTCATAAAAAGTGATTGCTGGTTGACTGCCAGTAGGTGTTAAGACTGCGGTCATCTGCTCGACCGGAATGTCCTCATTGGCCATGACTTTCTGCAGATATTCCTTTAGAGCCATCTGATGAGTGGTCGACCTCTTGATCAGTTCTAGAATTGAAATTCTTGCCGGAGTCCGATCCAAATGCTTTAACAAGTCGTATTCTGTGCCTGGTATGGACTCCTGTTCTTGTTCCTGTTCTTGCAGCCCCTACGCGGGCTCTAACCCTCTCTGTGGAAAAATGCGGTGGAACATCCGTCCACTGCGGAGCGGCGCTACGCCTTGACGCGCCTCTGTCGGGGCAAGTGTGGGAGGAGGGTTAGAAGAAGAAGAGGGTGTGTTAGTGTTGATAAGCGGTGGAGGAGTGTTTGAAGAAGGAGCCCCCACAGGGGGTGTTGATGAAGAGTTCAACAAAGATGCCCCCGTAGGAGGCGTAGGTGTAGAAAGGGATACCCGAATGCGGGGTGAATTGGTGGGTGGAACGAGGAGAGATCTGGGCATAAAAGGTGGGGGAGCCGATGGTGGAGGGATCCTTGTCGGTGGAGGAGTAGTGGTGGCGGGTGCAACGGGCGTTGGCGACGGGCGGTTAAGGAGTGGCCTAGATGGCAGTGGTGAAGGGTTGGTGGTGGATGGGGTTTGTTGTGGTGTAGGTTGTGGAGGTGGTAAGCGGGTAAGAAGGGGGCGAACCGGCAAGGTTGGAGAATAAGTGGGGGTAGGTGGATTAACAGGACGCAGAAGGGATCGGCTCAATTGGGGGGTAGAAGAAGAAGAAGAAAGGGTGCGCAAGAGGCGCGGAGGTTGATTTTGATTGTGATTAAATGCCCCGACAGAGGCGTTTTCTTCATGCCATCCCTGCCCTCTCTCCACCTCAGGGAGAGACGTGACAGGGTTTACGTGCTGGTTTGGCGGGTGCTCCGGCAGTGGATTGTGGATAATCCCCATATCCTGCTGAGGCGCTGGAGCTTGTTGTTGCTGCTGTGGAGCTGGTTGCTATGGCTGCTGAGCCTGTTGCTGCCGATGAGGCCTTCTTTCTTTCATGGTGGCAATAAACTGCCTCATCTCATCCCAGTTGATGCCGCCCTGGTCATTTAGATCATAAATATAATCTCTGAAGTGGAAGCAACGATCAAGGTTGTGACCAGGTGCGCGATGGAAAGCGTAGTAACGGGATGTGTCAACATTAGCGGGCCACGCTGTTCTTTTCCTTGGTAACATGAGCAAGTTGGCGGCCATTAAGGCGTTGAAAATATCCGGGAGACTTTCTGGCAGTGGAGGGTAGTGGGCTCTCTTGGGGCCAAGTGGTGGTCTCCGTTGTTGTTGTTGGCCATAGTTGGTGGGTGGTGGTACCTGGTGGTACTATTGCGGAGCTGGAGGGTTAGCGTGGGGCGCTTGGTTTTGCGATGGAGCAAAGGAATGTTGGGGTGCGAATTGGTGTTGTGGAGTGGAGTTGAAATGGGAGTTTTGTGGTGGAGGTGGGTTAGGCCGTGGGTTAGATTGATGGTGGGGGTGGCCAACTACGCCAACCTGCTCGTTTGCAATTATGCCCTCAGTCGTGGGCCCGCTGTTGTTGACATTTGTACTTTTCTTAAATAGCCGTGGCTTCGGCTCAAACATGCCCATGATGGGCGAATCCTTCATCTGTGTTTGGATATAACGAGCTCTTTCATAGAGCTCCTCCATGGTTGTTAATCGGTTCATGGCCAAGATATGCCGGAACTGAGGAGTTGCATTGGAAATTATCATCTTAACTTGTTCTTGTTCCGACAGTGTATCTTTCAATTTCTCGGCCATTAACCGCCATCTATCAGCAAATATTACGAAGTCCTCCTCGGGCTTCATTTTTTCTGCAACCAAATCGGTGACTGAGAGGGAGGGTCCAACCCGGTCCCTGTACTTCTGCAAGAACTTCTTCTGGACAATATCAAAGTCACTGGCATCAGCAGGATCCAATGAATAGAACCATTCAAGGGCTGGCCCCTCCAGAGATCTCCTGAATAAATAGGCCCAAGAGGCCGTGTTGTCTTGCCAGAAGGAGGTCTCGTACATAAAATCCTTCAAATGAATGAAAGGGTTACCAGTTCCATTGTATTGTCGGAAATTCGGCATCTCAGAGGGTGGCAGATGGAAGACTGGCAGTGTGGGGAGAGAGATTTCCGGGGCATTCTTGGCCGCAGTGACTTTCTTATGTTGCTCTTCCATGCTAGCCAACTTCTGGAGCAGTAGAACATTAGTATCAGACTCGACTGGGGCCGGATTTTGAATGAAAGAATGTGGTATAGGCGTCCATAGAATTCGGGGAGGTTGGAGAGACTGAGGCCTAACCGCTGAGTAGCTCGCATGTTGGGCCGGCATGGCCGCACCGGGCGTTGGTGGACGAGAGGGGGGTTTGTGCAAGACCGCCTGGTCATTAGTGAGGTGATGGCCACTCTCGGTCGGAGGGGGATTAGAGGATGAAGAGGGAACAGACTTCCCTTTCAAAGCGGCCTGAACTGCCTGCCGCTGGGAATCATCTAACTGAGATAGAGCATTAATTAAATCCGTGACATTGAAGGATGGGGAAGGGTTCCACGAAGTGTTAGAGGGTAAAGTCTGAGAAGAGGGCACAACCTCTTGAGGAGTGGTATCAACCACATGAACCCGAGGGTAATGAGACTGAGGAGGAGGGTAATTTCCCTCATGGTAAATGGAATCTTGGAGGGGGATTTCATATTGACCAAAAATATTCTCATCCTCATCATCATAAGAATACCCGTAGCCTGCCATGTTGATGATTTTACCTGAACGGAGTTTCATGTTTAAGAAGGGGGAAAGCTTTTATGAAAGGGGTTATCACACAAAAAGCACTCAATCCAAGCAAACTTTAAGCAAATCAATCCAACCAAATTTATGCAATCAAGTTGAGATGAACATAAAATTTTAGTGTTAAGCTTGAGATTAGAGTGGATTAATTTGCATAATAATTCACTCCTTTTGCAAAGTGAAACCTAGTTTGGATCCAAGTGTGACTTCCAGGTCAACTAGGTTCTTTCTCTCTCTTCACCAACGATGGGTTCTCTATACTCCGGGTACTTCAAGGGTACAACCAGCCAGGCGTCCGTGAGGGAATCCACAGGTGTGGGGACTTACGGAGGTCTTGGAAAAGGGATTTCCGGTCCAAAGAGACGGAATGCTCAATGGAGGGTTGTCCCGATTCCAAGAGAGGTGTGTAGAATCCTAGTGTAGAGAGAGGAGGTCTCTCAACCCAATGCCACAAGATGCAAGCCCAGATATGCAGATCACACCAATATAGCCAAATAATCAATATAAGAATCAATGCAGCCTGAATAAGCAAAGAGAGCAGGGTTCTGTAAAATCATAGGAAAGAGACGACCTAGCCACGGTCGCTATCAACAAAAAAGACGACAGTGAGACTGTCGTGAATCCCTGGGGATCCCACAGGCAATGGAGGAAACGCGCCTTGGTGTAAGGCGCTATATGTGAAAAGGACGCCTTCGGCAGAGGGCGTCAAATCTGGAAACGCGCCTTGATGTGAAGCGCTAAGCAATAAAGAGACGCCCTGGGGCAGGGCGTGAATCCACAAACAGCGTAATAAAAGCAGGGGATATGATGAAGCACGCCTTATCAGAAGACGTTAAACATAAATCAGACGCCCTGGATGAAGGCGTTAAATTAAAACGCGCCTCTGGGTGAGGCGTTAATTCAGATCACAAACTGGCTGATCCCGGGCGTGTGCAGTGTGCACGGTGGAGGGTGTCCGTGGGGCACAAAAGGAGGGGTACCGTGGGTACCGAGGGGAAAGGGCACACGTGGGTGCCGAAGGGTAAAGGGCACACGTGGGTGCCAATAGGAAAGGGCACACGTGGGTGCCAATAGGAGATGGTAATCAAAAGAAAAACAGTGGAAGTCCCACCGTGATCGCCAATTTGTAGATCGTGATAAATCCACACATGTGGAACAAACCACTCATATGAGATATGTAAAATGATGGAGATGATAACAAAGACAAAAGAAAGCACGTGGTGCTATAAAAGAGAGTGATCGCCAGAGGGGTTACCTCAATAATAAAATAAATGATCGCAAATACCTAGTGATAAGTGGGATGCGAGATGGATTGTGAATTCCTTCCTCCTCCTTCTATCGGCCGGCTGATGAAGGGGGTTTTCCTTATTGATTACCCTTGCAAAAGAAGAACAAACAAGTAAAGAAGATGGATCAGCCAAGAGTGAATGTAGTATCAATCCCAAATAGAAGATACGATGATGAAAGAGAACACAACATGCGCACCTCTTTTTTTGGTTTTAAAAACCCCTAAAGAGTTTGGGAAAGGAGAAATATGATACTAATGCAAGAAAAGAAAATGGTGGATGATGACCGATGGAAAAGCACAAATATATAAGCAAAAGACCCCTGCTGTCCCTGACGACAGTAGAGGGGAACCGGGGTTGATGCTGCTGGCAGGAAGAAGAGGAAGTAGAGAGCTCTTCTAAAGAATCACACAGGAAGATGAAGAGAGCCTCTGTATGTATCTATACGTATAACCTCTGACCTCGGTAACCTCTGATCTCGGTAACCTCTGTCAAGATCGACCAGAGCATGCTTATATAGGGTTTAGATCAAGATAACCACATATTTGGGAAGATAAGAACGGGCAATGGTTATCAATGGCAAGGACTCCAGTTCCCTGATCGAATAAGGTGACCAAAGAAGGCAGGGAACTATTCAAGAAAGGCACACTCAAACAGGACACCGAAACATAAAACGCGACCTTCAGAAGGGCGTCAAATTTGAATTGACGACCTACCTTAAGACGTTACTCCATAACGCGACCTGGTCAAGGGCGTCACTTCTTGGATTTAAATTTGGAAATAAAACTTTCTTTATTTAAAAATTATGAGAAAACGCCTGAGATAAAGGCGTTACTTGAAAACACGCCCTGAGGAAGGACGCCAATCAGTAATTGGAATTTATTTTGAAATCGGATAATACCAGGAATTGACGCCCTGACATTTGGTCGTCCTTTCTTTTGAACACGCCCTAGGTAAGGTCGCTTTTAAAATAACGCCCCTCTTCAGGTCGTGAATCACAAAAATGCAAGAACAAACCAAAAAACACACAAAAATAGAAAAAACTCATATTATGAATGTATTGAAGTTCACTTTGGGGCGTCAACATATTGACATGAGATTTGATCAACATAACGTCAATTTTGGCGTGTCTACAATCCTCAGCTCCACAGCATCCCTAGAAGAGTCCTCATCAGGACGACGCTGTAGTTCCTTTTCCAACTCAGTTATTCTAGCTTCCTTCTGGGTGGTGAGCGCAAGTGCCTCCTGTGTTTCTTTCTCCTGCCATACATATCATCTCAGGCATATAACAATGCTTGCACAAGGGATATTAAATGGTGAAACCCTCACCTGTGCAGAAAGCATCCCTTCTGCCTCCGCAGCACGTTGTGTGGCATGAGCAAGCTGCTCGTGGAGTAGATCCAACTCTGCAGTAGGAATCCATAGACTGGAAGAAATGCCATCTGCCCCCATCGCAGATGAAACTACATCGAGCTGGGCACGCTGCGACACATATGAGGTGACATTAAGTGGTTAGCGCCATGAATCTCAAATCATACCTGGAGTGTACACAAAAACACTTACTGATGAACCCAGAGCCGCTCGGGTGTCACTCAACTCGTGCTCCGTGTCCGCCAAACGAGCTCGTAAGTTCATTATTATGGTATCACGGGCATCCTACGGTTATGGCTTATGAGTTCACAAAATGAGAAAAATCAAAAACAAAAAAAATGTAAAAGATAAAAACATGGTTTCTTTTTACTTAACCTCTACAAGCCCTCCAGGCTGGAGCCTCTCTGCATACATTGCCCTATAGAGGCGTAGGTAATCCTCACTATCTTGTGCTTGAGATTCCACGAGCGTGCCACCCCTTTGCCAGTCTTCATATTGTTCGAGGAAGCGCACCCTCCAATCGACACAGGTTGCCGGTCCCCGCGTCTGCTTTCCGACGCTGGGAGATATGGTCATATCCACCCATTCCTGGGCCAGCCCTAGGGTCCTCATAGCTAATCTCAGTCTGAGGGACTCGATTTCATTCAAGCAATGGAGCCAGAGGTCCCGTCCGAATCGGGCGCGGCTTCCAATAACCCACGGCTGGTCAACATCGACCATGTTCGAGAAAGGCCTCCAATTCACCTTTGATGGATTGTACGCATCCTCTTGGTTAGCTAAAAAATGATGATAAACAAACAAATCAAAAAAGGGAGAAAAAGTATCATACCATCGCTACAGGGAACTCTTGCAACTCCCGCCTTAACACCATCAGTTGGTAGGATAGAGGTGTTGTGCTCATGATGGGTTGCCACCGTCTAGCAAGCGGGACCGTCACTGGCCGGCAGTGACGAGCTCTCCCCATTGGAAGGTAATAGTAGCTCCATAGCTACACCATCATGTGTCATTGATATCAACAAATTCAAGAAAAAAAGGGGCATAAAACAACTACAACATTCTTTACCTGGATGAAGGACGTAAACCCACTTATTGTCATCTCTCGGTCTATCCTTTGCGACAGACCTGTAAACAGATGTGCCAACACGGCAGCTCCCCAGGCATATTGTCCTACTCTTTTCAAGTCTACAAGCAGCTCTAAGAAGCGACAGTGGATACTGTCTCCCTTAGAGCCCAATAGCAACTTGCCCAAAAGAAAGAGCAGGAACCTCCTAAGATCCATGTTGGTCCTCTCCCAGTTGCTGGTGTCCATGCAATATACAGCATGGGCACCTCTTTCGGCCCTTTCCATAAATTCTTTGAGGGATTCGTCATCACGCGGACGCATGTCAGTAAGCCCTAATGCCTCCATGATCGATGCCCTAGCTACTGACCTGTTCTTCCGACTGTCTAAATCCATCCCCAACAGCTTTTGGGCACCTTCTCGGTAGTCCGCGTAGGTAACGCCAGTCACTGCTTCCCCATCTACTTTGAGGCCCGTAATCCGGACCACGCCTTCCAGGCTGGGCACCATGTGCCCCCACGGCATCAGGAATGCCCGACTCGCGGGTCCCATCTTTCACGTAATGCTTTGATCAGGGCCAGGTCGAGCTTGATCGGCTCGATTCTGAGAAAGGCCCCGAGCCCCATCACGTCTAACCTCGCCTTCTGGAAGGCCGGGAGACCTCGATAGGCCGCCACTACCAGCTCCCACGAGATGTGCGATCTCATCACGTTCTGCACATACATACGAAATGAGCAATGAGAGCTTTGCAAAGGAAGATAGGAGACGAAAGCATGAAGTAAGGAATGCAAGGAGCCACTTACAAGCTGTGATAGAGTCCTCTCCCTCAGTTGTCCATCGACTTTTGAGAGTCTCCTGGAACTACTGCCCGATCTGCTCCTCTTCGAGGAGCGAGAGCACTCACCTTCTACTCTGAAGCTAGATTCACCCTCCATTCTAAAATTGAGCAACACTCACTACTTCCCTTTACAACCTTTCACTCCTCAAAATCTACTCTCAAGCCTTCGATGTGCCTAAGTTGAGCGGAAAGGGCGGTATTTATAGGATTGGAGAGAAGGTGATCTGCATCTATCTCGGTCACCTTTAGCAACAGCTTTGGTGACAAGTCCTCCTCCCTTTACTCTCGCGCCCACTCTACCATGTGGAGTGATCGAGTCGGAGGCATGCTTTATTAACTTATTCGGCCCAAAGATTCCATGTGTTCCTTGTCCCGTTGTGACTGCCTTTAGCAAAAAGATGAAATAGGGGGACATTTATGCGGGAAATCCGGATCCGTGACCCACGTTGAAATCAGTAGTCGATTCCCTTTGCCACTCATGGACACGGTAAGTTCCCCTCCTTGTGTGCTAAGCAATGGCTTTTGGGCGTTTTTGTAATTTGATATCTTGCTTAAGTGTGTTTGTGTTTCAGTTGCCAGACCCAGCCGATAAGGAACCTTCATCTCTTAGTCCCACCCACCAGGTTGTATCCTTCCATCCCAACCATATTATCTATTTACTTGTTCTCTAATCTATCTACTGCTTATGCCATTGAGGACAATGTCATTTAAGTTGGGGGGGGACCGAAAAAAAAACAAATTTTCACACCCTTTTTACTTTATATTGTTACAGTATATCCCCAGCTAGAGTTTCTTGATTCATGTCTCATAAAAAGTAATTCTAGAATGGAAAAGATTAGGGAGAAGGATGATGGAAAATTTATCTAATCGGCCATGGAAAACTGATTTAAGAATCTCTTTAAAGTTCATGTGCACTTTAGAAAAAATAAAATCACGTTGCACGCTAATGAAACAAGTAGGACAAGCCTTCTGCTATTTTGGACATACTATCTGATATTCTACACATTTTGAAGAAGAGATCTTTTAGAAGCTTTCTGCCATGTTATCTATTGAAAAATACAATTTTGAGAAAAATACCATGAAAAATGCTCCGATTCTGAGTAACCGGGCCTACTTCACCTAAGGCGTGTTGAGGTTCGCGTCAAAAAGAAAAGGAAACTTTGATCTGTGTAACCGGGCCTACTTCACCTAAGACGTGTTGAGGTTCGCGTAAAACAGTGAAAGGTAGTGCAGCATCATGTGTGTATAAAAAAAAAGAAAAGAGAAGAAAAGAAAAAAATAGAGATCCCAAAAAGGGACAAAGCAATAAGGCAGACAAAAAGCTCGTATGCTGAACGCTCTAATTAAGAAGTGCAGAATTGAAAGGCATTTGTTCGGAATAGCAACTGGAGGACGCAATTATCTCTACTGTGAATTTAGTATTACACATGCACAAGTGCTACTGAATTTTGATTAGAATTCTTGATCATGTACCTGAATTTCCTACACAAGGCTAATATGAGATAATGATTCCAGATTCCTAATCTTTAGTAGATTCTATGAACGATGACCTGGAAATGAGGCATGAACTTTGTAAACTCTTGTTAGTTATTACATTTTGAGATTATTTGTATTGCTAAGGAACTAGCAATGAGTAAGTTGGGGGGTGTGATAAGTGTGTATTTTTACATATTAATTCATGATTATACACAATTTTATGAGCTTAAATAATCATAAATATACACGTATCGCACTTACTATTAATTTAGAATCAAATAGTTATTTTTTTAAAATTAAATAATTTTAATAAAGATATTTGCTTATTTATGCAAGCATTCAAAACGAAAAAAATAAGAAAATAAAGAAAATATAAAAAATATATATATATGTGGAACTGGACTAAAAGCCCAGGGATTTGTTCAAAAAGAAAAGAAAAAAAATAGGAAAAAAAATAAATTGATTTGACATTTTTTAGGAATTTTCTAAGCTATCTATGATATATATATATTATATAACTAACATTTTAGTGTGTGTGTGTGTGTGCGTGTGTGGTTATGCAGAAGGCGCGCGGCCCCCCATTCATAGGGGCACGGTCGACGACGGTGGCAGAAGAAACGCGGGGGGCGAGTCAACGCGCCCTCGCGGGCGTTGTCACCGGCAGAGGATGGCGGGCGCACGGGGCGGCGCACCCATGGCGCGAACGCGGGAGGCGGAAGGCGGCGCACCGCCTTCACACGGCGGGCGCACGCTCTCAAAGCGCGACGGATGAGAGAGAAAGCAGCACGCGGGCGCACGCGCCGGGGAGGAGAGAGAAAAGAGAGAGAAAGAGAAGAGAAAAATGGCTATAAAAAATTTTAAAAATTCAGAAAACTCAGAACAAAAATGCCCAAGTGTGCAACACATGTTGGCACACAATATTGGGTCAAAAATAGCAGCAATTGGGTGTTCACATTGGCAAGAGTGTTCATATTTCCTAAGGGGTTGTTATGTAAACCCTATATAAAGGGCTTTAAATGTAATGGAAGGAGAGGTTAACTAGGAGTAGTAAGCTATGGATTGATCAAATTTGTAAGTGTTCTTGAATTTCTTCCTTTGTGGCTTTGGTAAGGATAGATTTTGAGAGCTTTATGTTTAAGTTTTGAAGTTTGTGTTAAGTTTGTATTGAATACTTTCATTGTACTCTTAGCCATTTTTGGCTTTTCATAATCAATTTACAAGCTTGTGTGATCCTTATTTCAATTTCTTGTCTTCATGAAAGTTGTTCATCTTTGAGTATTCTTCAACTTCTCTTTCTATCACTTCTTCCAATTCCTTCTAGGTTGAAAGTTATTTCCAATGTTCTTAAGTGTTGTTTTATGTGATTACTGTTCATCCGAGTTGATACCTTCTGCCATTTCTTCATTTTGAAGTCTTTCCAATCATAATTTTACTCTGAGTTCTTCATGAAAGTTGTTTCTAACTTGTAGATCTAAGTTTTTATCTTCTACCACTTCTCCACATTCTTCTTATTTTATGCGTTAGAATTAATTTGGTACTGTTCGGATTTCTGCTATTTTACTGTTCATCCACACCAATAGGTCTTGGTTTTTCATATTTTTCACTGTCTTCCTTTCATTTTCTGTTTCTATGTTCTTAATCAAACTTTCATTTTTCATTTTTCACTGTCTTCATATTTTCATTCTCTACAACTTTCATTTATTACACTTCTTGTAATTCCTTCTAGCTTTTAAGTTATTTTATTTCTTTCAACCCCCTATTTTCAATAGAATTCTGTTGTATTTTCAACTTGTGTTTGTTTCCATTTCTATTCATCCACCTTTCTTCACAAGTTCTTCACACACACCCAAAGCGGTAGTCTTCTTCCAATCATCTCACGGCGTCGACTTCCAAGGCGGAGCGATCTTCATCCAAGGCTCAGTGAGGAAACGACGGCGTTCTTCATCAATTGGCTAAATTTCCTTAACTTTTCCCTTGTTATTTAAAGTTGTAATTTCATTTCATATTGCATTCTTTCACTTTCAAAGAAATACAAATCCATCTATGCAAAGTTTTGAAGTTCTCAGCTTTTCACATATTCCAATTTCTCTTCTTCACCCATCTCATATTCTTTAGTTAAGTTTTCAAAGTTACAATTCATTTCCTTTAGTATTAATCGCACTCAAAAGACAAAATTTGATTTTCAAAACATAAGGATATTTTCCAACATTGATCTATAAAGATTATTTCTTCCCTGTGGGATCGACCCGTATTTACCACTTTACTCGTATTTTGAAAATCATCTAAGTGAGTGAGCGCGGTTGTATAAATTTTGAAATTTGTGTGGTATGGCATTTTTAAACGACGGGTGTCGAGCGCATCAAGGCTTAACTTGTCTAAACTGGGAGGTTTATTTCTGAACTGAACTTTGAGTTATTGGACTGAATTTGAAACTCTTGGACTTATCTTCATAGTCTTGGTTTCCCATTGTACTTGGTTAAGGTTTCTACATCAACCTTGTTAAATTGGCTTCATCATGCTCACACTCTCTCAATGCCAATGGTTCTATGTGAATTAACTCTCAAGTTTTGAAAATGGTGGTAAGAACAGATGCGTAGCTTGACTTCAAAGTGGATTGAATGCTAGTGGTTCAAAACTGGTTTGCATGTTCAAATCTTGAAAAATCAGGTACATTGTGGAGTTTCTCACTCAAATACTCAAGGCAATGGTGAGAACATATGCTTGATTGTAATTCAATGTGAATTGGTTCATCAATGTTGAATTCAAGTGTTGTCTATGTCTATCTAAGTCATGTGTGGTTTTATTCATGCCTATACCATGTTTCAATGCATGATTATTAGTTCTAATTGTTTGGATGAGGTTTTATGGGGTTTCATTTGAGTTTTATTGAATTTTCACTTATGTCAGTAAAGTGTCGACTCATGGAGTTGACACTTATTTCACGGAATGTTGTTTGCATTGATTTCTGATATGCTGACAAAAAGTGCCGACTCTGTGGGTCGACACTTTTGTCCTAGTTTGTTTTATTTTGTTGAAAACAGAACACGTTGGAAAAAGTGTCGACCCAGTGAGTCGACACTTTTACCTCGTGTCTTGATTTCTTCATCGGGACAGAATCTGCTGAGAAAAGTGTCGACCCCAAGGGTCGACACTTTCTCTGGTTCGTCCGGAACGGATTTTTCGGATTGGTTTTGAAATGCCCAATATATGATCTGATTGGAGTGCATTTTTTCTCTAATGCCCTTAGGGTTTCACCCTTGTCTTAGGTGCATTTTAGAAGGGCTTTTAGCATGGGTTAACTTGTCATTATGCATCTTTTTCCATTGAGTATATGAAGCTGCAAAGTCTCATACGATGAACACATCCGTTGTGCTAACCTTGCCCTATTTGCTACAGGAGGAGAAGAAGAACTTGAAGAAGGGTGACAATACTACCTGGAGAAGGAAGAAGAGGTTGCAGTGATCGTCTTCCATGACCCTGAGCTTGGATCCGGATGGCACTGCTGCTGCTTTCCATGGTTTGCAAGTTTGGGCGCTTCTATCTCAAGACCAACTCCTTCCACTCTAGTTTATCATTCCCAGCACACCCTACCTATTGATTGAAGGGATCCATGGGACATTCAAGGGGAGATGCTACAAATCTGATGTTGATCTATTTGTGATGTCCAATTTATTAAATACAAGGTTGTGAGCATACTGATTTGTTCATTCCTTGTGGTTGCAGATACGGTTGGAGTTGGGATTTGAAGGAAACATTGTTGAATCTCCGTCTAAGCTTGAATCTGCATGATTTGATGAAGGAGGCTTGAGGAGAGCTCATCATCCTGCTGAGAACCTGAACCATCATCTCCGATCTTATGAAGAGAAGTTGAAACTCCTTAAACAGAGTTGTCAGGGGGAGCCTAACACCTTTAGTTGTTTCGTATTTTGAATTCTCCTCAAGGACTTACTAATTCCAGGATTATACTTTGTTGTGAGCACATTGTGCATATCCTTTGTGTTGTGTTAAACTCGATACATCATTGTGTGTGGGCGGAGCTGCGTCTCCAAGTGTCTGGGGAGTGATCCCCGACGTTGTGTGTGTGTGTGTGTGCTGCGGTGGTAGCATGTTGGGACTTGTCTCCGTGTGTGGACATTGCTACGGAAGCAGCGTGTGTGGTTGGGGTTCGTACCCGTGCTGCTACATTCTGTACCGTGGAGTGAAGCCTCACCCGGTTGGGTGAGGGGTGGACGTAGGGAGCCCGTCAGGGTCCTGAACCACCTTAAAAGCCTTGTGTAGTGTGTGATTGCCTGTGTGATTGTCATTTCTTCTATCTCCCTTCATAGGTACATTATATAGGTTTTTAATTCACTACACTGTCACACACTGCTACCTCTGTTATCCGTGTTGAATGTAATTCTCTTGATTGTTGCATTAACTATCCGTGTGAGATCGAAAAGTTTGAGAGAACATTGTAATCTCACTTGAGTTTTAGTTAATCAACGTTGTTAATTCTACATCTGTTAAGTTAGTTTTTAAAATCCGCCATCTCGGCAAGGGGACAATTCAACCCCCCTTCTTCTCCGCAATCTCTCTTGGCCAACAGATGGCCCAACTCTTCGAGAGCTTTGAGATAGTCCGGATAGCCCGGGAGGAAAACTCCCTATCGGATGCCCTCTCTCGACTGGCCTCCTCCCTCGACCCCGAAGGCACTCGGTTGGTCTTCCTCGAAGAGCTCAAACGTCCGAGCATCGAGTCCGAGCTTATGACTGTTGACCCGGCACCCCCGAGCGACTGGCGGAATCCCTACATATCCTGGCTCCGGGATTCTCAAGAGCCCACCGACCCTCGGTAGGCTCGGAAGCTTAAGTACCAAGCTTGGTGCTTCATCATGCTGGATGAGGCCTTGTACCGCAGATCTTTCTCCGGTCCCCTCCTCAAATGCATCAGCACCGATGAAGCCAGCCGAGCTATTCAAGAAGTACACGAAGGCATCTACGGCAGGCACTAGGGAGGAAGATCACTCGCCAGGATTTGCTTCGGCAGGGTTATTAGTGGCCCACTCTCTGGCGCGATTGCACGACCTATGTATAGAAGTGCGACCGATGTCAGCGCTTTGACCATCTGATCCATCAGCCCACCGCAGATCTCGTCACCATTGCCGAGCCATACCCCTTCACGGGGTGGGGGATCAACATCTTGGGTCTATTCCCTACGGCTCAAGCTAAGAAGAAGTTCGTCATCATCGCCATCGACTACTTCACCAAGTGGATCGAGGCCGAGGCCACCACCAGGATCACCGAATCAGTCGTATGGAGTTTTGTTTGGAAATCGATCATCTATCGTTATGGTGTCCCCCGAGTGATCGTGAGTGATAATGGTCGACAATTTGATTCTCATCACTTCAGAGACAGATGTACCGACCTAAACATTCGTAACCACTTCACTTCGGTATCCCACCCTCAGGCCAACGGACTAGTCGAGAATGCCAATAAAACTATTTTAAAAGACATCAAAACTAGGCTCGGCAAGGCGAGGGGAAGCTGGCTCGAGGAATTACCGAACGTACTATGGTCGCATCGAACTACTCCAAGAACGGCTACCGGTGAAACACCTTTCCAGCTGGTGTATAGTACGGAAGCCGTGATTCCATTAGAGGTCGACAATCCCTCTCTCCGAGTCGCCTATTTCAAGCCTGAGGAGAACGAGCAAAAACTGCTAGAAAACCTCGACTTAGCGGACGAGATCCGAGAGATTGCCAGCATCCGAGCAATGGAATACCAACGGCACATCGCTCGATACTACAACTCCAGAGTCCAAGATAGACATTTCCAGCCAGGGGACTTCATCCTGAGAAAGGCCGAAGCCTCTCGACCACTAGAGGCGGCGGGGAAGCTAGCCCCTAACTGGGAAGGTCCCTACTGAGTGGTCGAGACGCTCGGGAAAGGGGCGTATCGATTGTCTACCATGGAAGGAACACCCATACCTCGGACGTGGAACGCGCCGCAAGTTCTACTTTTGATCATCTGGCAAATACACACATGTAAGAAAGTAGAATAAACACCATTCTTCTTCTCTCATTAGACTCTGATGTACATCAAGTAGGTCACAGCCAGTACAATATGTAAACAAAAATTACATCCACTGGTACCTATGGCACGAGTAGAATGCTCGGTCAACTCGGTAAGCACCCCTACGTCGAGCCACTGACTCTGCCTACTGCAGAAACTGGCTCGGACAAAGGAGAGCTGGCCCCGTTGGTTAGAGAAGCTCGAAGGAAAGGTGCCAAAGGGATTGGAAGAACAAAAAAAAAGGAAGAGAGAGGAGGCCTGAAGAACTTCCCCGCTAAACAATGGGATCGTCGGCGGAAAGAAAGGAGGGGCTGGGTGAGTAGTGAAAGAAGGAAGCTTGACGAGCTTCCTCTCCCTTTGGGATAGCATCGACGGGTCAGGGACAGGAAGGTGACATGCTCCAGCATGTCGAACCCCCTTCCAAACCGACCTCCGACTGTCGAACCCTCTTCCAAACTGGAGAAGCAAAAGCTTCCCTCCTACTGTCGTCCGCCTCGTCATCTTCTAAAGTGCTCTCCATGCCTCGCCAAGACAAACAACACAACACTTCACGGAAAGGGAAGAAGGAGAAACCGTCAGGGATGGCCGTAAGTGATACAAGGAAAGGACACGCCCCTCGGACCTTTTATAGGCGGAAGGGGGAGCTGATCGCCTTAAATGACTCTCCCCTTGAAAACACGCTAAAGGAGAATTCCTAAACCGGTTACCTCATTTCCCAACATCCCCCTAGCGGGAAGCGCAAAGCGGCAAGTCATTTAGGGCGGCATGAAAAAGTGAAAATGTGCTAGTGCCATGTCAATTATTTGACAGATCAATACGCGCGATACCTGTAAAGAAAATCGGCGACTACGGATACGGTAGTCAAATCATGCCAAAAGTGATAAGGAACAGTCAATTCAATACTTAACATTGCCGCCGCTATATTTTCCTAAAAAAATTTACACAGCTATAGATAGGAAAATTTTGTACATCAGGCCTCGGGCCCATCTCCAGGATCAACAGACAAGGCCCCCTCAGCATCAGACGACCTACCCCCAGTATTCTCGACGACGGCCGACCCAGGCACTGACCCCACCTACGTGGGAATTGTCTCGATCGCGTGCCCTCCCGAGGCTGCTGGAGTTGGCGGTCGCTCAGACGAGACCGAGGTCTCCCGAGTCTCTTCTTCGCTCGACGTGTAGTAAAAAGAGTCGATGGAATTCCAGTTTGAGTCATAGCGTTGCCCGGAAGGAAAAATGAGCCCAGACGCTTGGGCCTTCGCCTCTATGACGGCCCGATCGAAGCCCTGGAAGAAGCCCTTCCGAAGGCCCCGACGGTAGCCCAACTCATAATAGGGGAAGGCAGCCTGATGAAGAGCAACATGGTAGGCCTCTGAGCACTTATGTCACTCGAGTGCCTCCACCCCGGCCAACTTCGCCTGCCTCTCGAGCTCGGCTATCCTCTGTTCTAACTTGGACAGCCTTCTCTCGACCTCGGTCAGCGCATCCTTGGCCCCCCGGACTCGATCCTCGAGCCCCTCTCACTTGGCCTTCCACTGCTTGCCATGCTCGACCTGAATCATACGCTCCGCCTCCAGAAGCTCATTCTTCCGATTGACCATATGACGGGCATGGGCCAGCTGCTCTTCCAATGACCGAGCCTCTGCCTGGCTCGACTGCACCTAAGCCCGAAGCGGGGCCACCTCTCAACAAAGGTCACCAAGATCAAGGGTCAGACGCTCGACCATCCGATCCAGCACACCACGGGCCCATGAGAGAGCCTCCCGCTCCGACTCCACCCGAGCATACGCACCCACTGCCTCAGCTCCGAGCTGGGCCAAGATCAGGGTGCCTTCCATAATTTGCTCGAAAAGCGTGGAGGGGGGACCCCTCTGGAGTTTCTCTCGCATAACTCCCGATGCAATAGAATGGCACCTTCTTTACAGGGAATCCCGGACGCTGATGGAACTGGTCGAGGGAGGGGAAATCCTCTCCAGAGCAGTCGAGATTGGGGCACCTCCCCCGAGCGATCCCGTCTCGGAGGCCCCACTGGTTGACTCGGGACGAGCGGCCCCATAGCCTCGACCGGCTCGGACTAGACCCCTCCGTCTGGCGCCCCCTCCGCTTCGCTCGGCACCCCAACATCGGCCACGATCCCTTCGTCAATTGCTCCCTCTTGCACCATAGAGGGAGGAGGCAACAAGGGAACCTCATCAACCAGGCGGGCGACCTCCGCCTTCCTCACCTGTTTCTTCTCAGCAGACTAGGCCTGCATCGAAGATCGCAGCAACTTCGCCATGGGATCCTTCCGCTTGACCCCCCGACGTTCAGAAGCATCATCACGGGCGATTCCCTTGCCCTTTTCCGGGGCACTGGATGAGCCCTCCGAAACTTGGAGGTCACTCAGAGCCGGCGTATCATCCACATTGATGATCTCCAGCTTGACTGATGGTGCCTCCTCCTCCTCCTCAGTCACTCGCCGCAGGTCTGCGGGAAGAAGAGCAAATTGAGAGAAGGAAGGCACTTGCTTAAAAGAGGACAAGTCCCTAAGACCCTTACCTGTCGGCAATAGTAGTCGAGAAAGATACTCCTCGATGTTAGGAGGAGTCACCAACTCAGCAATCTCCCGGTGGTCCTACTGAAGGATAGCAGCATCCCCCTCCACCTCCGGAGAGACCTCTGTTTACTTCGGAGAGATGTTCGGGTGAAAGCTGGGCGCCGTCGAGAAATCCCAGACCACGACGACCGCCGATGCGCCCACCCATAAATATTGGGTCTTCCACCCCCTGTGAGAGGAATCCTTCACAGAAAGGGACACGCAACTCCTCTTCCGCTTCGCCTGAATGAAGAAGAAGCCCTTCCCGGCAAAAAGGTTCTCCTTCAGCTCGAAGAAATAGTGAAAGAGGTCCAGCGAGGTGCGCACCCCTCTCTTGCCACAGAGGAAAATGAAGGAGAAAATAAGGGTATAAGAATTGGAGACCAGCTGGACAGGAGCTAGTCGGTAGAACCGAAGCAACTCGGCAACAAAAGGATGGAGGGGAAGCCGAAAGCCACACTTCTAGGCCAAGAGGAAAGAACAAAAGAGGCCAAAGCGAGTGGCCAGACTAGATTCATGAGGCTCAGGGGCGAGGAACTTGAATCGCCATGGTAGCCCACACTGATTCTCTAGTCGCTTCACGTCAGCCTCACCGAGCTCCCTAAGAAGTGGCTCTGACGGCACCAAAAAAATCCTCGAGGCTTGTTCTCCCTCTCATCTCCCGACTCCTGGATTTTGGTCCGCCATGGAACAGATAGAAGAACTGGGAGAAGAATGGGAAAGCTCTAGGCCAGAGGGCTCCGGAGGAGAAGGAAGCCGACGAATCGCCGCCACAGTAATCTTTCCGGCTCCACGAAGCCGCTGCGATTCTCCGCTCCTCCGAACTACTCACACGGTGCCTGAGCCCCCCTATTTAAACACAAAAGGAGGCAAAACCCTAAACCCTGGAGATAAAAGGATGCAAAAATGCGCAATGCTTATAACCCCTGGCTGGGAGCGACGTGGCGTTCTCATCTCCCAAGGCGGGGCCTCCTTTTATTCATCATGACGGGCATATTTCCAGGGCATGCCACATCACATGGCTCCTGACAGGGAGAGATCTCCACCCAACCAGAGCCACAAAAGTCCAGCCCAAAATGCTACTCATCCAAGCCTAATTTTGGCTAGGGAGTATGAGGGGGACAAGTGGAGAGGGAAAACATAACCGCCCAGATGGAGAGGCCAAAAGAGGTCCAACCGGACCGAATGAGGCCCAACTCCTTGAAGTGGTAGCCCTGGGCCCACTCAATATAAGCCCAATAACTCACTCGGAACAAGCACTCCCTAGGCGGCCTTTGGGTTGGGAAGTCTGAGCATCAGTTTGATCGGGAGAGCTCCTTCGGAGCCCCGCATTCTCTGCCCTAATCACGCACTCGTTGCTCAGGAGGCCCCTCCAAAGTTAGTGCCTCATGCTCGGGCCAACTGATGGAAGCTTATTAATATGGCCGTTACGTGTCCCTTAAAAGCCAGGAGCTCAAGGGGACAGGGGAGGCCAAGAGTCCGCGGGTTATAAAGAGCCCACGAGGAGGACATAACCCCCCCCCCCCAAATCTCCTCAGCTTACAGGGACCATTCACTCAACGAGCCACTATTTAAACTGGAAGAACCCTGTCGAAGGAAGGTAAGAGACGCTAAAAACCCTGAGCAGGAACCACTTCACCTCTTGGTGGAGAGGGATCTCGCGTCCCCATCTTCCTCTTGATTCCTCCCTTCGCACCAGTGCTCTACTACACTTGCTGACTTAAGCATCGGAGGGTCTTCCTCGGGGTTCCAACCCTAGGCACCTCTAACGTGTTTCCTTTCTTACAGTTCATACTTCAAGTGTACGTGGACATCTACTTCCCAGCTCAGGAGTAACGCGAGATCGCCCCTCTTCACGAGGTATGGTCATTATGAATTTTTGGTTATGCCATTTGGGCTAACCAATGCTCTAGCAGCATTCATGGACTTAATGCACCGTGTGTTTCGTCCATATTTGGACCAATTTGTGGTGATATTTGTGGATGACATTTTGGCCTATTCTGCTTCTAAGGAGGAACATGTGCAACATCTTAGGGTAGTATTGCAGACTCTACGAGATCATGAGCTTTATGCAAAATTTAGCAAATGTGAGTTTTGGCTTCGGGAGGTTCATTTTCTAAACCATATGATTTCTGGCGACGGAGTTGCAGTTGATCCTGTTAAAATTGAAGTTGTTCATCAATGGCATAGCCCTAAGATAGTGACAGAGATTAGAAGCTTTTTGGGTCTTGCTCGTTATTATAGAAGATCCATTCAAGATTTTGCACGAATCAACGCGCCAATGACTAAATTGACTCGCAAAGATGTGCCATTTGTGTGGTCGGATAAGTGTGAACAGAGCTTCAATGAGTTGAAAAGGCTGCTCACTACTTCTCCAGTGCTTGTTTTACCTTCCGACTCGGGTGGATTCATGGTGTGCACTATGCCTCTCGAGTAGGTTTGGGTGCAGTGCTTATGCAGTATGGCAAGGTCATAGCCTATGCATCCCGACAATTAAAACAGTAAGAAGAAAATTATCCCACTCATGATTTGGAGTTGGCGGCGGTGATCTTTGCATTGAAAATCTGGAGACACTACTTGTAAGGTGATAAATTTGAGATCTTTACAGATCATTAAAGTTTGAAGTATGTGTTTTCTCAAAAATATTTGAATCTTTGTCCGCGCCGGTGGATGGAGTACATGAAAGATTATGATTTTACTATGTCTTATCAACTTAGCAAGATGAATGTGGTAGCTGATGCACTGAGCAGAAAAGTGCAAATCAGTCATTTGCTAATGCAAGAATGGAAGTTGTGGGAACAGTTTCCTTGTGAGACATTCATATTGAAAATTCCCCGTGATCCGATGGTAGCTATTTTTGCTAGTCTAGTGATGACTCCAGCTATTTACCAACAGATCAGGGAGGCACAGCATGCAGACCCTGAGTTGTCTCGCATTGTGTTGACGCCAGATGTGGAGTTCTGTGATGATTCAGTGGTTAGATTCAGAGGTAGACTCTATGTTCCAGCTGAGGATTTGTTGAGAAGTGCTATTTTGCGCGAGGCGCATGGATCCTGCTATGTTATTCACCCCGGCACCATGAAAATGTATCATAATTTGAAAAGGCAATTTTGGTGGCCAGGAATTTTGGTGGCCAGGAATGTGCTGATTTTTTATCTAAATGGTTGACATGTCAACAGGTCAAAGCTGAGCATCAAAGGCTAGGAGGAATGCTTCAACCTTTGGAGATTCCGATGTGGAAGTGGGACCATGTCACTACTGATTTTGTTGTGGGTTTACCCCGGACTTCACAAGGCTATGATGGTATTTGGTTGTTAGTTGATCGTCTGACCAAGACAGCAAGAATGTTGCCAATCAAGGTGAGGTGGAATGTCCAGAAATTGGCTGAGCTTTATGTGGCGAAGATTGTGCCATTGCATGGAATTCCAATATCCATTGTGTCAGATCATGACCCGCATTTTACTTATGGCTTTCGGCGGAGTTTTCAAAAGGCGTTGGGTACAGAATTGGCATTTAGTTTTAATGGTCCTCTCAAATCTCATTATAAGAGATCACCATCTTATAATAATTGGCTTTCGGCGGAGCTTTCCACACTTCCCAAATCTCATCATCTCTTATAATAATAACTATCATTCTAGTATCGATATGGCTCTGTATGAAGCTTTGTATGGGCGTCCTTGTCGTACACCATTAAATTAGTTTGCAGATGGTGATCGACTGTTGATAGGACCCGAGATGGTACAGCAATGTGTTGATGTGGTATGTCTGATCAGGTAGAAAATGTTGATAGCTCAAAGTCGACAGAAAAGCTACGCGGATCGGCATAGAAGACCATTGCAATTTGAGCCTGAAGATTCTATTTTTGTGAAAATATCTCCAAAAGACGTGATGAGATTTGGGAAGCGTGGAAAGTTTAGTCCCCAATATATTGGTTTGTTTCCTATCTTGGAGCGTGTGGGCCAAGTGGCTTATCGACTTCAGTTGCCATCGACGATGCAAGCAATCCATGATGTATTTCATGTGTCCCAATTAAGGAAATATGTTTCTAATGTATCTCATGTATTGGATGATTCAATGTGGCCTGAGGTGACAGCGGATCTATCCACACCAGAGTATCCAATTCGGATTGAAGATCGTCGTGAGCAACAACTGAGGAAAAAGGCAATCCCTCTAGTAAAGGTAGTATGGCAGCGTCACTCGGGTAATGAGGCTACTTGGGAATGTGAGGACGAAATGCGTCAACAGTTTCATTTTTTTATTCAAATAAGGTATGGTTTCTTTCAGTCCACTCCTTGTGTTTCCTTTTTAAATTTCAAGGATGAAATTTTTATTAGGAGGGATGGGCTATAAGTCCTTATCGGTATTGAAATATGAAAAGATTCATGAACTTAGAACATTTTAATGGGCTTAATGGGCCTAGTTTAGTGGGTTTACCCATTTTTATAAGATTTTAGAAACTAGAATGGGCATTATTGCAATTTTGCTTCTTTTAATGCCTTTTTACAAAAATTAGTTATATATCAAAAAATTAAGAAATCAAAAGCATTGGATTTGTTTTTTTTGCGAGCATTCCCTCTCTCCCTCTTTCTTTCTCTCCTACGCACGTCCCTTCCCCCCTCTCTTGCTCTCGGTGGTGTGATCACCCTGGGACCTTGCAAGAATTGCAGGAGGTGGCCTTGGCGAGCCCAAGGCATAGGAGGAGTGATGTCATCGTCGTGGAGGCGATCGTGGAGCGTAGAGGTGGGAAAACCTCGGGTGAAGGGCGTGGTTCCTTCATGAAGAATGATGAGGAACGGCGTATCAATTGGCAAAACAAGTAGGGGGATGGATTTCCCTTCCTCTTAGGATGCTTTACCTCCAATTGCATCCCTATTGCCTTATGTTTTCCCATGGTTTGAGTGAAAATCCATGAACATAGTCATTTATGTTTTAATTCATGAAAATCATTCCATGGCCATTGTTTTTGTGTTTTTGAATGTAAAAATGTTGTGGAATGGATGTATGAATACAGGGAGCAGTTTTAAAGTTATTTTCCCATCGATTTGAATCGATTGGGAAGGGTTTCAATTGAGTTACTCCCGTTTTGGGACGTCTGGGATAATAGCGGTCCTATCATAGACCGTTTTTATTAGGCGTATAGGGTGGTGGACCTTAGCGGTCTCGGCCTGACTGTTTCTATTTAACGGCGGCCCTTTGTCTGACCGTCCGTAGACATTAGCGGCCCAACAACCGACCGCCATGCTCCTTCGTTCTGATTGAGGCGGTGTAAGAGTAGTGGCCCAGACTAGACTATTTTTATCACTGGGTGGTCAGTCGCGCAACCGTCTCTTGATCAGAACGGCCCTGTCTAGACCGTTTTATTCTCTTCAATATATATATGAAGTGATTGTAGCTAAACGGTCAGGGTGAGACCGCCTTGGTCAGTGAATCAGCCAGTTGTTCAACCGCTACCTGAGCTTTGCAGCCCGGACTAGATCGCCTAGTCCCTGCAGTTTATGAATTCAATCTTGCTTATTTAATTATGCGTTTAATATTGCATGTGTGCCATTATTAAATATTTCTATAAACTGTGGCACATTATTATATCCCAGTAGAGTTATTTTCTCTTTCTTTGTGATGGAACCACTAGTCGTAGCCCGACGACCTTTAGAGTCGGCCCACCTGGGAGAGGTGGCGGGGTAGTCCCAATGTACGATTTTTAAGCTGGTTTTTGTGGGCCCCATTGCTTATTAGTAGCATCCTACTGGGGGGGAAACTAGCTAAAGGCCTATGTGTGCACACGTGGTCAGGGGTGTGGACTGACACTGACGAGTGTGATCCTGACTAGTTCTTGACTTTGGTTATTGTTACATGTCTCACTTGTCACGTTCTAGGCTAGTGGAGATACCTGAGACGTAGTGTAAGTCGTCAGTGGACGCATCTGGTCTTCTTTCTGGTGGTCCTCTCTTTCTCCTGTCACTTGGAAATGTTGAATTTTAATTCTATTGGTAGATTATGATTCTCGTGTTTAATTATTCGTTCGAATTAATATGGGATAAGATAGCTTTTGGGTTTGGCTATATCTATTTGTTCTTATACCTGTATAGCTTTATTTAACTGTCATTTTCCTATGCCATTGTGTTATCACTGCTTTTATGAATTTAGCTGCGAGGTAGGGATCTGCGTGAACCCTACTGAGTCTATGATGTGAGACTCACCCTTCCTTTCCAGGTAAGATGGAGCAGCAGTCCGCCGATTTTTCACGTGCTTTTGGCGGACAGTCTTAGGTGCCAATAGTGGTCTCTTTTGCCCTTTTGACTGGGGTATCCCCCGTGTAGTTGTTTTCTTTTGACTCTTGTACAGTGTGTGGACTTGTAATGGTTAGATCTGGACTATTATATGAATATATCACTCTGTTATTGTAAATTACTTCCATTTATTTTAAAACGCGCGTGCAATTCCAACTCATTATGCATCTCCTCAACCAATCCTCCCAACCCTTAGGGGGCCTCATCAGCCTCTTAGGTGGCGTCTCCGAGTTCTTGGTATCGGTTTACCGATATCTTGATCTCCGGGTCGTTACAGTTTAACCTCACTACTTTTTGTAGTTACTCTCAAAGGAGCTAATGGAATTGAATTAGTAGGGTGAGAGGAGGTTTACCTGGTTTTAGTATGAAATTCTGGTTCATTTCTATTAATTTTAAATGCAGATATTTTCAAATGGTACTTTTATTGAGAAACTCAGAATTCATCAGTCTTAAACCAATCTGAATATAAGGGCTTTATCATTAGAGTTCGATAATTGAAGATTCTAAAAAATCTATAACTCTGCATTTATGAACTTGGCTTCAGCTTGACAAACCCCCATCTTATCATCTCTTGGATCTTGTGCCTCAAAAATTTCTAGTGTCGACCCCTAGAGTCAACGCCTTGCGTCCAGACTTCTGTCTGGCTGTCCTAGGCATTTGTCCTTAAGAAAAATTGGCCTCTTGATGATCCATGCTCCTGGCTTCTATGGAAGCATGACCACTCCTAACCATTCACAACATTTGATGCTCTTCATAATTGGTATCATGTCTCTAAAAGCAACTGGTTTCAGTGCCTCATATACTTGGTTGGTTTGCATTTTCCATCTCCATGCATTCCATAGAAAACATTAAAAATCTAAAAACCAGATAACACTACAAAGTTGACAATTGATATCAGAGTGTCTTCCACATGTTTGTGGCATTTCACTTTTGGATCTTTACTTCTACATCATTTTTGAATGCATATATGCCATATCTCCTCTATGGCTGATGAATTGCTCTCTGATTGCATCATCCTGTCATGTGTAATCATCTTGCACATGTTTGTCTCTCTTGTCGCTTTGCTGTGACTGCATGGCATCCGATGTCACCCTGTGTGAACTATTCATTCCATGCCAAGGGACCCAACATCAATAGGGAACCCAACAATCTGTTCCTGCTTTTGGCTACTCCAAAACTCATAGCATGTAACATCACATTGACTCATAGTTGCATATTCTATCTCATTACTTGACATGCAACCTCTCATGAAATCTCTCGTTGTTGCTTGATGAGTGGAAATGGTTTTTAAATCTTTTAATATCATACTACTCCATGTGCTCACTTTCTGACTTTGAAATTGGCTTCTCTTTATGTCCTCTTTGCTGATGGCAAAGGGGGAGAAGTTTTGAGATGAGTCATAACTACTTCAAGAGATGACTCGTGATAAACTCATAATGACTCATAGTTGCCATCATCTAAAAGGGGGAGAATGTTGGACATGTGTGGAACATGCTTG
This sequence comes from Amorphophallus konjac, assembly GCA_022559845.1. Classification (NCBI taxonomy): domain Eukaryota; kingdom Viridiplantae; phylum Streptophyta; class Magnoliopsida; order Alismatales; family Araceae; genus Amorphophallus; species Amorphophallus konjac. The sequence continues at coordinate 80,408,369 of CM040129.1, forward strand.
ATTCTATTATTTTGATAAGGTCTGACTATGAGTCATTGATGAGTCTTATATGGATTTGATAATGCCAACATGCATATGTTTCAGGTCAAAGTCAGCACAACCATGTGAAGATAAAAGAAGATGAGTAGTATGAAGATATCATGCAATGGTGTAATGAGATATGATGCATTGAACCAAAGGGTATGAACAAGGCTAGCCAACTTAAGGTGCAAAGGCATAGGTATGCATAGAATCCAAGGAGCTATGCATTGGATGAAACTTAGTTGCCAAGGTTGAAAGTAACTCAAGGTGCAAAGGCAGAATTCAGGTGAGAATTGCAAGTTCAAGAGAGCTGCTCCGACCTCATCTCACGCTGCTCCAACATCAGCTTCAAAGGAGTGGGCAGCTTCTTAAGACAGGTCGACACAATTGTTATAGCAGGTCAACCACATGTGCCTTCCAGAGATTGTTATACTGGCAGGTTTCTTAAGACATGTCAACACCACTTAAAGATAGGTCGACACCACTGTTACAGCAGGTCGACCTCATGTGCCTTCCAGAGACTATTATACTGGCAGGTTTCTTAGGACAGGTCAACACCACTTCAAGACAGGTCGACACCACTATTACAGCAGGTCGACCTCATGTGCGTTCCAGAGACTATTATACAGGCAGGTTTCTTATGACAGGTCAACACCACTTCAAGATAGGTTGACACCACTGTCATAGCTGGTCGACCTCACGAGCCTTCTAGAGACTTAAACTGGCAGTTTTCTTAAGACAGGTCAACACCACTTCAAGATAGGTCGACACTACCCCTACAGTAGGTCAACACCACTGTTACAGCAGGTTGACCTCACGAGCCTTCTAGAGACTGTTATACTGGCAGTTTTCTTAAGACAGGTCAACACCACTTCAAGAAAGGTCGACACTACCCCTACAGCAGGTCAACACCACTTTTACAGCAGGTCGACCTCATGGTGCTTCCAGAAGCAAATATAGAATGATTTTGTCAAAGCAGTGTCGACCTCACCTCTCAGCAGGTCGACCTCACTAAAGAAGAATCTCAAAAGTATTTTGTTCGATCTGTCCTTTCAAAAATCATCCAAAGAATAAAATATTCAGGCGTAAACCTCTAAAAACATAGTTTTTGAGGTCTAAAAGAAGGATCCCAGGTCAGAGCTTCTGCCATCTCTTTATGACACCTCAGAACATCTTTTTGAAGAGGACCATGTTAGGGACCAAAATCTGTGAAAGTCCCTTCTGCCAGAAATCTATCTCTTCTGTCCTAGAAAAGGGCTGGTCAGGTGGTCTCTAATGCACTCTGGACAAAGCCATTCCCTCTGCCTCAAGATGTAAAAATGGAAATCCTTCTTTGGTATGCCAGCCCATGAAATTTAAAGATGTTGCAGACACATTTGGTCAAACCTCACTTATTCATTCCTGCATTTCAAATACAGATCATGGAGGGAAGATAGACTTATCATATGTTCCCTGATGCTCGGTGGGTTTACTCAAGCCCTGCTGAAAGAAGATCAGAATTCTAGAAGAACATTTCAAATTTGAATCAGTCTTCTGTATTTTTCTTAGAGGGAAATTTTCCCACTAGCTCTTCTATAAATACCTGAAGCCTCTATTGGAGAAGTTGTTGTCGCCTTATAAGAGAGCCACGCCCTTGAGCATTCAGAAAATCTGTAAGGAAAAGAAAAGGGGAGTGTATGTAGCCCAGCTCTGGTGCGACCTAGACTAATGTTGTAAGAGAGAAGAGAAAAGAGAGAAGAAGAAAGGAGAGAAGCCTTAGAAATTGAGAAACCCTGCAGAAAGCCTGAAGAGAGGATCCATTTGGATCTATGTCTGAAGTTGTAGCCATCGGTCTTCAAACTCTTATCTGAATTTACAACCGAAGTTCTTCGATGCCTTATTTTATCTTTCATTTCTTGCATTAAACTCTATATCCTTGTGTGGTATGCTGTGTTTATAGCATTTCCCGGTACTCTGTTTAGAGACAAGAAGTCTTTTTCCTGCACTTGCAGCTTGTTATTTTCTCTATGTGTGTGTGGGGGTTGAGGACTACATCCTCGTGTGGTAAAGCCTCTCTGGGTTTGGTGAGGGGTGGACGTAGGTTGTGGGTTTGCCACCGAACAACCTTAAAAATTCGTTGTCTAATGGGGTGTGCTTTGTGTGATTAATCCATTTCTCCTTTCCCCCATTCACAGGATAGCTAGCATAAAGGATTTGAACTTGTACTGATTCATCTACACTGGCTTATGCATTTGTAGTTGTTTGTTCAACACTCACTCTAGCATCATCTTCACTCATATAGCCAGTTCATTCATCCTGTCGGAGTCTGGTGAGATCCCTGCAGTCCAGTGCAGCAGATCTCCCTTTGTTGTGAACCAATTCTGAAGGAGTGTCGATCTTACCACTTGGGAGTGTCGACCTCAGCAGCCTGTGCACTGTGCTTTGCCATTTCCATTTGAGTTATTCCTATTAGATCCGCTGTGTATTGTGTCTAAGTGTCTCATTTGCTTTATAGAGGTGGTTTATGTTTTTATCAACCAAGAGTTTTAATTAGGCCAGAGTTTTTGGTAGGATCTATTCACCCCCCCCCCTTTCTTGATCTAGTTGCACCCAAAGGACCCAACAATTGGTATCAGAGATAAGCTCTGTAATACTCAGATCTAGTGATCTGCAGTGAAAGATCTCAGTGCATTTTACCTTGGCTTCATCCGTTGAAAAAGTTTCAATGATTTCCCCGCCTATTTTTGATGGTTCTGATTTTAGCATATGGCTAGGAAAGATGTGTGCCTTTGTCAACACCATTGATAGAAGGTTATGGAATCTCATATACCATGGTCAGCACAGACTGCCATTAGATTCATCTGAATGGTCTGCTAAACAAAGGACCAACAATGTTGACAACCTTGTTGCTCTCGAAATGATGAAAGCTGCAGTTGATGCTTCCATGTTTCCTTTTGTCCACAGCTGCAACACTGCTCAGGAGATCCTAGATGGACTGGCCAGGATCCACGAAGAAGCAAATCAGAATCACTGCCTCATGGCCGACAGTGCAGATCATCCAGGTGATCCGTCTACAGCTTAGGTAAGCTCTAACTCAGAGGAATTTACCTTTGAAGAATTAATGGATTCATATGATTACTTGGCTAAGCAATACAAGAGGCTAAAATATGAAAATAAAAATTTGAAAAAGAAATTTGAAAGCAATCCTATTGATGCCTCTCCTTGTAAAAAATGGTCTACTCTTGAACAGCTCAATTAGACTCTTATGGTTGATTTAGATTTACATAAAGAAAGCATTGAATGTTTGAGAGATGAAAATGGTACCCTACAATATGAAATAACCAGAATAGAAGAGATTGTAAGACAACTTCAAAATCAACCTAAATCAATCTCTAAAGATCAAACAACGCTTGATGGGTTAATCCAAGATGTAAGGCTGCTGCAGGAAAATGAAGAGTTAATGAAAAATTGGCTGCATTTGAAAAAGGCAAGCATATTGTGAATGATGGCTCTGAGAAGTTGCAAGCCTTAGAACAAGAAATTGAGAACTACACAAGTGTGAATGCCATGCTCAATGAGCAATTGGCTGCGTGCGAGGAGGACCTTGTTGAATCTGAACTACACGTATCCTCATTGGAGAATGAAAACAAAGATTTAAAAAATTCTCTATCAAAGTTTGTTCAGGGCAAAGATAATCTAGATGGCATTTTGGGGACTAGGGTCAACCTTCAGAGAGAGGGTTTGGGGTATAAACCTGTGAATAAGAAGGCCCTTGGAAACAAGCTATATACCTCCTTTGTTTCAGGCTCAAATGAAGCCAGCACCTCTAGTGGTCCCCTAAAATTGCATGATGCACAAAAAGACCAAAAATAGATTGGTAACAGAAAAGGAAGGCTCCCAAGCAAAAACATAAAAATGAATTTACTGGTTTTGACATGCATGCTAGGAAAGACCATACTAAACACCATGCTCCCCATAAAATTAATGTTTATTGCTTCTATTGTGGTATGCTTGGTCACACTGTGCATGATTGCCTTACCTTGAAGAATGATGAGCTAAGAGCAGGCCAAAAAAGAAGGAAAAATGTGAAGGGCCAAGGCAAAGGACATGTCGACACTAGGAGAAAGCATGCTCGGCATGCTCATGCTCAGAAGCCCAGGTATGAACCTGTGCGTCGACGCACCCATCAAGACAAGTCGACGCACTCAAAGGCTATCAGAAGAAACCCTCCTCCTTGCTACTTCCACTATGGAAGAATTGGCCACACAGTCAAGGACTATTGGCATCTGATGGAAAGGTATCACTCTCATTCCAGGAATGTTGAATTCCCTATTCACCCACACAAGCTTGATGCACAAGCACACAGAAAGAATGCCAAATCATTTGTGTGGTGTTTCCATTATGGCAAATATGGACATATGTTTAATGAATGTCCCTGGATGAGAAGTGATGATACACACGAAGCAAAGAAAACAAATCATTTGCTAGAAGGGTTGCTAACCAACAAGGACCCAAGTAAGCTTGAGTACCTAAAGTTTCCAAATGAGGATTTTGGGTGTAGGGTGCCTTGGAGATGTACAAAGGAACTGCTGGAAATAAAAGCTCAAGGCACAAGCTCGCAAATAAAGTTTTCCATTCTTGTTATTTCTGTATGATAAAGTTTGCTTTGTAGTTATTGCATTATAGGTCTGTCTTGATTTCAATCCATCAAGCTGAAACTGTCTCCCTGAACTACTGAAACATCCTCCATGATCTTAGATGAACATCTAAGGTGGATTACATGCCTAACAACTAATCTGAGTTTTTGGTATATTAAATGGTGATGTGCAGAAAGGCAGGTTAAGCTCGCCCGGGACTCTCACTATACGTGAGTCGGGTCTTCGGATCCATACCTCCGCCTTGTACCAGAAATCAATAATTTAAGATGCTTAATTCATGATGAATCTATATTGCTGATGGAATTAATATGATGATGAGTCACTGCTTGCTTAGTGCTACGTCTATTTTGGCAGCCATATGAATTTTATGTTTAGCACATTGATTATTGCTTTTGATGATACTTGCCATGGCTGCATATAATTCAACTCATCACTCATGTGGACATACAACACATTGTTTAAATTGTCTTGATCTCCATAAGCATTGGACAAAGGGGGAGTCAAAGAGTCTACACCTTAGTTTAGAATGCATTGGAAATAACCTATGCTTACATCACCTTGTGGTCTCATGCACTCCAATGCGTATCATGTTAAAGGGACACAACAATGCAGATCAATTGGTATCATTTCCATTGCATCATGTGTTCACATAAGTCATAGGTTGCATACTCCGCTGTCAACCCATGCACAAGTTTAGGGGGAGTCAACATTAAAAATCAACTCTACATCCTTGCACATTTTTGTTGACATATGTATAGACTACATCTTCTTAGGGGGAGCTTGTTTTGAGCAAAATATGTTAAAATCTCCTTGTTGTTGATCAGGTCGACCTTAGACCAACTCAGGTCGACACCATGAGTGCCTGCATCAACACTCCCCTGCATCTGATGATCTTACTCCACTCATTCTAGTCTGAGCTCACTGCACATCCTCGGGGGGAGAGTTCACTATCCATTCTCACTCTCTACCCAACAGCATTCTCTACATAAATCAGGCCACTGCATCATGATGATGATTTGCTATGTTTCACCACAGGTCTGACATGTTTTAACATCTCTGAACCTTCCTGGTTTGTCTGGAATCTGCCATCTTTTACATGCTCAGCTGTCTGATTCCTATCTTCTTGAATGCCTTGAACTCCTTGGAGGATTTTCTGTAACGCCCAAGAATTTTCTAGAAATTGTCTAGATTTAAATAGAATTATTAAACATTTAAATGAGCTATTAAACAAATTACTATTAATTAAGCCTCATTAAGTAAAGGCCTTCTACTAATAAATAGATTAGGCCCATTTAATTGAACACAAAGGACCTAAAACCCAAGCCCAAAAGAGTTGGCCCATATTCTAGAAGCTTAATTTCTGGAATTTCAGAATTAAGTGGATAAATAAGATAAATAAAATGATAATAGGGGGAAGAGTTTGAAATAGTTCAAACTCCCGCCCAAGGTAATTGGTGGTCTATCGTAAGACCGCATGGGGATCAAAAATGGTCCACTATTAGATCGTTTACTAGAGTCCGATCGTGAACAACAAGATGGCGTGAAAAACTCCATTTTTCTAGACCAAATCCCTAAGAATTGATGCAATCTGTCAATTAGATGACTCTAGAGGGTATCAGGATTGGATTGAAGACCTAATTAGGACTCTAAGTTCGTTCAAATCCATGAAACCTAGCTAAAGCCTATAAATAGACCCCAGAACCACCCTGCGCGACCCTTACATTTGGCTCGCGTAGAACTAAGGTAAGGAGATTTTATTTCAGGTAGGTTCTTTAGAATCTTTTATTCACAATACTCAGGTCTAACTCCCCTCAAAATTTCATTCTAGGAGATCAAGTCTACAAGGAGTTAGAGGCTTCCAAAGTTGCTAATCCTACATAAATAACTCGGGAATCTGTGCAACGGCCCAATAAAGATCAGAGGAATAGAAGCCCTAAATGAGGTATTTAGAATTAGTAACTTTAGAACTTTTTTTTCTCCTATATGTCTTCTACCTACCCTCAAAATTTCACGTCTTTAGGACAAGATAGTCAGGAGATACAAGGGTGTGAAGTTGCTGATTTGGTTCAGGACGAGTAGAGGATTAGGGTTAACTTCCAGCCTTAAATTAAAAGTCTAAAGCCCAGGACAAAGGTAGGTTATCTCATGAACGGCTTAAACATGACATTAGAGATAAAAGCCCTCTGATTTCAGTTGATTTCATGCACTGTACACCGAGAACTTTATGATTTATTGGGGACTATGCATCTTAGTATACTCCCCATGCACAATTCTTAGCCCTAATTGAAGTTAAAAGGAGAATTTTCTTGTTATCACACAAACCAACGTATATTGTTGGCCTACAGTCACTCTACCATGCTATCGAGTTTATTCATGTGGATTTCCATGCATGATATGCCTTAGATTAGTATTTTGATTTTATTATTATAGAGTTTTCTATAACACAGGAAGAAACGGTCTTCCTGTAGACCACCAGAATCCCTAGCGGTTGCACGATAGACCGCTTGGCCCAGTGAAATGGTCCTCCACTAGACTATTTGAGTTTCTGATTTTTGTATTTAAGTTAACCTGAAACTTACTACAGAATGGCCCTAATTAATGTATGATAAGCCTAGTTAAGTAAGTTTTATTCCTGTTTCAAGTGCTTGTTGACACCTAAAATATACCAGAAGAGACCAAAGCAGATTCACAGCTTTGAAGATCAGTTGAGGGCACAGCTCACGTACCATCCCCGGAAGTTCCGAGAATCAGAATAGAAGAGACCCGCTATTCCTAACACTTTGTTCGGCTAAAGCCATCCCTGGCTAGGCCGCTGTCCAGTACGGTTATCATTCAGGTAGCCGGGCTGATAAAACCATACCAACATTCAGACAATCATCTGTCTGCTAAGAAAGAATGCTCAAATAATTCTGATTCTCCGAAAGCGGGATGCACAGTGCCTTACACATGTTTGTGAATGCAAGGTGTTAAAACAAGCCCCATGAAATCTTAATATATATGCCAAGAATCCCACTGTCGAAAGGAGTCCACTAAGTGGATCATGTGCCGAATGACAGGGAAATGGGCCAAGCCCAAATGTAAAATAAGACGCGCCGAGGCCTGCCCACGCCGGGAAGATGGACGCTGGCGCACCGGGAAGCTCAGGCCAAGAGGTTGAGGGTCATCCCTCTATAAGAAGGCTGCCCTTCGAAAAGAACAGAAAAAAAACAGAACAGATAGAAGAGAAAAAAAGAGAGGCAACAAGAAAGAGAATAGAGAGATACAGAAGGGGCAGAAGAGAAGAAAAAAATAGCGAAGGAAAAGAAAGAAAGGGGAAGCTCGAGAGCCCTTCATAGAAGCTGAAGAAAAGAGAGAGACAGAGGGTCGAAGGAAGGAGCCAGGTGGGGTGTGCCGATGTGATGTTCGGTGTCTTGGCTGTAGCTTCTCTTTTCCTTTTTTTTTCCTCTCCCCTTTCTGAATATCGTTCCCCCCTTTTTCATTTGTATCTTTGCTTTCTAGCATCTCTGCTCCCGTAGCATTGAATGCCAATGTGATCCTACACTCAGGGATAGAGTCGGTTTATGCTCCTTATTCTCCCGAGTTGGATTGGTGTATTTTTTTTGTGTTGATGAAATAGTCAATGAAATGTGGGTTAAGTTCTCCCTCGCCATCACTCTTTTGTTTCTGCCTCTGTACTATATATGCTATGGATATCGACGGCCGCACATATATGCATGCTCTACCGTTTTGGCTTTCTGAGTCTCTTGAATGTTCGTTCATCGTATGATTCCTTCGACCTTACACTCACAACGAGAGCATGAGACAGCCTATCTCATGGCTTCTCATTTGTGAAACGAGGAAAGATGAATCTGAATCGTGAGGTTTTCGTGCATGGTTCTGCTCCCAGTGAGGCCCCAGAGGGAATGTCGTCTCCGTCCCGTGCCTTCCAACCTTGGCCAAAGAGACTTTATTCAAACTGCTGAACAAATCCTTTTTTAAAATGTCTAAAGCCCCTGCCTTCAAACCCCTCTAAAACCTCATTTCTGAAAGCCTCCCAGCGCAAGCACCTCTCGGCGCAAGTTTCACGCCGAGGGCATGCCGCGCCGGTTGGTTTCCTAGTTCGCGCCGAGGCCCTTCCCCTTCTCCGCGCTGATCCCTCTAGCCCTTCGACCACTTTGATGAGCTTGTGCCGAGGCCGTCAGGCCGTGCCAACCTTGCTTGTGATACCTATCCCATGGAGCTGCACTGCCCTTCCCTCCATCCTCATGGGAGCTATATCAAAGGGGTCAATTCCCCTGCACTCTACTACCCCATCAAGTCATGGAGCCCTGCCACTGCATGTTCTCCATTGATCGTATAGGGGATATTATAACAGGAGGAGAACGTCCCACGTGATTTTGATCCCTTGGATCTCGGGCTACACCCGGCCCTCATTTTGGTTTCCACTCCGACAGTTCGTGAGTGGATGGCTTATAATACCCTTTTGGCATGCTCCCAAAATAAGGGGAGATGCTGTCAAAATCTGTTCAGACTGTCACTCGATCGCATAGTATGATGTTTTCATCGGAATTGTGCGTTTAACCCCCCTAACTGTGTGGCAAGATGATGAGCTATGTCATCTCATGGTATCTCGGCCACTACAGGGAATATATCTTACAGTTACATGATCTCTTTCGACCCCTTGGTGAATGAATCCACCCTCCCCTTCTATTTCATCCTATCATTGCCACGAAATCCCTATTGAACACAGAAGATCCCCTTGAATTCATCAGAACCCCTCAGGATATCTGAAGAAAACCAACAAAAATAACCATCGGCGCCACTTTCTCCCGGCGCCACCTCCTCCCGGCGCCAATCTCACGCCGGGTGAAGGGCGCGCCGAGGAGCTTGCGCCGTTTTCCCTTCTTTCCAGCCACGCCGGTTGCTTGCCGTGCCGACGCCCCTTGAGCTTCTCGTCGCGCCGGGATCCTACCGTGTCGTTTGGCCCTCGCGCCGGTTCCCAACCGTGCCGTTTCATCCTGATAACACCTGCCATCCGAATATCTGATATTTCAACGACCCCATTGAACCCAAATCAACTCAAATATCCCATTCCTGTCAATCTCCATGTTAGCCTTCATCACTTTACAAGGGTGTCAATCTCCATGTCAGCCTTCATCACTTTACAAGGGAATCATGTTTCTTCATCTGGGCCCACGGAGATACATTCATGGGGGTCTCACCCCTACATTATACCAAACACGACGTTTCTTCTGTCACCCCACTGACCCTCAGAGTTCTGCCATTGCATGTCCTCCAATGGTCCTTTGAGGGGAACATCAACAAACGCCGTGGTAGCAGACATTGTCCCGTCACATTCAAATCCTTTTTGGATTCAGGGCTACGCCCGCCTCTCTTTTGGCTTCCATCCCGACTTTCGTGGGTGGATGACCTATATTTCCCTTTGGTGTAGCCCAAGAGAAGGTGATATGCTGCCGAATTTGCGTTGTAACATCGTTATCATGTCCCGCGTAGCACGATTTTCTATGCATATTTCGCATCCCGTTAGCGGAGTTAGCGTAATAGTCGTATATCATTTTGCCCCCGAGGCATCCTTTCTTGGCAATTAATCAAGGGTTGTCCTTCTTTGGAAGGGCGTAATTAATGTCATAGCCTTTACGGTATGACGGACTTTCGGTCCCGACACGAATATCACAATCGGCTGACCGAGTCAAGTCGAGCGCACAATAAATCGTCACTCCGGTGACTGGCACGCCTAATAAACTCAATAAAATAAACCTAAACAACAACAAAACGTCCCCACAGTGCTATTATCATATATCGAGTTATGTTAACAGAGCGTTCTAATATATTTCATGATTCCTTATGCACTTAGAACTCTTTGTACACTTATGTTATTTTCATGACCAAATCTTATACTTTTGTAATTAACTTGAATTTATATGATCTATGGACTAGACATGGTTTAATCACTATTTTACCATGGTATCTATCTTCTAAGAGTCATTTTCTTAAGTACATGGCACATATCCCGGTATGTTGTCATTAGTTACACCATTGCACATTAAGTATACAATCTTGGACTTGATAACCTCTCCATTGGATATTTCTTCCAACGGACTAGGTGATCATGTTTCAACGCCTCCATAAGACTCCGTGAGCCTGGGATTCCCACTAGGACGCCGAGCTGGTTGTACCGTTAAAACCCATTGTCTAGAAAAGCACCTACCGATGTTTTGAGTATTCTGGACCTTAGACGCCCTCTGGACGACCGTCAGATTTCCGTAAGCGGCCCTTCAGTAGACTACTAAGGGATACTAAATGGCCATCCGCTAGACCGCTAAAGCTCCATATGGTTTTACTGCGTCGATGTCTTTATTCTATGAAACGGCCCATGACTAGACCGCCAGGCGTGCTAAACGGTGCAGTAATAGACCACTTAGTTCATGATTGTGTCTAACCCAAGGTTCGACCTTTGGGGTTAGTTTTCTTGAGTTCCTAGATGATCTTAGGATTATCTGGAGTCTCAACCTACGTTAAGTAAGTCAATATTAAAGGTATGGAATGTAATGAAAGTACCGTTGTGTTGTCGAATTTCTTCCATAGCATGATGTCCATTTAAGTCATCCTTGAAATCTCTTATTCTTAATTGAAGCATTCTTGCCTTGGTTACCTCATCATGGAATTATTGTTGAACTAGTACATTATTGGCCACATTATTGTTATAATAGTGGAAGTAGTTTGATTTATACTTGAAGATGTAGTTCAAGCACTTATTATGTTCAAGGGCTCTATGTTAGTCCCCTCGGCTGATTGTCGGAAACATACTGTAAACCATGGGGTATGATGCCACTGGCGTCGCATTACGGTGGGAGTACTTTCTTTATAAATAAGTGAAAATCCACAGAATGTGAATAAAGATCCACGTATATTCATGAAGTACTTGCCATTAAGCGAAAAGTACTTTTCTTGCTTGTTACATGACTTTCTATTGCATAGACTCTGTGGTTATGAAAAGTACATTATTGTTACATTCTTGTTCATGAAAAGGCCAAATTTATTTTCTTGATTGATAAATCATATTCTCGTATCTCGTCGTGATCATAACTTGTTACTTTGGCTTTATTCATGTGCTTTGCCGTATTTGCATGATTTATCTTATTCTCTAGGGATAAAATGTTAATCATTTACATTATCTTCAAGTTTATATGAAGATACCTATTAGGCAAGTGTGCTCATTACCTACTTTCTCAATGTTTCAGGAAGAACGGATGAATCGGATTCAGATTTTATAAGTAACGGGTTCGAGAGTGATTGAAGGACATATGAATGAGAGAAGCCTTAGTTGTCAAGTGTTTAGTCGAGTCATGATATAATCTTTATTTTATTGAGTCTAGTAAATAGAGTCAAAAGATCTTATGTACTTTCATATTATTATTATGGAATAAAGTGAAGTTTGGAAAATTTTACTTGTACAATTACTTTAGTGCGATTGTCTTGCGCTCTGATTATATTGCTTGCTCGAGGCGTACTAGCCAACTGTTCACGTTCCCGATTGTTTCCGCTGCATAATCTCGGGGCGTGGCAGTTAGAGTGGTATCAGAGCCTAGGATTAGAAGTCCTAAGGAAAAGTCATGTCATAGGTTAAGTCTGAGGCTTGAGGACCCACACCTATGAAACTAGAAAAGAAACTCCCAACCTTTGAGAGGAATTAGGTAGAACCTAGGATGAGATAGTAATTAAAATTATTTCTAAGATTAACCTCACTCATTCCATTAGAATTAACAAATTCGTTACTCTTCTAAGGTACCTCATTCTTACGATGGCTCACCGTGTTGACAGGAACGGTATGTAGCTGGCACGCCTGGTCTGGCACGCCCGATGGGACCTAGTCTCCCTTCATCTTTTTGCCAAGAGAGGATGCCTTCGGGGGCTTACCCCAAGAATGTTGATTGTTTGTCTATTTTTCTCAGGCAAACGATGACGTCATCCAGACTCACTGGTGTTGGCTTCGGCCCCGCGATCGTAGCCGACCACCCGGAGCACGGGTACCTGGCGGTACCCATGGTCTTCGGATATTTCCCACCAGCCGTAGGCTTCCCCAACTTCTTGGGGTTAGCCTTCGTCGACATGTTGCAGACGGAGTCCCTGGAAGCCTTCGAAGAAAAGGCTGCTGAAAAGGTCGAGGCCCTGGAGGCTCGACACTGTGACAACTCGTCTGCAAGTCTATCCCAAGTCGCCAGCTGCATGGTGCATCACATTGCTCACGGGGCCCGCCCCGTCCCTGCCAAGAGCTTCGGGAGACGTCGACACCGGAACCCCCGAAGGAAGACTGATGCTGCTATGACCAGACGGATCTCCACATCCGGCAAGTCTATGCTGGTCGATGGCCTCCGTGTCTTTCTGGACGGGCGCAAAGCTCGAGTGAGCCCGGACAGGATAATCCCTACTGTGCCAGTTCGCAACTCCTACCAGGCTCTTGCTGGAAGAAGAGCCGAAGAAGAAGAAGCCGGCCGTCATGGCCAAAGGATGTTGGCTCCTAAGCCAAGAAGGTTCAAGCAGGTTTGGATCCCCAAAAAGGTCCAGCCTATCCAGCAAGAAGCTCCAGTGCAGTATCACCCCAGATCCACCAGAGCATAAGAAAACAACAAAAGGAACCTTATCACAAGGAAGGAAGAGACAATCGCAGAGCCACTGCACCGAGAAAGCTTCAGGGCCTGCGCCCGACAAGCCAATATCCCCATTGTGGGAAGAATATTACAACAGACTGCCGAGAGGGCTCGGTTTACTCACATTCCTCTGATGAGAGGTCAACAACTGTCTCCGACCCCGCACTCGGGCCGAGGGCAAGATGAAATGACCAATATGGTAAGAAGCTATTTTAGGGGGTTGGGCAACCCCTCTTTGGGCCAACAACGGCTGCTGCAGGCGGTCACAGCTGAAGAAGACCGATGTCCATCAACGGCAGTGGAAGGAGAAGAAGACAACTGGAAGATGGCGTCATCAGTTGATGATAATGGATATGAAGGAGGCTTCAATGATCAAGCCAATGACATTGCCCCCTTTCGGGAGGAAAAGAAAAGGGTCTCTGTGTTCGAAGGCTTACCTTCCCGGAGAATGTCAAGAGGAGGGTTCGTGGACGGAAACACATGATGCACATCTTCACATGCAATATGGCCGAAATAGATGGCCGCTATGGAAGGTTGCCCGAGGAGCCTCGGGAGTTGGCCTGGCTAGCTGAAAGACCGGGGCCGAGCACTCGAAGAGTGGAGGCCGCAAAACAGAAACTAGTGGTGAATGAAGGAAGGCAACCCTTACCTCACCTCCAACAACATGATAAGGCCGTTATTCTCACAGCAAATGTGATAACGGCAGATGAAGAAGAATACGTCTTGCTTGACATCCTGCCTGAGGGTGTATCTGGCGAGACGACAAAAGCCATCCCTAGCACAGCAACGATGGACCCAGCCGTGCTGATGATTCTCCAGAGGTACCGCCAAGAAATAGAGCAACTGAAGAAGAAATTGACGAAAAGGATAGAACAGTCCTCTGCCTCCAAGTGGCCCGATGTGCAGGCCGAATCATCAAGGGGAGTCATCAACAAAGGCGACTTCCCACCACTCTACACCCCGCCTATGCAGGCGGAGCCAAACTTGGCGACAACTCAACAACGCCCGTCACAGCCACTGGCTCCCCCAGTGCTGCGTGCGTCTGGCGCCTTTACTGCTGCATCCTCCTCCACAGGCGACCACCCTGGTCACCCCCTACTCGCAGCCGGCACATTTCTACCTGGAACCGGTCGACCCAACCACCGTGAGCCAGATGATGGTGGAAAGGATGATCGAGATGAAGCTCACTGAAAGAGCTGAAGGTGACTATGCTGTATTCGATGCATATAGGGTTCCATACCCGCCGCATCATGCTGCCTAGCGGCTCCCTCCCAGGATTAGCAAGCCGCCGAAGTTCGACAAGTTCAACGGGAAGGGATCCCCGAGGGAACATGTCGCCTACTACATGACCGTCATGGGTGACTTAGTCACCGATGAGTCAAACTTGTTGAAGTTCTTCGGGTCCTCACTCACAGGGCTCGCCTTTGAATGGTACTCCAGCCTCTCGACCGGGTCGATCAGCGACTGGTCGGACATGCAGAGGAAGTTCAGAGAAAGATTTCATGTTACAAAGAGGGAGGTCACAGTGGCTGAACTCTATTCAACAAGACAGAGGGCAGATGAGACCGCTCTCGACTACATCAAGAGGTGGAGGAACCTCAGAATGAGATGCAAGCGGCCCCCGCACCAGGAGGACGCCGTGCAGATCTCCAAACAGAACCTCAGGAGAGAGGTGCTGGAGAAGATGATTAGCATGGAAATCCGGTCGTTCGGCCGTCTAAACAATATTGTGGCCGAAGTGGAGGCTTTCCTAGCAAAGCCAGCTCCTCCGCCAAGTACTCCTACTGCACAAAAGGGCAAGGCAACAGAGCGGCGCCAGGCACCGAAAGAAGCAACTGCCCTTGATATCAAGCCTTTTGAACAGCAAAAAGATAAAGGCAAGAAGACAGCTGCTCCTCAGCCTACCAAGACCGGAGACGGCGAAGAAGGTCCATCCCTCCGGGATAAAATGCAGAAGCCTTACTCTTTCCCGAAGGAGAAGACCAGAATCTTATTTGATTGGGTTACCCAGTATTATAAGGTCACCCTGCCTGAGACAATGAGGCCGGAGGACCTGAAGAGAAGAGACAGCCCAAGATTCTGCCCTTACCACCAGTTGCTGGGACATCCAATTGAAGACTGTTATGTTTTCAAGGATATTATCAAAAGCATGGTAAAGAAGGAAGAAATAGAATTGGGGGAGTACAAGGTTGATCCTCCACAACCACATGCGGCGCCCGTAAGGAGAGCTGCCGTCAATATGGTCTCTTTGTATCAAGCCTTGCCTGAGGAGACCGCAGAAGCCAGTACTCCGCATACATATGAAGCCTGCTTTCTGGCACCAATAAAAGAACAGGAGGGATGGCAGCAAGTCCCTGCAAGAACCAAGAAGAAGGATCTACCTCGCCCGATACCGGGGGCACATGTTTGTGACGTCACACCATGACCCCCTCCACCAGTAACAACGCTTGTGTGGACCAATCCACCAGCAATTATCCGGATACCTACCCGCAATCGGAGTAGGCAGACTCCGTTGCCGGTGGTCAAAAAGATCAGCCCAGAAGCTCAGCGGCTGTAGGACTATATAAATGGGCTAGACGAATATGTACAGCCCGAGCTAGAACCTTTGCTGGTACGGGATCATCTCCCATGGCAGGAGCTAGAACAGCTTTCACTGAAGCAAGAAGGAGAAGCTGACGAGGCATCAGACAAAGATGGCAACCTGTTCTGGGGACATGCACCAGCCAAAGAAAGAAAAGAAGACAAAGAAAGAAGGGAAGGGCCGGCAAGGCTACAACGGGGGTGATCCTCTCTTACAACACCCTCTCTGCTCTGTTCAATCTACCCAGTAAAGAGGATGAAGAAGAAATTTGCTTCACACCTGCCACTGAGGCAAGCCAGGTTGATGCCACAACTGCTGCACATGCGACCCGGTCGGGTCGAAGGTGGGGGCGTCAGCCGCCCGCCAACCATAATATTATCTTCAGAGGGGAGCAACCCTACAAAATACCCCCTCCGGAGGTCAGGGGAGCTCAGATCCCTCCTCCGTCAGGATTATATAACCAAAGTGGAGGTAGCACTCCCGCTCCTTCGTTTCTGGAATTCATAAAGATGTCAAAAGGGAAGATGCCATGCCGGGAGGATGAACCAATGACTAGGGGCAATCACCCACAGCTCCAGCGATCTCCCGGATTGCCAGAAGAGACAGAAGCTCGGTCGACAGTAGCCAGCGAAGAGCAGCCAGGAGGTAACCCCGGGCAAAAGGGTACGGCCTCCGAGTCTGATGAAGCAGGTCCGTCAGGGGCCGTAGCCCAAACATCCTCCAAGCCCAAATGGGCAGATGAAATGAAGCTATCCAATGTCCGAGCTGGAAGTCGGGGGGTCAAGCTAGTGAAAAAGCTCCCAACAAGATTCACTGTCTGGGAAATCCTCTCCCTCAGTGACGAGACTAGGCAGGCAATCATTGCCGCTCTCCAGACGCCAGCCCAATATGAAGCCTGCCTAGCTGAGGTGCTGCCAGAGGCCAGCATGACCTTCAGCCGGGAGGACATGTTACTCCCCACTGCCAGTCATAACAGACCTCTCTATATGAGGGGACATCTAAATGGCAGAGAGATGAACAGAATCCTGGTGGACCCCGGGGTAGCTGTCAACATCCTGCCCTACAGGATCTATGAGAGGCACTACTTCAATGTGCACCTGCAGAAGGTCGGGGATATGCATATCGCCGGTTTCAATCAGAAGTGCGAAGTGTCACTAGGAGTAGTAGAGTTACACTCACCCTAGCAGACTTTGTCACCAAGGTGCAATTTCATGTCATTTATTCCTGCACCTCATACAAGGCGTTGCTTGGCCGCCCATGGCAACATGAGAATATGGTGGTCCCCTCCACGCTTCACCAATGCATTAAATGCAGCCTGGATGGGAAGGAGGAGAGAGTATTTGCTGATCTCCACCCGTTTGAAGTATTTGAATGCCACTTGGCAGACACTCCTCTATATGCAGAACGGTCGCAGAAAGCCCCTGTAGCAAAGGCCTCTTCTAGCACAGCAAAAGGCACTTCCAAAACAGAATGGTTCCCTCCGCCGCCGCGTGGATATGTCAAGCCCAAGGTGGTTTCGCACATCACTGTTGTCGGGGATGTAGGCCGGATAGCACCTCCTGCCATCTACCCCGAAACTAATAAAGTCAGGGTTGATCAACAGCGCGACCACATCGGGATCCCCAAGGGTCTTACCAAGCCAATTTTCAGCCTCAACCATTCCACTGTCGAGCCCTTCTAAGCATGGGAGGTGGCACAGATGGATGGTCCTAGTAGCATGTTCTATACAGCTGAAGAGCAGCCTACACTAGAAGACACTGATTGTCATCTGCCTGAAGATATAGAAAACCACTCCATACCTATACAGGGGCTAACGTTCATAACAAATCAAATGGCCGATATGTTCCAGAAGCAGCACATCCCTTCCGGCCAACCTCACAAGAGGAAAGAAGCATTCCAGAAGCTATGGTATCCTCCAAGCCTAGACAAAGAAATGAGGCGTGTCACTCAGCATCCGGGACTGGGCTTCACCCTCGAAGAATACTATTACAGCGGTGTTGGCACCTAAAATATGATCGTCAGCAACTAAGCCATAAGGACGAATGGCCCGGCCCACCGAAGCGCGGGAGCCGATAAAGATCAACACATCGAGGATTTCTCAAGCTGCCAGAGACTCGAGTCATTCCGTATGGACGTGGGGACTTCACCTCAGGAGAGCCGAGATGAATCTACAACCAACCGGCAGTGCGACCAAGCATGCCCAATGAACCGGCATCGACTTTGTCGTGCTGCATCCACTACACCCGTTGTCCGATCAAGGACGATGGTCTATCCGGTGGTCCCCCACCACATGAAAAGGCTCTCCTGAAGACAAAGGAGTCCCCCCTGGCTCTCCGAGACGGAGGACCGAAAGCTCTGACGGCAGAAGATCCCGATCACCCGGCATGGGTACGGCTTCCCGATAAGATGGGCCCGTTAGTGGCCGAATGATCGCCCAACGCAGGCGAAATTATCCCTGGTGTCATCCAACCCCCTAAGGAGCTTGGGTATGAGCCAGGCCGGACCAACAGCATGGATCATAGAGCCGAAGGCCGTGTCGGCAGAAAGCCCGTACGATCAAGTCAAGGCTATCTGGAGTCTCAGGAACGGCCGTACGTCGACCTGGGAGCTTCGACAAGACATCTCGCCAAGGTTTCGAGGGGCATTGGCGAGATAATGTTCATGGTGACTCCCGGAATCATCCCCGGACTCATCGACTGGCTTGAAGCGCACGAGGAGCATTAGCCCGGTGCGCCTTAAACCGGCGCACCCCTCATTCGATGCCCCTGATCCCGGCGCGCTAAACCCCCTACCTTTCGCCTTTATCCCGACGCGCCCCCCACCTAATGCCCCTTTGGCCGGCGCGCTTAAGATCTACCCTCGCGTCCTCCTATCCCGGCGCGCTAAAGAATGGAGCTTCCTCCCAGCGCGCCAAAGCCCACGCCGGATGCAAAGCCTCCAACCTGTTATATAAACAGGTGAGGTTCGATTGGAAAAAAGAGATAGAAGAACGAGGGGGAGACAGGAGCGGAGAGAAGAAAAAGACCTGAGAAGAAAAAAGAGAGGAAGCCGAGAGAGAGAAGGGTTCCTTCGGAGGAGCTTCCGCCGGTCGTCTTCCTCCTCTACGATACCTTGTTCTCAGAACAGGTGGGCGCCGGTGCTGATCCTTTTCCTGCTTTCCGCAGATTTCTCTTCTGAGTCTTCCACCCATCGAATGTAAGCGAGGGGGGTAGGAGCGGCGATGATATGAGTTGATTCTCCTCCCCCTTCTACGTGATTTTCTCTTTTGTTCTTTCCCTGTTGTTGTGCTCTGCACATCCTCTGCCTCCGCTATCAGTGAACGGCGACTGAGCAATGGCGCTGGTGGCATGCTCTTACGATGTAAATGCTGAATCATCCTCGTTTCTGGGATGTTAATATATATATGTTGAATGCTTGGGTTATCGGGTTGAATGAATGATCCTCAGCCTCCCCCCTTTCTATCTATGCCAGTGCATGTGTCGGAGTTCTTCTCTGCGTAGCTCTAATTCTGGTTTCTCTGAGGCCTGTAGTGTGCCCTGAATCATCGTGGGCTACATAAACACCCCTCCCCGGGGGCTTTTCCTTCGATCATTTTTATATTTGAGTCAAGGGTTTTCGCATCCCCCTCTCTTCTCAGACAGAGCTGTGCTTCTGCACATGCCTCTCTCCGCCATATGCAAGGTTCATCCCCTAAACGTCGCTTTCTAACTGTTCGAGCATATGCCCCCGCAATGGGCCTGTCTCGTTTATGCATTTACTGCATCTGTGCATCACGATCATCCAAACGGCTCCGAGGTTTTCTCATCGTCTCGATCACCCGGGGAGGGGAACATTCCCCCCGTGGCTTCACGGAACTGCTGGGCAACTAAGAACCCTACCCCTCGATGGTAGGTGTTTCTCCCTGAGCCCACAGCAGATAGCAACAGGGGGGTCTTGGCTCAACGAGCTCGCCCCCAACAATTTAGGACCCAATGAAGGCCGGGGATATGTGCTCCTCGCAGGCTAGCCCTCGGAGTTTCATCTTCCTAATGGTTAGTCCCTATAAGGGATAAGTCATACACTGTTGGTCATCCACCCTTCGCAGGCTAGCCCTCGGGGTGCTGTTCCCATCGTCGATGGCTTCATCTCTCCGTTTCTTCCCCCTATGGAACCTTAGTGCCCCTAGCAGGCTAGTCCTCGAGCAATCCCGTCCAATAGGGTTTGCTGGCTACCTTTGTGTAGACCGGCGGTTTAGGGGCTTGTTCCATAGGTGAGCACGACGCCGCTTCTCCCCTGCAACTCTTCAAGTTCAGGGGAGATGCTGTCTAATTTTAGACAGATTAATAATGAATAAACCATAACGAAATGCTCATTCTGGACCCAATTATCCCGGTGCTCGAGTAGGAACCTCGCACTGGCTTAATCACACCATCCCTCAGGGTTCTGGACTTCAATTTAACAAACAATTGGCCTCAAATGGCTTCAAAACCCTCAACATAAACTTAACAAACTCAAATGATTCAAAATTCATCGAAAATAAGCTAAAACAGCGCGGCCTTAACCGGCGCGCCCTAATCCGGCGCGGTACCCCCCCGCGCCGGATTAACCCTACACTCATAATCAAAAAAACCTTCCTTGCGCCTTTCCGGCGCGCCATGAACCGGCGCGCCCCAATCCCTTGCGCGCCGTATTAACATTCATCATGACCGCGTCGGATTAAGGCGCTATACCCATGTTTTATCGCGCTGTATAAGCTATCCTTACATAGTCACGCCGGTTTTGCATCTTGTTGCTTTAATCGCTCATTTGCCCCCCCCCCCCCCCCCCCCCCGAGCGGATCTCATCCCTCGGGGTTGGCATTAATAAACCACAATTGGTAATAAATTGAATAAGGGAGGGGCCAAGCGAGCCCGAACTACATTGTTATCATCTCTTCATTACCATGTCCGTTAGCACTTTGCTTTCGCTATCACATTCGTGTTGCCTTCCCTCTTCTCGATGGGGAGTAATAAACGTGGTTGACCATCATTTGCTTCCATGATTCTATTATCATGCTTAATATACTCATGAACATCATGTGTGCATGCATGCATAGATCCTCAGGTATATTAAATGGCGTCGACAAAAAACTGGATTACGTCTAGTCGGAAGTCTTCGCTATGCGCAACGGTGGTCTTCGGACCTATGTCCTCCGCCACGTATCGAGAATCCATAATTCTATGAACTATGCATCTTCTACACGATAAATATATGCATCCTGCATGTCTTCGTCATGATCATCATGTAGCTCTTTTTAATTCGGCTTCTACAGCCCGCTATCTCGGCAATTAATCAAAGGTGTTCCCTCCTCGTGGGGGATGTAATTAATGACATAGCCTTTATGGTATGGCGGACTGCTGGTCCCGACTGAACCTCACATTCGTCCGACATGGGTCAGAATGAGCGCATCATAAATTCGTCACTCATGTGACTGGCACGCCCGCGTCATCAATTGATCATTTGACTACCAGTTGGTCAGTTGGTCAATCGACCCGCGCGAAAGAAAGAAAGAAAAAAAGGTCGCAAACAAGTCTGGCACGCCCGGTGGGACCAGTGTCACCTTTCATCTCTTTGCCGGGATATTCGGGCTTCGAAGCCCTCTCAAAGGCTACTGATTATTGCTTTGTTTGTCTGTGCAGGCGGATCAATGACGATCAACGGGATAACTGGCGTTGACTTCGATCTTTCGATAGTCGCTGAACACGCGCAAGTGTACCTGGCGGTACATGGAATTCGGCAGCTTCCCTGCCGCTGTGGGCTTCCCCAACTTTTTGGGGTTAGCATTTGTGGATATGCTGGAGGTCGAAGCCCCAGAACCTGTCAAGGAAGCTGTAGAGAAAATGGAGCCTCTGAAGGTTCCCTACTGTAAAGACTTGTCCGAAAGTCCAGCCCCGGCCGCTAACTGTCTGGTGTACCACGTCATATGTGGGACCCACCCAAATGTCATCAACAAACACCCTGGAGGACGCCAGCGTCGCCAGGCCCGCAAGAATGCTGCTGTAATCACCGGAACTCTGTCTCAGTCCGGGAAATCTATGCTAGTTGGAGGTATGCGCGTCTTCCTCGACGGACGCACTGCACGGGTGACCCCGGACCGAGTCATCCCCAACATTCCTGTCCACAATGCCTATCAGGCCCTCGCTGGAAGGAGGGCAGAAATAGAAGAAGCCAGCGACTATGGCCAAGGAAGTCCGGCACCCAGGCCGAGGAAGTTTAAACAGGTGTGGGTTCCCAAGCAGACCCGACCTGCCCACCAGTTAACTCCCATCCGCCGTCGTCTTGTGGACAATGGGGCGGAAGTGAGAAGAGAAAGGGGTCTGCCCCCGAAGAAGGAAGAAGAGGTGGTTGCGGATCCTCGACGCCACAGAAGTTTCGGGGCTGCAGCCCGTCAAGCCAACGTCCCTGCTGTGGGACGAAGATTCCAACAGCCGGCCGACAGAGCTCGGCTGGCCTATATCCCTCCTGCTGGAGATCGACAATCACCCCCCGTCCTACATCAAGAACGGGGTCGAGAAGAGATGACCTGCTTGGTCAAAAATTATTTCGAGGCTTAGGCAACCCCTCACTCGGACAACAGCGACTGATGCAGACAGTCGCCACTGAGGAAGATTACTGCCCATCAGCGGCAGATGAAGGAGATATGGGAGATAGAATGATGGTGTCGTCAGTCGACGACAACGGATATAATGACGGCTTCGAGGTCGAAGCCGATGAAGCCTTCCCTGAACGGGAAGAAAGAAGAAGAGTTTCTGTGTTCGAAAGGCTGACCTTTCCGCAGCAAGCCAGAAGAAGGGTCTATCAACGAAAGAGAAGGGTGCAGGTTTTCACCTGCAACATGGCTGGTATATCTAACCTATATGGGGAGCTTCCCGAAGACCCCCGAGAATTGGCTCAATTGGCCGCACGGCCGGGGCCAACTACCCGCAGAATAGAAGCAGCAAGAGAGCTTCTGATGATGGTTAAAGGGAAACAGCCCTAGGTCTGTCCCCACTGGGATGACAAGGCCCCCGTCTTCACCGCTAATGTGGTGACGGCGGAAGAAGAAGACGACGTCCTCCTCGACATCTTGCCTGAGGGTACGTCCGGGGAAACAACAGAGAGTATCCCCACCACCATAGACCCATCAGTTCTGATGCTGCTACAAAAATATCAACGAGAGATAGACTCTCTTAAGAAGCAGCTGATGGAAAAGACTGAACATTCATCAGCTTCTAAACCACCCGAAGTCCAGGGTGGGTCATCTCGGGGAGCGGCTCGTCGTGACGACCCTCCACCGCTCTATACACTGTCCCAGCCGTCAGAGCCAAGCACGGCGACAGCACAACAGTGGCCGCCACAGTCTCAGTCGCTGCTACCTCCGGTGCTCCCTCAGGTGCACCCGACACCCCCGCTGCTGCGTCCTCCACAGGCGACCACCCTGGTCACCCCATACTTGCAGCCGGCACACTTCTATCCAGAACCGGTTGACCCCACGGTCGTGAACCAGATGATGGTGGAGAGGATGATCGAGCTGAAGCTCGCAGAGAAAAGTGAAGGTGACTATGTCGCATTTGATGCCTATTGGGTGCCCTACCCGCAACATCATGCGGCTAAACGACTTCCCTCGGGGGTCAACAAGCCGCCTAAGTTTGACAAATTCAACGGAAAAACGTCCCCTAAAGAGCATATTGCATATTACATGACCGTTATGGGTGATCTGGCCACCGACGAGTCATATTTGTTGAAGTTCTTCGAGTCCTCGCTGACAGGGCTCGCATTTGAATGGTACTCTAGCCTCTCAGTCGGGTCAATCAGTGATTGGTCGGATATGCAGAGAAAGTTCAGAGAAAGATTCCATGTCACAGAGAGGGAGGTCACAGTGGCCGAACTCTACTCAACAAAACAAAGGGCAGATGAGACAGCCCTTGATTACATCAAGAGGTGGAGGAACCTCGGAATGAGATGCAAGCGGCCCCCGCATCTGGAGGACGCGGTACAAATATGCAAACAAAACCTCAGGAGGGAGGTCCTTGAGAAGATGATTGGAATGGAAATACGGTCGTTCGACCGGCTGAATAATGTGGTGGCCGAAGTGGAGGCTTTCCTAGCCAAACCTGTCCCGGCGTCAGCTGCCAGCACAGCCCAGAAAGGCAAGGCTGCGGAACGGCGCCCCACACCTAAAGAAGCGAATGCGCTTGATATCAAGGCATTCGAACAGTAGAAGGAGAAAGGCAAGAAGGCGGCTCCCCCGCAACCTGCGAAAGCTCTGGATGACAAAGAAGGTCCTTCGCTGAGGGACAAAATGAAGAAAGCCTATTCCTTTCCAAAAGACAAGACCCGAGTCCTGTTCGACTGGGTAACAGAATACAGCATGATCACTTTGCCTGAGCCGAGGAGGCCGGAGGACCTGAAAAGAAAGGATAGTCCAAGATTCTGCCCCTACCACCAGATGCTGGGACATCCAATCGAAGACTGTTATGTTTTCAAAGACATCATCGAAGGAATGGTAAAGAAGAATGAAATAGAACTGGGAGAGTACAAAGTAGACCCTCCTCAGCCACATGAAGCTCCTCCCAGGAGAGCAGCAGTCAACATGGTCTCCCTCTACCAGGCATTACCTGAGGAGATCTCTGAAGCAAGCACACGGAGCACCTACAAAATCCATTTCCTGGAGCCCGTGAAAGAACAGCAGGGTTGGTAGCATATCCCTGTAAAGCACAAGAAGAAGAGGGCACCTCGCCCGAAAGAGGGGGCACATATCCGTGGCGTTACACCCCGGCCTACTCCGCCAGTGGTAGCACCCGTATGGGTCACCCCACCTACAGCCATTAGAATACATACACCTAACAAGAGGAGACAGACTCCGCTACCAGTAATCAAGGAAACCAATCCTGGGGTCCTTCGACTACAGCACCTGATTGAAGGGCTGGATGAATATGTGCAGCCCGAATTGAAACCTCTGCTGGTACGGGACCACGTCCCATGGCAAGAGCTGGAACAACTCTCAATCAATCAAGTGGAGGAAGCTGAAGCAACACCCCCTGAAGAGGGCAGCCTATTCTGGGGGCAGGCACCCGCAGAAACCAAAAAGAAGTGAAAGCAAAAGAAGAAGAAAAGAAAGGCCACTGGGGCCAATAAAGCACAGGTTGTCTCCTGCAATACCCTGTCAGCACTCTTCAACCTACCTAGAGAAGAGGAAGAAGAAGAAATTTGCTTCACACCCCATGCTGGGGGAGGCAAGGCCGAGGCCGCAACTGCGGCACATGCCACTCGGTCGAGCCGAAAATGGGGGCGCCAGCCACCACCCAACCACAACATCATGTTCAGAGGGGAGCAACCCTACAAGACACCTCCGCTGGAAGTCAAGGGAGTTCAAATCCCCCCTCCGTCAGGCCTATACAACAAGAGTGGGGGCAAGGTAGTCCCTTCATTCCTTGAATTTATGAAGATGTCAAAGGGGAAACAGCCCTGTCAAGAGGCTAACCCTACACCCGGGGCCATTCACCCGCAGCCAGCGCAATCTATTGAGGATGCAAATGCAGATGGAGCTTGCCCTACAGCAACTAATAAAGAAGACCCAACAGCCGGTGCCAGCCAAGAGGATGCCGAGTCCGAGGAAGATGAAGCAGGTCCGTCTGGACCCACAAATCAAAACCTCCCTAAGCCCAGATGGGCTGAAGAGATGAAGCTCTCCAATGTCCGAGCTGGGAGCCGAATAATGAAGTTGCTCAAGAAGCTCCCCGCTCGATTTACGATCTGGGAAATTCTCTCTTTGAGTGAAGAAACTCGACAGGCGATCATCACTGCTCTGCAGACGCCTGCTCATTTTGAAGCATGCATAGCTGAGGCTATACCAGAAGCCAGTATGACCTTCTCTCCAGAAGACATGCTACTACCTACTGCCAGCCACAATAGGCCGCTATATATGAAAGGGCACCTGAATGGGAGAGAACTGAACTGGATCCTGGTCGATCCTGGTGCAGCAGTCAACATCCTGCCATACAGAATATACGAGAGGTACCACTTTAATGTGCATCTCGAGAAAGTTGGGGATATGCGTATCGCTGGCTTCAACCAAAAATGTGAAGTATCTATGGGAGTGGCAGAGTTCACGCTGACCCTGGCAGATTTCACTACAACGGTGCAGTTTCATGTCATTGACTCTCGCACCTCCTACAAAGCGCTGCTCGGCCGCCCATGGCTGCATGAAAATATGGTGGTGCCCTCCACGCTCCACCAATGCATCAAATACAGCCTCCAGGGGAAGGAGGAGAGGATATTTGCTGATCTCCACCCATTCGAGGTGTTTGAATGTCACTTGGCAGATGCCAACTTATATACGGGGCCTCCCCAGAAGGTTTCTAAAACTAAGACCCCCATAGGGGCCTCGAAGAATAGATCGGGTGACGGTTGGTATCCACCACCGCCACGCGGATATGTCAAGTCGAAGGTGGTCTCCCACATCACCGCTTCTGGAGATGTCGGTAGGGTAACACCCCCAGCATTATACCCCAAAGCTAAGGAAGTGCAGGTCAAACGACGGCACGACCGCATCGGAGTCCCGGCCGGCCTCACCAAGCCAGTCCTCGGCCTCAATGACCCCATTGTCGAACCTTTCAGAGCTTGGGAGGTGACACAAGAAGATGGGCCCAGCAGCTTGTTCTATACAGCTGAGGAGCATCCTACTCGGGAAGACATAGACTGCAGCCTCCCCGAAGATCTAAGCAACCCACCGGTTCCTGTTCAAGGCCTGGCATTTACAACTGATCGGATGGCCAAGATGTTTCAGAAGCAACAGATTCCTCCCGATCAGTCTCAAAAGTGCAAAGACGGTTTCCAGAAGATGTGGCATCCTGCAAATATGGATAATGAAATGAGACGTGTCTCTCAACATCCAGGGTTGGGCTTCACCCTGGAGGAATATTATTACAGTGGGCGGTACGAGGTGGATACTATCTCCGCCTTCTACCCTACTGAAGATAGCCCTCTGGGAGCAACCTTTGATGAGTATCCGGCGGAAGCCGAATATCTTGAACTGGCTCGGTCCGGAAATCAAGAAGTAGAAACCTCGGCCCCTTGCCGATGGGAGCAGGTTCATCCTGAAGAAGCGGCCCTTCAAGCTAAATTTGATACGGCTAGCAGCAGCGAAGCCGAAGACAGTCAAGAAGTAGGAGTTTCTCCCTCCACAGAGGTCATACTAATGACAACTTCAACACCCTTTCTGCCAATCAGGGAGGCCTTGGTCAACTCCAATCAAGGGGAGCCAGCTACCAGGAAAGAAAAAGTGACTTCTGCGGAAGATACAACTGTCCCAGAAGGCGAGACTTCCTCAACTTCTGCTGCAAAATCAGCATGCTGTCCGAGCCTGGCAATAAACAACTACCAGCCTGTCATGGTTGCAACCCCATCTACAAACACTGAAGCTGTTCTCTCACCTTTGGGAGCTGCAACGGCAATGGATTTGCTAATAGAACAATCCACTCAGCCGCTAGCACAAGAAACAAAGAAACCTCAAGAAGCTCTGGTAGTGTTTGACGAGGAAGTCGAAGCACTCGACCCTCAAGATGGTATTCCAAACTTCGTTGACCTCCAACCGGCACCTCTGAAGATAGAAGACGGAGGCCAGGCCACAGTCGATGAACTAATAGAAGTCAACCTGGGAAATGAGAAGGACCCTAGGCCTACCTTCCTCAGCGCCCAACTATCCCCAGAAGAACGGGAGCTGTACATCCAACTGCTGCTAGAATATCGGGATTGCTTTGCCTGGACTTACAAAGAGATGCCAGGTCTAAGCCCCGCTGTCTCACAACATGAGCTAACAATCAGCCCTGAGGCCGAACCGGTGAAGCAACCACCGCGGCGCATGAGGCCAGTGCTCATCACCCAAATTTATGCTGAAGCCGACAAGCTCATTGACGTGGGATTTGTTGAAGAAAACCAGTACACCACGTGGCTGGTGAATATCATCCCCGTGAAAAAGAAGAATGGACAGATCCGGATATGTGTCGACTTCCGGGATCTGAATAAAGCCTGCCCCAAGGATGACTTTCCGGTGCCAATAACTGAAGTCATGATTGATGCTACGACCGGCTATGAGGCCCTATCATTCATGGATGGATCGTCCGGCTACAATCAGATTTGGATTGCGGAGGATGACCGAGTCCATAATGCTTTCTGAACCCCTAAAGGCATTTATCATTACAAGAGAATGCCGTTCGGACTGAAGAATGCTGGCGCAACCTATCAGCGCGCGATGATCAAAATCTTTGACGAGCTGCTCTACCACAAGGTTGAATGCTACATAGATGACCTGGTGGTCAAGACCAAAAGAAAAGAAGATCATCTGCAAGACCTCCGGATTGTTTTTCAGAGGCTGAGGCAGCATGAGCTGAAGATGAACCCTATGAAATGTGCGTTCGGAGTGTCGAGCGGAAAATTCTTAGGTTTCATCGTCCGATATCTGGGAATCGAGATAGACCCTGCAAAGATCAAAGCAATTTAGGAGTTACCTCCGCCAAGGAACATCTCCGAGCTGAGATCACTACAGGGCCGCTTAGCTTATATCCGGCGGTTCATTTCCAATTTTTCAGAGCGATGTCAGCCTTTTCACAAGTTGATGATGAAAGAGGTTCCCTTTTATTGGGATGAAGATTGCCAGGCAACCTTTGACAAGCTAAAAGACTACCTGAAAACTCCTCCAGTGCTGGGCGCACCGGTGAAAGGACGACCATTGATACTGTATATAGCAGCTACAAATAATTCTCTGGGGGCAATGCTGGCCCAGAATAATGAAGAAGGGAAAGAGCAAGCCCTCTATTACCTCAGTCGGAGACTGGTCAGAACTGAAGAGAAATATACTTATATTGAGAAGATATGTCTGGCACTGGTCTTCGTAGTTAAGAAGCTCCGACACTATATGTTGTCACATCAAATCAGCTTGGTGTCCAAAGAGGATCCCCTGAAGTACATCATGTCTCAACCGGCACTCAAAGGCCGCCTGGGCAAATGGGCGGTAATCCTTATGGAGTTTGATATCTCCTACGTGCCGCGCAAGGCTGTCAAGGGCCAAGCTATTGTAGACTTCTTCACTGAGCACCCAGTGCCCGGGGATTGCCCGTTGGAGCCGGAGCTTCCTGAAGATGAAACCCTAGAAGCCGTTCAAGTACAACCCACCTTATGGCAGCTATACTTTGATGGCGCTTCCAGAATCGACACCTCTACCACTGGATCAGCCAGAGTCAGGGCAGGAGCAGGCATAGTCCTGAAATCCCCAGAAGGAGAAGTGGTGCATACATCCTATTCCATAAACAAGCAATGCACAAACAATGAAGCGGAATATGAAGCCCTGATAATCGGGTTGCAAATTGCTCTGTCCATGGGAATTCAGATGCTGGAAGCATTCGGAGACTCCATGCTAGTTATAAAACAGCTGGAAGGAGAGTTCGATGTGCGAAAGCAAGAGCTCCTCCCCTATCACCAGTTGGCAACTCGCCTGATGTCAAGATTTTACTTCATCAGCATCAAGCACATCAATCAAGGTCGGAATGCTCAGGCAGACGCCCTCGCTAAGCTGGCCAGTTCATTGGCGGTCCCGCCAGACACAAGCCTGAATATAACAGTGATCAACCGCCGACAGGTCCCCAGCGTAACAGAGGTCTGGCCAACGAACAAGAGATGGAAGTAGCAGTCATCGAAGGGGTTCAGCAGCCCGATTGGCGAGAGCATCTCCTACGTTGGTTTCAACAGCAGCAACTTCCAAAAGAAAAGGAACAGAGAATGAAGCTCCTGAGGATCAAGGATTCTTACGAGATGAGAAGCGGGACTGATGAGGGCATCACTCACGATTCCCTCTGGCTCGGGACCTCCCTCCCCCTCCGCTGAGATCCAGGCCTGAGCTCCATCACTTCACCGCTCACTGCAGCACCTTGAGGATCATCTTTGTGCACTTGTTATCTTTATTTTAAGTCATATTCATGTAATTTGCCTTTTATTCGAGTCTTGTACCTAGGTTATTAAGTCATTTCCTTAAGTTGAGTCTCATTAGGCTATGGTGCTTACTATTGGGCCTACTTCCTTGGGCTAGGCCCATGGGCGCACCCCCCCTATCCCTTGGTTATCTATTAGTGTGTTAAGAGTCAGGGACTTATATGTAAAAGTGGGTTTCCTATAAATAGGACCCCAATCCCTCTTTTGAAGGTTAATGAACATTTGAATATTTGAGCATAAGTGCACCCCTCTCTCTCTCTAGCTCTCTCATTCTCTCTCTCTCTCTCTCTCTAGGGGGCGAACACCTCTCTCTCTCTTCCCCCCTTCTCTCTCTCTCCCTTGGGCGAACTTTCCCTTTCACCTCCCCCTTCCCCTGCCACCTCAGCTGCCACCTCACCCTCCACCCCTTCACCTCCCCTAGGCCACTTAATACTCATCAATTTCCTCCACTTCCCAAGCAACCCTTCCTATTCCCCATACACCTTCCCCACCTCCAAGACACCCATCCCTCTTCCCCAAGCAACCTTCCCACTCCCCCACACCCTCATTCATATCCCTTGACCATCCCAACCCCCACCGCACCACAAGTTGCGCACCACCCCTCACCATCTACACCCACCCCCTTGCCTTGGCCGACCCCTCCACCCCCCCTTCTCCAAGCTTTGGCCCTCTCTCCCCTCCACTCTCCTGCACCTCCATACTACCTGCTCCTCCCCTCTCTTCACCCCCACACAACCCTCCCCCATCTGCTATCACCACCACCCTTCCCTCCATTACCAAACTCCAGTCCCCCTTAACCTAACCCCACCACCATCCCCTTCATTTGGACACGTCTGCAAGTGGCAGAAGAAGGCCCGTCTTGCAGAAGCTCCCCCGAGTTCACACGGCGACATCTGAGGGCGTACCTTACTTTTCTGGAAAGGGCGTCCAGTCATCTTCGCAGGCGAGGTGATCCCATCCCGTTCCGAGTTTGGGGCTGTCCGGGAGAGCCAATCTCCCCCGACTGCGCAGAGCTCCATCAGCAGAGTTCCTGAACCCTGTTCAAAGCTACACCACGGCCGACGGTGGAAGATTCAAGCCGCGAGTTCTTCTACAAATATCTTCTTCCACCAGTCCACTTTCTGGATCAAGAAGCGGGAGTGCATTTGGCATCCGGAGGTCAGAGTTTTGGTCTTTCTTCCTCGACTGGTCAGGTCTGCCTCCCACAGTCGGCAGTGGCCTGCCCCCACTCATCGGCATCCCCCAGTCCACCCCGACCTCAGACGGCTTCCCCACCAGTTTTTCCGCGAAGAGGGCTTGTCCACGGATCCAGCACCTCTGACGGTTCAAGATTTGGCATCCGGGAGCGGCCGGGACAACTTCTGCAAGCTACTGTTTGTATCTGGTAGCTGCTGCGGCCAGACTCTGCAACCCGGTTCGTCGCTGCACCACGACTAACAGTGAAGGATTCCGACCAAGGGCCCTTCTTCAAAGTTCTTCCTCCACCTGTCTCCGACCAGAAGCAGGAAGTGGAACCACAGTCGGCATCCGGGAGCCAACGTTCCGATTTTTCCCCTTCAGTCGCGCGGGTCCGCCTTTCCCAGTCTGCAACGACCAGCTCCCATTCATCGGCATCCCCCAGTCCACCCCGACATCAGACGGCTTCCCCGTCAGTTTTGCAGCACAGAGGGATTGTCCACGGTTCCTGCAACCCTGACGGTTTGTGATTCGGAGTCCGGGGGCCACCGGAGCAATCTCTGCAACCTGCTGCATCAGAACAGAAGCTGTCAACCCCAAGTTCCATCGCCCTATTCGAACCCCCGCCGTGGCCAGCGACGACATCAGAAGAATTCAATAAAATTCAGAGGTGTCCTGGTTCCTGTTACAAAGAATTTCCCCCTGGTCTCTTCGTCAGAAAAATTCTTGAGTAGGAGCTACGGTTGCAACAGCGGCTTCCTATCGCTTCTCACAGCAAGCGAGCAGATTCAACATCGGCTTCCTCTCCCACGATTTCGGCGAGTTTCCCCTCCCGCCTGGCCGGCTTAGCGCCCCTCCCTGCGTGGAGGTAGTGTTTGCATGTAAACTTTACTTCCCCATCCCTAGTCCAACCCTCCTGTGTGAGGAGTAGTGTTTGTAATAAACAGCTCAAGCTTCATCGGCGCAGTGTGCGGGGAACCACACTTCCCCGCTCGCCCTCGTCTCCGTTCGGGGTTGGTTTCTTCAAACCAACCAGGTGAGCTCTACCCTTGCTCCTTATTCTTGTTCATTTAATATCTGCAAAACTTATTCGCTGGTTGGTGAGAGAGTGCCCGATCCCGGAACCACCACCCTTGTGTGGTCACCGTGGCCTTAGTGAGAGGAGTGTCCTAGTGCCCCCAAGGCACCCGGCTGCCCTTGTTTGTGGGCTTCCTATCTTCGGGAGGGTTAACTTTAGTGGTGCTGGTCCTCTAACCAGCCAGGGGCTTTCTCCACTACCTCGGCTCGGCATCATCGAGTCACCGCGGGAAACGGGTGTGTGCGGTGTAACGGCGACTCTCAAGTTGCTCTCAACCTTGTTGATTGTTACGAATAAAGTCCAAAGGTCTTTTGCTTGCTGCATTATTCGTGTCACATCAAGTGGTATCAGAGCAAGTTTTAGACTTGTCTCTACAAGCCTAGGTCCTAGGACAATTGCATTGCCATCCCATACCGGTCACCTTGTCTTTGTGCATGTCCACCCGTAGGGGTACCATATACCGGACCGATCCTTCTACTTCCGATCCACCTATGGATCCCAATTTCCAAGGCAACCAAAACATCCCTAGGGAAGCTCCCCAAACTCCTATGGATCGACTTGAGGCTGCCATCCAAATCCTCACGGAGCAAATGAATGGAATTTTCACCCGATTAGAGAGATTAGAAGAAGCTAGGGCCCCACCTAGGAACCATGCCCAAAGGGCTCCTCCTCCGCGGATTGAACATGAGAGGGAAGATCTAGATGATGAGTGGTATCGTGAGCAAGAGAGAGCCCCACAACCTCGATACCATGAGAGGCGACCACGTGAGGATCCGGATGACTTCCTACTAAGAATGATCAAAGTGGAAGCTCCTAATTTTGATGGGTCTCATAACCCTAGTACCTATAAAGAATGGGAGCATGGCATGGACCAATACTTTGATTGGTACCCCATGTCCGAGGAGAGAAAGGTTAGGTTGGCCAAGATGCACCTTCTTAAACTAGTCAAGACCTATTGGCTAAAGGTAGAAAGCCAAAGGAGGATCAGGCGTGAGGAACCCATTGACACTTAGATAGACATGAAAGATCAACTTAGGAATAAATATCTTCCCATCTCCTATAGCCAACTTCTCCTTGATGAATGACAAAGCCTTACCCAAGAGGGAAAGACCGTGGAAGAGTATATTGAGAAATTTGACTCATATCTCCTAAGGTGTGGTGTGGTCGAAGACCCAGCCATCACTTTATCCCGGTTTAGGAATGGTCTCCTTCCCCACATCAAACGGGAGCTTTTTATGAGGGAAGTGCATAGCTTGGAGATTGCCTATCAAATAGCACGTGATGTAGAGCGATTCTCTAGGAACCCAAGGTTTGCCCCCCCCAAGGGCCCGGGACCCCGTCCCAACCTGCCTCCTCTGTTAAGAACACCTCCTCCCAGTGGGGGAACCCCCACTCGGCCCTACCCCCAACCAACCACTCCCACCCCCACAAAGACCACTCCACTCAACCCTCCTCCCTGAAGGGAGTAATAAGGTGCACCCTTACCCAACCTCAAGAGAATGATTGGAGGAGGACTTCTATTTTTCACACCTTCATCAAAATCGGGGACCATGTTAGGAAGGTTATCCTAGACAACGGAAGTTGTGTCAATGCCGTGTCCCTGGACACCGTCAAGCTCCTCGAACTTACCCCAACACCCCACCCCAAACCATATCGTGTATCATGGATAAACAACCATTCCCTACCCGTCAACACATGTTGTCTTATCCCCATCACCTTCTCATCCTACCAAGAGCAAATATGGTGTGACATCATACCTATGGCTGTAGGAAGCATCCTGCTAGGGAGACCTTGGATATATGATGTTAATGCTACCATCTATGGGAAAACAAACACGTGCACCTTTGAACACAAGGGGAAGACCATTCGCCTCAACCCTTCCCCACCCCGAAAGGACCCACCCTCCAAGGGAATTCTCCCCACACCACCTCAAAACCCAGGGGTCCCATCACCCCCAACCCAACCAACAAGCCAACTGTCCACCCATGAGAGTCCCACTAAAGGCCTGCACCTCATCACTAAACAAGAACTCGAGGAAGAGGTAGCTCTCGGAACACCCATATACGCTGTGGTCATATGCCTAGGGGAATCCACCCCCTCCAACCCTCATCCCGTGGAAATACACCCTCTCCTAGAAGAATTCAAGGACGTGTTCCCCGAGGAGCTCCCCGATCAACTGCCACCCATGAGGGATGTCCAACATGCTATTGACCTTGTCCCAGGGGCCACCCTCCCAAACCTTCCCCACTATCGCCTCAACCCCACTGAACATGCTGAACTGAGGAGACAAGTGGAGGAACTCATTAGAAAAGGCTTCCTTCGTCTTAGTAAAAGTCCTTGTGCTGTCCCAACCCTCCTCACACCAAAGAAAGATGGGACATGGCGAATGTGTATTGATAGCAAAGCCATCAACAAGATTACCGTCAAATATAGGTTCCCCATACCTAGACTTGACGATATTCTAGACATGCTAGCTGGAGCCACCATTTTTTCAAAGATAGACCTTAAGAGTGGTTACCACCAAGTAAGGATAAGGCTTGGGGATGAATGGAAAACAGCCTTCAAAACCAAAGATGGACTCTATGAATGGCTGGTGATGCCTTTTGGGCTCTCTAACGCCCCAAGCACATTTATGCGCCTTATGACCGAGGTCCTTAGGCCCTATATTGGAGTCTTCCTGGTAGTCTATTTTGATGATATCCTCATCTACAGCTAGTCCAAGGAAGCCCACCTCAGTCATCTTAGGCAAGTCTGTACCACCCTTAGGAAGGAGAGTCTCTTTGCCAATTTGGGAAAATGTCACTTCATGACAAAGTCCATTACCTTCCTTGGGTATGTTGTCTCCACCGACGGGGTATCCATGGACCCTGAAAAGGTCCAAGCCATCCTCGATTGGCCAGAGCCCCGCACTCTCCATGAAGTCCGGAGCTTTCATGGGTTAGCCACCTTTTACCGTAGGTTCATCCGTGGGTTCAGCACCGTCACAGCCCCTATCACCGACTGCCTCAAAAAGGGGACCTTTGTGTGGACCAAGTCAGCATCTAGGGCCTTTCAAGAGCTCAAAGAGAGAATGACCCAAGCCCCTGTCTTATGCCTCCCTGATTTCTCCAAAGTTTTTGAGGTGACTTGTGATGCCTCTGGGGTAGGAATTTGCGGGATCCTTAGCCAGGAAGGATACCCAGTGGCCTACTTTAGTGAGAAGTTGTGTGATGCCAGGATGAGATACTCCACCTACGATAAGGAATTTTATGCCGTGGTACAATCCCTCCGGCATTGGAGACACTATCTCTTGCCTAAAGAATTTGTCATATTTTCTGATCATGAGGCCCTAAAATACCTCAACTCCCAGCAGAAACTGAATGCCCGGCATGCCCGATGGGTCGAGTACATCCAGTCCTACACTTTTGTGATCAAACATAAGGCTGGAAGCGAGAATCGTGCCGCGGATGCGCTCAGTAGGAGAATCTCCTTGCTAGCTACCATTCGGGCGGAGGTCATAGGGTTTGAAAGGATCAAGGAAGAATATCCGAATTGTCCTGACTTTGGGCATGTCCATACCCTCTTGAGCACCCAACCACTCCAGGAGCACCAAAGTTTTATCCTAGAGGATGGGTTCATTTTTAGAGGCCATAAGCTGTGCATACCTCGAACCTCACTGCGGGATTTGTTAGTCTGGGAGTTACATGCAGGAGGTCTGGCGGGACACTTTGGGGTTCATAAAACTATTGCATTGGTTGAGGGACAGTTCTACTGGCCAAGTCTCAAAAGGGATGTAGCCAAAATTGTGGGGCAGTGTCGTACTTGTGCTACAGCCAAGCAAGTAAAGCAGAATACTGGCCTATACACCCCTCTCCCTGTCCCAGACCGACCATGGCAGGATTTGAGTATGGACTTTGTCTTAGGCCTGCCTAGGACCTAGAGGAAGCATGATTCCATCTATGTCGTGGTGGATAGGTTCTCAAAAATGGTTCATTTTATCCCTTGCTCTAAGACTTCAGATGCCTCCCACGTAGCCCGCCTGTTCTTTGATGAGGTGGTCCGCCTCCATGGCCTGCCCAAGACCATCATTTCAGATAGGGACGTCAAATTCACCAGTTACTTTTGGAAGACCCTCTGGCATCTAATGGGGACCCTGCTTAAGTTTTCCACGGCCTATCACCCTCAAACTGATGGCCAGACCGAAGTCGTCAATCGGAGCCTAGGGAATCTCTTGCGGTGCCTTGTTGAGGACCGCCCTGGAAATTGGGATCTCATCCTACCTCAAGCCGAGTTTGCATACAATAATTCCACCAATAGGTCCATAGGCATGAGTCCCTTCGAAGCTGTGCATGGTTACAAGCCTAGGAAGCCAACAGATCTCATTCCCCTACCCCCGCATGCTAGGGTGTCCATCACTGCTGAGTCTTTTGCACAACACCTTAGAGAGTTGCATGAGGATATTCGCAAAAACATCAACAAGAGCAATGAGATTTACAAGAGGTCAGCTGATTCCCACCGCCGCCACCAAGAATTCCAAGTAGGTGATTTTGTGATGGTGAGAACTGAGAGGCTATTCCCTGGGAATACATCAAAGTTGAGGTCTCGTGGAGCTGGCCCCTTCCAGGTGCTGAGATGACTTGGCACCAATGCTTATGTGTTAGACCTCCCTGAAGAATACGGAGTAAGTCCCACATTCAATGTGGCTGACCTGGTACCCTACAAGGGCCCCACGGTGACACCCAGTGAGGAACTCCAGCCTACTCCACCCCTTGAGAGCGCCCCCACACCTCAGAGAGCTCCAGCCAGCTTGAGAAACCAGCGTGACAAAGTGGAGCGGATATTAGATGAACAGGTCACCAATACACGGAGCAAGGCGTATGAGCGATACCTGGTCAGGTGGAAGGGACGCCCCCCTTCGGATGACACATGGGTGAGTCGGGAGGACCTCCAGCGGTTGGACCCCGACCTCTTGGAGCAGTATCACAGCAGGGAGAACCCCTACTCGACAGAGTCGAGCTCTTCGCGGCCCGGGGGAATTGATGAGGGCATCACTCACGATTCCCTCTGGCTTGGGACCTCCCTCCCCCTCCACTCTCCTACACCTCCATACTACCTGCTCCGCCCCTCTCTTCACCCCCACACAACCCTCCCCCATTGCTATCACCACCACCCTTCCCTCCATTACCAAACTCCAGTCCCCCTTAACCTAACCCCACCACCATCCCCTTCATTTGGACACGTCTGCAGGTGGAAGAAGAAGGCCCGTCTTGCAGAAGCTCCCCCGAGTTCACACGGCTACATCTGAGGGTGTACCTTACCTTTATGGAAAGGGCGTCCAGTCATCTTCGCAAGCGAGGTGATCCCATCCCGTTCCGAGTTCGGGGCTGTCCGGAAGAGCCAATCTCCCCCGACTGCGCAGAGCTCCATCAGCAGAGTTCCTGAACCCTGTTCAAAGCTACACCACGGCCGACGGTGGAAGATTCAAGCAATGAGTTCTTCTACAAATATCTTCTTCCACCAGTCCACTTTCTGGATCAAGAAGCGGGAGTGCATTTGGCATTCGGAGGTCAGAGGTTTGGTCTTTCTTCCTCGACTGGTCGGGTCTGCCTCCCACAGTCGGCAGTGGCCTGCCCCCACTCATCGGCATCCCCCAGTCCACCCCGACCTCAGATGGCTTCCCCACCAGTTTTTCCGCGAAGAGGGATCGTCCACGGATCCAGCACCTCTGACGGTTCGAGATTTGGCATCCGGGAGCAGCCGGGACAACTTCTGCAAGCCACTGTTTGTATCTGGTAGCTGCTGTGGCCAGACTCTGCAACCCGGTTCGTCGCTGCACCACAACTAACAGTGAAGGATTCCGACCAAGGGCCCTTCTTCAAAGTTCTTCCTCCACCTGTCTCCGACCAGAAGCAGGAAGCGGAACCACAGTCGGCGTCCGGGAGCCAACGTTCCGATTTTTCCCCTTCAGTCGCGTGGGTCTGCCTTTCCCAGTCTGCAGCGACCAGCTCCCATTCATCGGTGTCCCCCAGTCCACCCCGACATCGGACGGCTTCCTCGTCAGTTTTGCAGCACAGATGGATTGTCCACGGCTCCTGCAACCCTGACGGTTCGTGATTCGGAGTCCGGGGGCCACCGGAGCAATCTCTGCAACCTACTGCATCAGAACAGAAGCTGTCAACCCCAAGTTCCATCGCCCTATTCGAACCCCCGCCGTGGCCAGCGACGACATCAGAAGAATTCAATAAAATTCAGAGGTGTCCTGGTTCCTGTTACAAAGAATTTCCCCCTAGTCTCGTCATCAGCAAAATTCCTGAGTAGGAGCTACGGTTGCAACAGCGGCTTCCTATCACTTCTCACAGCAAGCGAGCAGATTCAACATCGGCTTCCTCTCCCATGATTTCGGCGAGTTTCCCCTCCCGCCTGGCCGGCTTAGCGCCCCTCCCTGCGTGGAGGTAGTGTTTGCATGTAAACTTTACTTCCCCATCTCTAGTCCAACCCTCCTGTGTGAGGAGTAGTGTTTGTAATAAACAGCTCAAGCTTCATCGGCGCAGTGTGCGGGGAACCACACTTCCCCGCTCGCCCTCGTCTCCGTTCGGGGTTGGTTTCTTCAAACCAACCAGGTGAGCTCTACCCTTGCTCCTTATTCTTGTTCATTTAATATCTGCAAAACTTATTCGCTGGTTGGTGAGAGAGTGCCCGATCCCGGAACCACCACCCTTGTGTGGTCACCGTGGCCTTAGTGAGAGGAGTGTCCTAGTGCCCCCAAGGCACCCGGCTGCCCTTGTTTGTGGGCTTCCTATCTTCGGGAGGGTTAACTTTAGTGGTGCTGGTCCTCTAACCAGCCAGGGGCTTTCTCCACTACCTCGGCTCGGCATCATCGAGTCACCGCGGGAAACAGGTGTGTGTGGTGTAATGGCGACTCTCAAGTTGCTCTCAACCTTGTTGATTGTTGCGAATAAAGTCCAAAGGTCTTTTGCTTGCTGCATTATTTGTGTCACATCAGGGACCTTGTTCCGAATTATGGCAGATGCCCGAAGGAAAGTCCTACTCCGTTGCTTGTCTTCAGCAGAAGCGGGACAGGTGATGCAAGAGGTCCATGCAGGATCAGCTGGAGCACACCAGGCTGGCCCGAAGAT
The DNA here is from genome assembly GCA_022559845.1 of Amorphophallus konjac. Classification (NCBI taxonomy): domain Eukaryota; kingdom Viridiplantae; phylum Streptophyta; class Magnoliopsida; order Alismatales; family Araceae; genus Amorphophallus; species Amorphophallus konjac. The sequence continues at coordinate 80,447,608 of CM040129.1, forward strand.
GAAAATTGAGATAAAGAAATTGGGCTATTATTGGCCCACTATATTTGATGATTGCTGCAAGTTTGCCAAAGCTTGTCAGAAGTGTCAAGAACACGCTAATGTGGCAAGGAGGCCTCCAGTGCCGCTGCATCCCACCCTACCAAGCTGGCCGTTTGCTCAGTGGGGCACAGACGTAGTAGGGCCGCTACCAGCATCTTCATCAGGGTGCAGATACATCTTAGCAGCTACAGATTACTTCTCCAGATGGGCGGAGGCAGTAGCACTAAGAGATGTGACGGGAGAACTAGTTGCAAGGTTCTTCCGGCAGAATGTGATATTTCGGTTCGGGATCCCAGCCGAATCATCTCTGATAATGGCAGTCATTTTAGGAACCAGAAGGTTTATCGGCTGGCCGACAAATACAAAATCGACTGGAGGACATCGTCCCCCTACAACCCTCAGGCCAATGGACTCGCAGAAGCCTTTAATAAGACATTATGTACATTGCTGGCGAAGACTGTCAAGTCTAATAAAAAAGATTGGGAAGAAAGGATGTACGAAGCACTTTGGGCCAATCGTACTGTCTACAAGACCCCAACCGGCTGTTCACCTTTCTCCCTCGTCTATGGGTCGGAAGCTGTAGTGCCCATTGAACTTGAAGTTCCTTCATTGCGAGTTGCCATCCAGCACGGACTAGTCAGTGGTGAGCAGACCAATGCAGAAAGAAGATTAGAGGAGCTCGCTGAGCTCGAAGGAAAACACCTCCGGGCACAACAAAACATCCAACTCTACCAAGCTCGCATGGCCCGTGCTTTTGACAAGCTAGTCAAGGGTCGAGAATTCAAGAAAGGAGACCTGGTAATGGTTAAAAGAAGAGAAGTGATGGCCTCCAACCCCAAAGGGAAGCTGGTCGAAAACTGGGTCGGGCCGTATATCGTCCGCCGAGTGTATGAAGGGGGTGCCTACGTCCTTGTAGACCATAAAGGAGTCATTCAGTTCTCTCCCCTCAACGGAAAACACATTAAGCTGTATCATGCAGCGCAGCCAACATATCCCGAGTGATCGATCAGAGCTAACTTTTCCTTGGTTAGTGGCACTCCGCCCTAATCAAGCTACCTCTTCTCTTTGGTTTAGTGGCACTCCGCCCTAACCGAGCTACCCTCTCCTTGGTCCAGTGGCATTCCGCCCTGATCGAGCTACCCTTTCATTGGTCCAGTGGCATTCCACCCTGATTGAGCTACTCTTCTCCTTGGTTTAGTGGCACTCCGCCCTAACCGAGCTACCTTTTCCTTGGTTTAGTGGCACTCCGCCCTAACCGAGCTATCATTTCCTTGGTCTAGTGGCACTCCGCCCTGATCAAGCTACATTTTCCTTAGTTTAGTGGCATTCCGCCCTGACCGAGCTACCCTTACATTGGTTTAGTGGCACTCCGCCCTGATCAAGCTACCTTCCCTTGATCCAGTGGCATTCTGCCCTGATCGAGCTACCTTTTCCTTGCTTTAGTGGCATTCCGCACTAACCGAGCTACCCTCTCCTTGGTCCAGTGGCATTCCGCTTTAACCGAGCTACCTTTTCCTTGGTTTAGTGGCACTCCGCCCTAACCGAGCTATCCTTTCCTTGGTCTAGTGGCACTCCACCCAGATCAAGCTACCTTTTCCTTGGTTTAGTGGCATTCCGCCCTGACCGAGCTACCCTTACCTTGGTCCAGTGGCATTCCGCCCTGATCGAGCTACTCTTCCCTTGATCCAGTGGCATTTCACCCTGATCGAGGTACCTTTTCCTTGGTTTAGTGGCATTCCGCTCTAACTGAGCTACCCTCTCCTTGGTCCAGTGGCATTCCGCCCTGATCGAGCTACCTTTTCCTTAGTCTAGTGGCACTCCGCCCTGATCAAGCTACCTTCTCCTTGGTCCAGGGGCATTCTACCCTGATCGAGCTACTCTTCTCCTTGGTTTAGTGGCACTCCGCCCTAACCGAGCTACTCTTCTCCTTGGTTTAGTGGCACTCCGCCCTAACCGAGCTACCTTTACCTCGGTTTAGTGGCACTCCGCCCTAACCAAGCTACCCTCCTCCTTGGTTTAGTGGCATTTCGCCCTGATCAAGCTACCCTTTTCTTGGTTTAGTGGCATCTCGCCCTGATCAAGCTACCTTCCCTTGGTCTAGTGGCATTCTGCCCTGATCGAGCTACTGTTCTCCTTGGTTTAGTGGCACTCCGCCCTAAACAAGCTACTCTTCTCCTTGGTTTAGTGGCACTCCGCCCTGATCGAGCTACCTTCCCTGGGTTTAGTGGCACTCCGCCCTAACCGAGCTACCCTTACCTTGGTTTAGTGGCACTCCGCCCTAACCAAGCTACATTTTCCTTGGTTTAGTGGCACTCCGCCCTGACCGAGCTACCTTCCCTTGGTTTAGTGGCATTCTGCCCTGATCGAGCTACCCTTTCCTTGGTTTAGTGGCACTCCGCCCTAACCGAGCTACCTTCCCTTGGTCCAGTGGCATTTCGCCCTAATCGGGCTACCTTTTCCTTGGTCTAGTGGCATTCTGTCCTGATCAAGCTTCCAAAGGATACGCCGCACCACCATTACGAGCCTTAAGTTCGGACTGGCACGAAAGCCCTTCCTTGCGTTAGCATTATCTCCCCGCTAACGAATAAACCCGTGTCAGCTGAAGACTTTGTGCCCGAGCTGGCATTCTCACATTGTTGCCACTACGAGCCATCTATTGTCGACCAGGAGTCGAACATCACACTTCGACCTGCCACCCTATACATATCAAAAAAAAAAAGAGAAAGAAAAGAAAATGGGGTTAAAAATAGAGATACCCCGCCAGACTTGCTCCTATATTAGGACAAGTGCAAAAATGGCTATAACCCAGCTGTGGCGAAAAGTCGAAGGGGCGCTGCAGGCAAAATCGGGTACCCCGCCGTGCGAAAACCCGAAAGGACGCGCGGGCAAAAGTAAGAGGGGGCTGGCTCCGACGAAAACCCGAAAGGGCGCTTGAGTCAGTAAAGTGGTAATTTCCAAATTCCTCTCCTATTCTCCACCCAATGAAAATCCGAAAGGGACAACCATCAAAGTCCCACCGGAAATCCTTTAACAAACCCACATTCGACCTTCGTCATCATCGGCGAGGTCGGGTGATCTCTACCCTCAACTTGGACCTTATGTCCCTGTTGATAATCCCATCTTCGCTTCGGCATGTGACCCGTGCTGATGAATAAACCCACATTCGACCTTCGTCATCATCGGCGAGGTCGGGTGATATCTACCCTCAACTTGGACCTTACGTCCCTATTGATAGTCCCATCTTCGCTTCAGCATGTGACTCATGTTGATGAATAAACCCGTGGTCGACCCTCGTCATCATCGGCGAGATCGGTCTATCTCTACCCTTAACTTGGACTTTTCGTCCCATTAATAACCCTACCTTTGCCTCGGCATGTGGCCCATGCCGATGAACAAACCCACGTTCGACCCTCGTCATCATCGACAAAATCGGTCGATCTTTACCCCTAACTCGGATCTTACATCCTTATTAATAGACCATATCCTTTGCTTCAATATCTAACCAGTGTCGACAGACCGAAGCAGGGTCCAATCCTTGTCATCATCGACAAGGCCAGTCAATATTTTCGAGGTCTAGTTCTTCTACATCCCGAATTCAAAAAAAAAAAAAGAAATTGGTGTTCAAAATAGAGATACCCCGCCAGACTTGCTCCTATATTAGGACAAGTGCAAAAATAGCTATAACCCAGCTGTGGCAAAAACCCGAAAGGGCGTCGCAGGCAAAATCGGGTACCCCGCCGCGTGAAAACCCGAAAGGGCACGCGGGCAAAAGCAAGAGGGGGCTGGCCTCGGCGAAAATCTGAAAGGGCGCTTAGGTCAGTAATGTGAATAAAAAAATTTGAATGACGAATAGTGATGATTCATTCTCTGTCCGGAAGACCCCTTACGAGGTCGATAGAGAATTTTCATCCGATACCCCGCCTATATACATCTATTGTCTACCCTTTTCGAACCTTGTCACCATCGACAAGATCGGTCGATACCCTATCCGGTTTTTGTCACCATCGGCAAGACCGTCTACCCTTTTCGACCCTTGTCACCATCGGCAAGACCGTCTACCCTTTTCGACCCTTGTCACTATCGGCAAGATCGGTCGCTACCCTCTCCGGTTTTTATCACCATCGACAAGACCGTCTACCCTTTTCGACCCTTGTCACCATCGGCAAGATCGGTCGCTACCCTCTCCGGTTTTTGTCACCATCGGCAAGACCGTCTACCCTTCTCGACCCTTGTCACCATCGGCAAGATCGGTCGCTACCCTATCCTGTTTTTGTCACCATCGGCAAGACCGTCTACCCTTTTCGACCCTTGTCACCATCGGCATGATCGGTCGCTACCCTATCCGGTTTTTGTCACCATCGGCAAGACCGTCTACCCTTTTCGACCCTTGTCACCATCGGCAAGATCGGTCGCTACCCTATCCGGTTTTTGTCACCATCGGCAAGACCGTCTACCCTTTTCGACCCTTGTCACCATCGGCAAGATCGGTCGCTACCCTATCCGATTTTTGTCACCATCGGCAAGACCGTCTACCCTTTTCGACCCTTGTCACCATCGGCAAGATCGGTCGCTACCCTATCCGGTTTTTGTCACCATCGGCAAGACCGTCTACCCCTTTTCGACCCTTGTCACCATCGGCAAGATCGGTCGCTACCCTATCCAGTTTTTGTCACCATCGGCAAGACCGTCTACCCTTTTCGACCCTTGTCACCATCGGCAAGATCGGTCGCTACCCTACCCAGTTTTTGTCACCATCGGCAAGACCGTCTACCCTCTTCGACCCTTGTCACTATCGACAAGATCGGTCGCTACCCTAGTCCGGCTCTTGTCATCATCGTCAAGACCGTCTACCCTTTTTCGACCTTCGTCATCATCGACAGGACCAGTCGCTACCCATTCTCGGGTCTTGCCATCCTCGGCAGGACCGCTTACCCGTCAGTTTTGATATACCCTCTTGAGTCCCCCGGACTCTCGGCTGGCGTAGGCCGTTGTTAGTCTCGAGAAAAGTCACGGCGCGGTGGAGCGAACACCTCACCCCTTTGCTGAAGGCATGAGCGCTCTCCTGCCCTAGTGACTCATACACTCGGATTAGAAACAACGGGCGAATCGAAGAGAAAAGAATAATGACAAGATGGAGTCTTCATTCAAAAAGCACGATGGAGATTTTCCATTACTATGAAGTGAAAGGTACATGTTACACGGGCCATCCCCCGGAGTACATGAAGTGCGTCAAAAAGGGAGCAAATAAAGAGAAAAAAAGACTACGGCAGCGGGCGTCAGAAGATGTCCTCCAGCGTAGGAATACCCAGGGAAGGATGGCGGGTCAGTTCCTGCAATCAAAACTCGGTGGCCTCCAGCTCAGATAGCTTCTCCTCGAGGGAAGCAGCTTGTCCCTCGGCCATCTCTACATCCTCCACCTTCTGGACTCCCAGGCGATCTACTTCTTCAAGTTCGGCCTCTACCCTTGAAAGTTCGGCCTGTAATGCCGCCATCCGGGCCGTCAAGAAGCTTCGGCGCTGTAAAGAGGCATTGGCTTCATCCCTCATCCTCGCCGCAGTCTCTTGCAGAGAAATAAGAGCTACTCGGCTTTCAGCCCGCTCCAATGATATGGTCGCCAGCTGGTCAGCTGCTTCCCGGCCTAGAAATTCCCTCCTGTTTACATACTTCAGGAGCAGGATCACCCGTGGAGTCCAGTCGTCCATGGGACAGCCGAAGGCCAACAGCGAGCGGGATGGATGCTCTATCAAGCCCCTCAGTTGAACATAAGTTAAATCCCTGCTGGCCGTTACGGTCTGCTGGAGGGTCCCCAGAAACTGCCACACAAAGTCACTTGAAGATTGAAGACCAAGTGGCGATGTCTCGGGCAGTTCAAATTCCACTCTGCTATCCACGGCAGCCCAGATATCATCGGCCGTCCCGGAAGATGACGATGGCATGAGCTACAGACCACTGCTGTGAGGAACAAGCGTGCTGGCAGATACGGTGGCCGGAGCCTCAATAACAGCAATCTCTTTTCTTACCCCCTGGGATGGAGATGCAACAGAAACATCGAGAGCCGAAGACATCTGCTCTTCAATGATCTCTCCGGCTTCTATTTTAGGAAGACCATCCTTTTCTAGAGTTGATTGTTGTGCAGCCTCCATTGGTTGAGAATCCCCGGCTGCCACCGAACTACCAACTTCCACAAGTGCTCCGGGTCCGACTGGAACCATTGCCGTTGCATAGTCCTTTGGGTATCGAAATGCGATAGGCTGCAGGATGGATGGAAGGGTTGCATGGCCCGTTCCCAGAGCCGGGAGTGGTATCTGCACCGTCATGGTTGGCAGCGCCACCTCAGCCTGCATCAGAAATATATATACATTAAAAAATGAGGCTGGAGGGAAGATAAAGAAGAATAGCAAACACCGACCCTGGGTAGGTCCTTACCTCAGCGGGTACTAAGCGCAAATCTTTAAGAGCAGCTCCCCCGGCACTGGCCTCTTCACTCTCAAGCGATAATGACGGCTCGGGACCGCCCCACGACAACCGGGCCGGGCTGAAAGTCAGATAATCACTTTCATAGGCTGAGGACGCCCCGGCGTCATCGATCTCGAGATCAATCAGTGAGAGCTCGTCACTGGAGCCGCCACCATAATCTACCTGCTCAGAGGAAGAGGATCCCTCTGCTCTCTCAGGACGCTCCGCCGTCGGAGCAGGAGCCTCGCCAGCAGGAGCATCACCCTCGGCAGGAACTTCCCCGGTGCTCTCCGCACCAGGGGCAACAATAGATGACACCTCAAGAGCAGGTCTGCCCTGCCCCGAGGGGATCGCCTCCTCTACACCCTCCGAGCCCGGAAGTAATGACGGTTGTATATCAACTGCAATTTACGGCAAGAAGGGGTCAAGCTAGCTAAAGACATGAAGATTTGCGGTGCTATTGCAACTAAACTATAGATTACCTTCCATCTCCTGCCTGGGTGTTGGAGAGGGCAGATCCCTTTCTACGGGAGCAGTAGGGACTTCCCATGCCCCGTCCCTAGCCGCTACATCTGCCGTCACCTCCAGCCCGACGACCGCGGCAACTGTGTCAGCAACCGTCAGCATGGGCTAGCCAAGGCAGTCGAAACAAGCTAATGCACCTTGAAGAGAAAAAGAGCCTACCTTCAGCCTCTAGCCCTTGCGTGCGGGAAGCTTCAAACTCTTCAAAAGATACAACCGAAGGAAGGACGGTTGCCGATTCCTTCTCTGCAGCCTTCTTTCGGCGTGCCCGTGTCACCCGGGTCACCGCCGCTTTCGCCTTTCCGACGGCCTCTCTCAGCTGGGACTGAGTCCTCTTCCTTGAATCCCCAGGAGGCAGTGGCGTCGTGGTCGGGGCAGGCTCAGGAACTTCAAAATATGTTGGCTTTTGGGCCTTTATGATCAGTTCCCTGAAGTGCTGGGTCTCCTCCGAAGTCGGTCGGACTGCACATGCACAAAGGTGAGAATGACACACCACAATGAAAAGAAGAAGCTGGCCAAAAGGCCTGAATGAAGAAATGGAACATACTTGCCTGTCCCGTATAAAAGGGGAAGAGAGGCCAATAAAATAGCGATGGCGTTTTGTCCCTCGAAGCCGCCTCACGAATAAGCCAGCATAGATCTCCAATCTTTTCGCTCGGTTCGGCCAGCAGTGCCAGATCCTCATGACCACGAGAGGATAGGAGATAATATTGGCTCAGATGGTCCAGCCCCCACCTGTCTGCATATTTGAATGAAATCTGAAGAGGATGGTCCAGGATGGCTTCACTCGGACCGCCCACCGACAGGCCATGCGACCGAAGGAGTGCAAATAGCCAGGGAGTGTTGTCGTACAAGGCATCCCACCTGTCTTCCTTGCGAATGAAAGTCCGATAGGGATACAACCTATCCACCTCGGGACGCCAGTCGGCCACAGCCGCGATGGGCTCCTCTACCGGTAAAGGGAGTTGTTGGAGAATCACCCTCTCACTGCTTACCCGGCATAAACCCCGAAGGGTCTTCACATAATCATCCTTGTTGATCGGGGGCAGCTTCGGTTCAACTTTCATCTTGCGGCCTTTCACAATCTTGCGGGCCTCCATATAGGCCTTCACTTCTGTATTGGTACAAGACTTCAACTTCTTCAAATAAGAGGCTTCAATGTCAAGAATCGGCTCCGGTTGGGAAGCTAAAAGCCTGTGCTCCGCCACGGCCCAGCACTCTCTCCGGGAATTCCTATAAAATTCCGTCCGCTCGTTCCACCACTTGACGTATTCAGGCGTGACGCGAGGGAAGCGCGCAGGGGTGGGCACTCGAAAAGAAACATCTTCACGACGATGGAAAAAGTCCCACCATATTCGGGCATCGTCGTTTGAAACCTGCCCGGCCCTATGCCTGTTGGGCAATGCAAATTGTGAAGAAGAATGTGGAATCTGCTGGTCGTAGCCAAAGTTCCGACTAAACTGGAACGGGTAATACGGCTCCAACCACAGAATGCCACTCTTGCGAAATATAAGGACACTAGGCCTGATGGCCAGTGCCCAATCAATCAACTCCGGCTCCAGAATAGGCTTGGTATATTTGGCCTTGGAAATCGGATGGATGTACTCCTCAGTCTCAAACAGCTTGCACTGCCTCGTCCTGTTCGTCAGCGGGCTCGAATGGGCAGCTAAGCTCCAGAAATGAAGAGCCCCAGGCGAATCCATGGGAATGCGAGCCAATTTACCCCGAATGGCGTAGAGTTGCTCCGCTAGTAAAGATGGCTCAGCACTCGCAAACTCTATCATACGCGGGACCAGAGGAACCACTTGTAATGCCCGAGGAGCTGCTTCCGAAAACAGGGTGCAGACCCAAGCATTAAAGAAATGTAACGGGCCAACCGTCCGAAGGCTTCTGGGGAGACGCGTCTTGTGCAAGTCTCCCAACATCTAGTAAATGAGGCACAAAGCCACTAGGCAAAGGGACAGCTTGATGCCCCAAGCCATAAGACAGGCCGGGTAAATGGCCTCCGCCCTAATCATGCTCTCATCACCTTGAGGAAGAGCGAAAGAACAAAGCCAATAAACCAGATATGCAGCACAGTGAGTGACTGCATCAACACCAGTAGGGTTTAGGTTTTCCCCCTGCCCTCCTTTTGAAGAAGATGATGAAGCGGCCTGGCGTCGCACCCTCTTCTTCCGCTTCTGGGCCACGAGTGCTATTGGAGAAAATCATCATACTTATCCTTCCCCTAAAAGAAATATTGGAGCCAGGCGCCCATCCGCACTCTTCACTTCTCACCCGGCTTCCGAGCTTCCCTCGTATCGTGCGACGAATGAAAAAGGGTGCGATACGCCTTCATCAGATACCGATAGGCGTAGCCCGCCAAATACCGACCGTCACCGTCGGTCTGGTCTTTCAGCCAGTCAGGCCAGCAAACTTCTTCATACGGTTCCCCGTCAATGGGTAGGCCACTGAGCTGCGATAGACTCCACAAGTCTAAAGAGGTCTCCCCCTCTGAAGTGTAGAAAGTGTTATATTCAGGGCAAAATACCTCGATCATTCCACAACACAAGCCCCGTGAGATTGGGTACCGGTACCTTGAAGCGTACACGCTGTGATATATGCCGGCCCTGGTCAGAAGAGGAGCGTAATGATGCAGCACGTAGTCTGTGAACTCCACTGCTCCGGGCCTGAATGCATGAGCGTCTGTAGCTTTCAGCTTAGCGAACCACCCCACTGATATCTGGTGCTTGAAGCGAACTGCCAAGCAGTCCAGCAAGAACGATTCATCTCTATATCCCCATCTCAACGGGGCAAGGAATAAACCAAAGATCGGCTTCTCACGATCCACTCTGCCCGCGGAGTCATTCCACCGAGCGGGTACGAACTCGGGAGCTCTAGTCAGCAATCCGTCTGCCGGAGCCAGGTCTTGCAGCCCCAGCACAGCGCTCCATTTCCTGACCTCCCTGGGGAGATAGATGGGTCTTCCCCGCATCACACATTCGGCCGGGCTGTCTCTCTCCACCAGCAAGGCCTGCTCGACCTTCCGAATGGCGAACACATCCCTCTTCCCCTGAAGGTTGAAGCGTTGAAGAAGGGACATCAGGTGCTTGTCCTTGGGATAATCCCTCCTGGTCACGCCCTCTCTATTATAATGAAAGGAGTCACCCCCGAGGATAAGGAGACGGCTGGTATCCACAGTGTCTGTCTCTGAATCCGAAGACTCCGCAACTATGGCCACTTGGCCGTGCCCCCAGTCGAGGGAATTGACGTTCTCCCATGTCACTACGGCATGAGAAGAAGAGCTGGATGCCATGATAGCTGCAAAAAAGGCATATCAAACAAAAGTAAAGTCAGAAAATAGCTGATCAAAGGCGAACTTCTGACAAAATTTCGGCAGAGTCTCCCCAACACAGGGGATTGCCAAAGAAAAGTAGGAACGCGTCCACTGAGGAACGGTCCCTAAAAGGCAGCCATCGGCATTGCACCGAGGCCAAAAGGAACACCCGGGGGAATAGCTCCGAGGGCAAGCCCTGCTAGAAGCCTCCCGGGGCCCAAAGAAAGGGTTTTGAAACCCAAATGGACAGCATCTTCACTCACCCGAAGGCCCGCCGCCGCTCTCACCCTCACTCCACTCGGCGCCGCAGGGAGAGAAGAAAGGGAGGGGAGAGAAGGGAAATGCGCAAATGAAAAATAGTGAAGGAAAAAATGAGAGAAAAGGGTATATATAGAGGAGGCCCCCCTCCGTTAAACCGGCGCGCTATTTAGCGCGCCGGATTAATTCCCTTTTAAGCAAAGGCGTGCCGGGAATCACCGCGCCGGATTAACCGATCCGATGAGAAGGCCGCGCAGGATTAAAACCACAAAGGGTAAGGGCGCGCCGTATTCAGATGGGAATGGCGCCGGATTAGCATCCGTGGCGAACTAAGGGCCATCTAGAGCTCCTATCAACTGAAGAAGAGATCCGTCCAGATGAAGTTCATCCGTGGGTCTTGCTGCACTCGTGCCTTGCTCACAACACCCACGTCTGGGGGGCATTTGTTGGCACCTAAAATATGATCGTCGGCAACCAAGCCGTTAGGACGAATGGCCCGGCCCACCGAAGCGCGGGAGCCGATAAAGATCAACACATCGAGGATTTCTCAAGCTGCCAGAGACTCGAGCCATTCCGTATGGACGTGGGGACTTCACCTCAGGAGAGCCGAGATGAATCTACAACCAACCGGCAGTGCGACCAAGCCTGCCCAATGAATCGGCATCGACTTTGTCGTGCTGCATCCACTACACTCATTGTCCGATCAAGGACGATGGTCTATCTGGTGGTCCCCCACCACATGAAAAGGCTCTCCTGAAGACAAAGGAGTCCCCCCTGGCTCTCCGAGATGGAGGATCGAAAGCTCTGATGGCAGAAGATCCCGATCACCCGGCATGGGTAAGGCTTCCCGACAAGATGGGCCCGTTAGTGGCCGAATGATCACCCAGCGCAGGCGGAATTATCCCTGGTGTCATCCAAACCCCTAAGGAGCTTGGGTACGAGCCAGGCCGGACCAACAGCATGGATCATAGAGCCAAAGGCCGTGTCGGTGGAAAGCCTGTACGATCAAGTCAAGGCTATCTGGAGTCTCAGGAACGGCCGTACGTCGACCTGGGAGCTTCAACAAGACATCCCGCCAAGGTTTCGAGGGGCATTGGCGAGATAATGTTCACGGTGACTCCCAGAATCATCCCCGGACTCATCGACTTGCTTGAAGCGCACGAGGAGCATTAGCCCGGTGCGCCTTAAACCGGCGTGCCCCTCATTCGATGCCCCTGATCCCGGCGCGCTAAACCCCCTACCTTTCACCTTTATCCCGGTGCGCCCCCCACCTAATGCCCCTTTGGCCGGCGTGCTTAAGATCTACCCTCGCGTCCTCCTATCCCGGCGCGCTAAAGAATGGAGCTTCCTCCCGGCACGCCAAAGCCCACGCCGGATGCAAAGCCTCCAACCTGTTATATAAACAGGTGAGGTTCGATTGGAAAAAAGAGATAGAAGAACGAGGGGGAGACAGGAGCGGAGAGAAGAAAAAGACCTGAGAAGAAAAAAGAGAGGGAGCTGAGAGAGAGAAGGGTTCCTTCGGAGGAGCTTCCGCCGGTCGTCTTCCTCCTCTATGATACCCTGTTCTCGGAACAGGTGGGCGCCGGTGCTGATCCTTTTCCTGCTTTCCACAGATTTCTCTTCTGAGTCTTCCACCCATCGAATGTAAGCGAGGGGGGAGGAGCGGCGATGAAATGAGTCGATTCTCCTCCCCCTTCTACGCGATTTTCTCTTTTGTTCTTTCCCTGTTGCTGTGCTCTGCACATCCTCTGCCTCCGCTATCAGTGAACGGCGACTGAGCAATGGCGCTGGTGGCATGCTCTTACGATGTAAATGCTGAATCATCCTCGTTTCTGGGATGTTAATATATATATGTTGAATGCTTGGGTTATCGGGTTGAATGAATGATCCTCAGCCTCCCCCCTTTCTATCTATGCCAGTGCGTGTGTCGGAGTTCTTCTCTGCGTAGCCTTAATTCCGGTTTCTCCGAGGTCTATAGCGTGCCCTGAATCATCGTGGGCTACATAAACACCCCTCCCCGGGGGCTTTTCCTTCGATCATTTTTATATTTGAGTCAAGGGTTTTCGCATCCCCCTCTCTTCTCGGACAGAGCTGTGCTTCTGCGCATGCCTCTCTCCGCCATATGCAAGGTTCATCCCCTAAACGTCGCTTTCTAACTGTTCGAGCATATGCCCCCGCAATGGGCCTGTCTCGTTTATGCATTTACTGCATCTGTGCATCATGATCATCCAAACTGCTCCGAGGTTTTCTCATCGTCTCGATCACCCGGGGAGGGGAACATTCCCCCCGTGGCTTCACGGAACTGCTAGGCAACTAAGAACCCTACCCCTCGATGGTAGGTGTTTCTCCCTGAGCCCACAGTAGATAGCAACAGAGGGGTCTTGGCTCAACGAGCTCGCCCCCAACAATTCAGGACCCAATGAAGGCCGGGGATATGTGCTCCTCGCAGGCTAGCCCTCGGAGTTTCATCTTCCTAATGGTCAGTCCCTATAAGGGATAAGTCATACACTGTGGGTCATCCACCCTTCGTAGGCTAGCCCTCGGGGTGCTGTTCCCATCGTCGATGGCTTCATCTCTCCGTTTCTTCCCCCTATGGAACCTTGGTTCCCCTAGCAGGCTAGTCCTCGAGGTATCCCGTCCAATAGGGTTTGCTGGCTGCCTTTGTGTAGACCGACGGTTTAAGGGCTTGTTCCATAGGTGAGCATGACCCCGCTTCTCCCCTCCAACTCTTCAGGTTTAGGGGAGATGCTGTCCAATTTTGGACAGATTAATAATGAATAAACCATAACGAAATGCTCATTCTGGACCCAATTATCCCGGTGCTCGAGTAGGAACCTCGCACTGGCTTAATCACACCATCCCTCAGGGTTCTGTACTTCAATTTAACAAACAATTGGCCTCAAATGGCTTCAAAACCCTCAACATAAACTTAACAAACTCAAATGATTCGAAATTCATTGAAAATAAGCTAAAACGGCGTGGCCTTAACCGGCGCGCCCTAATCCGGCGCGGTACCCCCCCGCGCCGGATTAACCCTACACTCATAATCAAAAAAAACTTCCTTGCGCCTTTCCGGCGCGCCATGAACCGGCGCACCCCAATCCCTTGCGCGCCGTATTAACATTCATCATGACCGCGCCGGATTAAGGCGCTATACCCATGTTTTATCGCGCCGTATAAGCTATCCTTACATGGTCGCGCCGATTTTGAAACATCTTGTTGCTTTAATCGCTCATTTACCCCCCCGAGCGGATCTCGTCCCTCGGGGTTGGCGTTAATAAACCACAATTGGTAATAAATTGAATAAGGGAGGGGCCAAGCGAGCCCGAACTACATTGTTATCATCTCTTCATTACCATGTCCGTTAGCACTTTGCTTTCACTATCACATTTGTGTTGCCTTCCCTCTTCTCGATGGGGAGTAATAAACGTGGTTGACCATCATTTGCTTCCATGATTCTATTATCATGCTTAATATACTCATGAATGTCATGTGTGCATGCATGCATAGATCCTCAGGTATATTAAATGGCGTCGACAAAAAATCGGATTACGTCTGGTCGGAAGTCTTCGCTATGCGCAACAGTGGTCTTCGGACCTATGTCCTCCGCCACGTACCGAGAATCCATATTTCTATGAACTATGCATCTTCTACATGATAAATCTATGCATCCCGCATGTCTTCGTCATGATCATCATGTAGCTCTTTTTAATTCGGCTTCTACAACCCGCTATCTCGGCAATTAATCAAAGGTGTTCCATCCTCGTGGGGGATGTAATTAACGCCATAGCCTTTATGGTATGGCGGACTGATGGTCCCGACCGAACCTCACATTCGCCCGACATGGGTCAGAATGAGCGCATCATAAATTCGTCACTCATGTGACTGGCACGCCCGCGTCGTCAATTGATCATTTGACTACCAGTTGGTCAGTTGGTCGATCGACCCGCGCGAAAGAAAGAAAGAAAAAAAAGGTCGCTAACAAGCGGGGCTATGAAGTAGACACCATCTCTGCTTTTTACCCGATGGAAGATAACCCACTGGGGGCAGCTATCGATGAGCACCTGACAGAAGTTGAGTGCATTCAACCGACCCAGCCAAGAAGTCCGGAGTCCGAGGCCGTGCTCCCCTGTCGGTGCTAGGAACAAGTCTATCCGGAAGATGCGGCTCTTCAAGCCAAATTTGACACAGCTAGCAGCAGTGAAGCTGAAGATGTTGAAGAAGCAGAGTAGCCTCCCTCCGGTAGCCCTCCTCCATTCATGATGTCAGCACTTCTCGAACCAGTCAGGGAAGCTTCCCCCGAGCCTGATCAAGAGACAAATGCCGCTAGAAGGGAAATGGTTGCCTCCATTGAGGGCATGATGGCTCAAGGGACCGAGATCTCTTCACCCTTTGCCAAAGTGCTGCAAGGCCACTCTGAGTTAATGACCAACAATCACTAGCCCCTGGTGACTGCAATCCCCTCAGCAGGGAGTGAGGCAATCAACTCGCCCCTTAAAGCTGCTGGCAAAGTAAACTTGTTGGCAGAACAGTGCATGCATCCATTACCAGCCGGACAAGAGATTTCTGGCAGAACTCAAATAGAGCACGACGAAGGGATCGAGGTCCTTGACCTCGAAGATGATATACCAGACTTTGTCGACCTCCAGCTGGCACCCCCTGAGATAGAAGACGGAGGTCAAGCAACAGTCGATGAGCTGATAGAAGTCAACTTGGGAAACGAGGATGACCCCAGACCATCCTTCCTCAGTGCTCAACTGTCTGCCGAAGAACAGAAGATGTACATCCAGCTACTACAAGAATACCGGGATTGTTTTGCCTGGACCTACAGGGAAATGCCGGGACTAAGCCCCTCGGTCTCACAGCATGAGCTGACCATAAACCCTGGGGTAGAGACGGTGAAACAACCCCCGAGGTGCATGAGGCCAGAACTCATCACTCAAATATGCAAAGAGGTCGACAAGCTCATTGATGTGGGTTTCGTCGAGAAAAATCAATATACCACGTGGTTGGCTAACATTGTGCCCGTGAAGCAGAAGAATGGACAGATCCGGATATGTGTTGATTTCCGGGATTTGAATAAGGCCTGCCCTAAAGATGACTTCCCAGTGCCAATAACGGAGGTCATGATAGATGCGACCACTGGTATGAGGCCCTATCATTCATGGATGGGTCATCTGGCTACAACCAGATATGGATCGCGGAACATGACCGTATCCACACTGCCTTCCGGACGCCCAAGGGCATTTATCACTACAAAAGAATGCCGTTCGGATTAAAGAACGCCGGCGCAACTTATCAGCGGGTGATGACTAGAATATTTGATGAGCTGCTTTACCATAAGGTCGAATGCTACATAGACGACCTGGTAATGAAGACCAAAAAGAAAGAAGACCATCTGCATGACCTCCGAGTCATTTTCCAGAGGCTAAGGCAGTATGAATTAAAAATGAACCCTATGAAGTGTGCGTTCGGAGTCTCGAGCAGAAAGTTCTTGGGTTTCATTGTGAGGTATCGGGGGATTGAAATAGACCCCGCAAAGATCAAGGCGATTCAGGAGTTACCCTCGCCAAGGAATCTCTCTTAGCTAAGATCCCTTCAGGGCCGCCTTGCATACGTCCGGTGGTTTATATCCAACTTGTCGGGGCGATGCCACCCCTTCCACAAGCTAATGATGAAAGATGTCCCCTTCTACTGGGACGAAGAATGCCAGATAGCCTTCGACAAACTGAAAGATTATCTGAAAACTCCTCTAGTGTTGGGTGCACCGGTGAAAGGACAGCCGCTGATCCTCTACATAGCAGCCACACACAATTCTCTGGGGGCAATGCTAGCCCAGAATAATGAAGAAGGAAAAGAACAAGCCCTCTATTACCTCAGTCGAAGAATGGTCAGAGCTGAGGAAAAATACACCTACATTGAGAAGATTTGCCTGGCACTGGTCTTCGCGGTCAAGAAGTTGCGGCATTACATGCTATCGCACGAAGTTAAGCTGATCTCCAGGGAGGATCTGCTTAGATACATCATGTCTCAGCCGGCCCTCAAAGGCCGCTTGGGCAAATGGGCGGCGATTCTTATGGAGTATGACATCTCCTATGTGCCGCAAAGTGCCGTCAAGGGACAAGCTATTGCAGACTTCTTTGCTGAACATCCAGTACCTGAAGACTGCCCTCTAGAGCCAGAACTTCCTAAAGATGAAACTTTAGAGGTCAGCCAGGTGCGGCCCTCCCTATGGCAGCTGTATTTTGATGGTGCTTCCAGAATTGACACCACAGCAACGGGACCAGCCAGAGTCCGCGCAGGAGCAGGCATAGTCTTGAAGTCTTCTGAAGGGGAAGTCATACACACATCCTGCTCAATAAACAAGCCTTGCACAAATAATGAAGCAGAATATGAAGCCCTCATAATCGGGCTACAGATTGCTCTGTCCATGGGGATTCAAATGATAGAGGCATTCGGAGACTCCATGCTGGTTATAAAATAATTGGAAGGGGAGTTTGAGGTACGAAAGCAGGAGCTCGTCCCTTACTACCAACTGGCCTTGCACCTAATGGCAAGATTCTATTTTATTAGCATCATGCACATCAATCGAGGACATGATGCTCAAGCTGACGCCCTCGCAAAGCTGGCAAGTTCCCTGGCGGTCCCGCCTGACACGAGCCTGAATATATCAGTCATCAATCGGCGGCAGGTCCCCAGCATGATAGAAGCTCTAGCCGGTGCACAAGCCGATGAAGTAGCAGTTGCTGAAGCAGTCCAGCAGCCCGACTGGCGGGAGTACCTCCTGCATTGGTTCCAACACCAACAGCTTCCGAAGGTGAAAGAACAGAAAATGAAACTCTTGAGAGTCAAAGATTCCTATGAGATGAGGAATAGGACATTGTTCCGAATAATGGCAGATGCCCAGAAGAAGGTATTACTTCGATGCTTATCTCCAGGGGAAGCCAGGCAGGTAATGCAGGAAGTTCATGCCGGGTCAGCCGGGGCACACCAGGTCGGTCCGAAGATGAAAATCGAAATAAAGAAATTGGGTTATTATTGGCCCACTATATTTGATGATTGCTGCAAGTTTACTAAGGCTTGTCAGAAATGTCAAGAGCATGCCAATGTATCAAGAAGGCCTCCAGTGCCTCTACATCCTACCTTACCAAGCTGGCCATTTGCACAGTGGGGTACGGACGTGGTGGGGCCACTACCAGCATCTTCATCAGGGTGCAAATACATCTTAGCAGCTATAGATTACTTCTCCAGATGGGCGGAGGCAGTAGCACTAAAAGAAGTCACGGGAGAATTAGTTACGAGATTCTTCCGATAGAATGTAATATTTCGGTTCGGGATTCCCAGCCGAATCATCTCTGACAACGGCAGCCACTTCAGAAATCAGAAGGTTTATCGGCTAGCTGACAAATACAAGATTGATTGGAGAACATCATCTCCCTACTACCCTCAGGCCAACGGACTCGCAGAAGCCTTTAACAAGACGTTGTGCACTCTGCTGGCGAAAATTGTCAAGATTGATAGAAGAGACTGGGAAGAAAGAATGTACGAGGCAGTCTGGGCTTACCGTACGGTCTACAAGACCCCTACCGGCTGCTCACCCTATTCCCTTGTGTATGGCTCAGAGGCCATAGTGCCGATTGAGCTGGAGATCCCCTCATTGCGAGTCGCTATCCAACATGGATTAGCGGGCAGCGAACAAGCCAACATAGAAAGAAGATTAGAAGAGCTCTCCGAGCTTGAAGGAAAGCGCCTCCGGGCGCAACGGAATATTCAACTCTATCAAGCCCGTATGGCCCGCGCTTTTGATAAGCTGGTCAGGGGTCGAGAATTGAAGAAATGAGACCTGGTGATGGTCAAAAGAAGAGAAGTAATGGCCTCCAACCCCAAGGGGAAGTTGATTGAAAACTGGGTCGGACCATATGTCGTCCACCGAGTATATGAAGGGGCACCGTACATCCTTGCGGACCACTAAGGAGTCATCCAATTCTCTCCCCTCAATGGGAAGCACCTAAAGCCATACCACACGGTTCAACCGGCGCTCCCCGAATGAGCTACCCTATCTTGGTCTAGTGGCACTCCGCCCTAGCCGAGCTACCCCTATCTTAGTTTAGTGGCACTCCGCCCTAACCAAGCTACCCCTATCTTGGTTTAGTGGCACTCCGCCCTAGCCGAGCTACCCCTATCTTGGTTTAGTGGCACTCCGCCCTAGCCGAGCTACCCCTATCTTGGTTTAGTGGAACTCCGCCCTGACCAAGCTACCCCTATCTTGATTTAGTGGCACTCTGCCCTAACCAAGCTACCCCTATCTCGGTCTAGTGGCATCCCGCCACGATCAAGCTACCTATCTCGATTTAGTGGCACTCCACCCTAGCCGGGCTACCCCTATCTTGGTTTAGTGGCACTCCGCCCTAACCAAGCTACCCCTATCTTGGTTTAGTGGCACTCCGCCCTAGCCGAGCTACCCCTATCTTGGTTTAGTGGCACTCCGCCCTAACCAAGCTACCCCTATCTTGGCTTAATGGCACGCCGCCCTAGCCGAGCTACCCCTATCTTGGCCTAGTGGCACTCCGCCCTAGCCGAGCTACCCCTATCTTGGTCTAGTGACACTCTGTCCTAGCCGAGCTACCCCTATCTCGGTCCAGTGGGATTCCGTCCGGATCGAGCTACCTTCCTTCGGTCCAGTGGCATTCCGCCCTGATCGAGCTACTTGCCTTTGGTCCAGTGGCACTCCGCCTGATCGAGCTACCTCTCCTCGGTACAGTGGCACTCCGCCCTGATCGAGCCACCTTTCCTTGGTCCGGTGGCACTCCGCCCTAGCCGAGCCATCTTCTCTTGGTCCGATGGCACACTGCCCTGGCCAAGCTCCCAAAAGAATACGCCATGCTGCCATTACGAACCTTACGTCCGAACTGGCATGAAATCCCTCCCTTGCACTAGCATTATCTTCTTACTAACGAATAGACCCTTTTCGGCTTGAGACTTCGTGTCCTAGCCGGCCCTCCCACATTATTGCCATTACGGGCCTTATGCTCGAATCAGGCGAGAGATCACTCCTTTGTGTTGGCATTCAGCCCTTGCTAATGAATGAACCATTCTGCTCGACACAAGGTCCGGTGCTCCGGTCAACAGCCATCTACTGTCAACCAAGGGTCGGGCATCACACTTCGACCTGCCACCCTCTACAACAACAAAAAAAGAAAATAAAATGGGGTTAAAAATAGAGATACCCTACCGGACTTGCTCCTATATTAGGACAAGTGCAAAAATGGCTATAACCCAGGTGTGGCGAAAACCCGAAAGGGTGTCACAGGCAAAATCGGGTACCCCGCCACATGAAAATCCGAAAGGGCGCGTGGGTAAAAGTAAGAGGGGGCTGGCTTCGGCGAAAACCCGAAAGGGCGCTTAAGTCAGTAAAGTGGTAATTTCCAAATTCCTCTTTTGTCCTCCACCTGATGAAACTCCACAAGGGATGATCATCAAAAGTCCCACCGGAAATCTTTTAACACACCCATGCTCGACCCTGGTCATCATCGACGAGGTCGGTCGATCTCTACCCTTAACTTGGACCTTCCGTCCCTGTTAATAATCCTACCCTTGCTTCGACATGTGACCCATGCTGATGAATAAATCACTGTTCGACCCCCGTCATCATCGGCGAGATCGGTCGATCTCCACCCCCAACTTGGACCTTCCGTCCCTGTTGATAATCCTACCTTTGCTCCGACATTTAACCAGTGTCAACGAAATAAACCCACGCCCAATCCTTGTCATCATTGACAAGGACGGTCAACATCTTAGCGGTCCAGTTCTTCTGTATTCTGAATTCAAAATCAAATATATATATATATATATATATATATAAGGGGGTTAAAAATAGAGATACCCCGCCGGACTTGCTCCTATATTAGGACAAGTGCAAAAATGGCTATAACCTAGCTGTGACGAAGACCCGAAAGGGCGTCATAGGAAAAATCGGGTACCCCGCCACGTGAAAACCCGAAAGGGCGCGTGGGCAAAAGTAAGAGGGGGCTGGCTTCGTCGAAAACCCGAAAGGGCGCTTACGTCAGTAATATGAATATAAAAAAAAAGAAGAAAGAAGAAGAAGAAAAATTATTATAAATCAATGATGAGTAGTGATGATCCATCCTCCATCCTGAAGACCCTTTACAAGGTCGACGGGGAGTCTTCATCCGATGTCCCACCTGTATACACCTATTTTCTACCCCTTCGACCCTTGTCAGCATCGGCAAGATCGGTCGCTACCCTTTCCGGTTCTTGTCACCATCGGCAAGACCGTCTACCCTTTCGACCCTTGTCACCATCGGCAAGATCGGTCGCTACCCTTTCCGGTCCTTGTCACCATCGGTAAGACCGTCTACCCTTTCGACCCTTGTCACCATCGGCAAGATCGTCTACCCTTTCGACCCTTGTCACCATCGGCAAGATTGGTCGCTACCCCTTCCGATTCTTGTCACCATCGGCAAGACCGTCTACCCTTTTGACCCTTGTCACCATCGGCAAGATCGGTCGCTACCCTTTCCGGTCCTTGTCACCATCGGCAAGACCGTCTACCCCTTTCAACCCTTGTCACCATCGTCAAGATCGGTCGCTACCCTTTCCAGTCCTTGTCACCATCGGTAAGACCAAATACCCTTTCGACCCTTATCACCATCGGCAAGATCGGTCGCTACCCTTTCCGGTTCTTGTCACCATCGGCAAGACTGTCTACTCTTTCGACCCTTGTCACCATCGGCAAGATCGGTCGCTACCCCTTCCGGTTCTTGTCACCATCGGCAAGGCCATCTACCCTTTCAACCCTTGTCACCATCGGCAAGATCGGTCGCTACCCTTTCCGGTCCTTGTCACCATCGGCAAGACCGTCTACCCTTTTTCACCCTTGTCCCCATCGACAAGGTCGGCCCGCATTTCCCCAAATCAGGGTCAACAATGGAATCACTATAAGGTGCATGCCCCCACCGGTCGTCCCACCGATGATAAAGCCTATCCCGTAGGGACCTCTCATCAGTCAGCAGTTGTATTTCTGCCATGCCTTGTCCGTAAGACGTACATCTACACCAATCTGGCGATCGTTGGAACCCCGTCACGCGGTGGAGCGAGGCCCCCACCCTTTCTCTGAAAGGATGGACGCTCTCCTGCGACGCAGACATGGGTACATTTCCAAGAAGGTCGCCAAAGTTGCCAAGGTGTGATAGAATGCAAGTGCAAGAATGAACACCTAAAATAGTAAAAGAAACTTCTATTTCATTACAAAAGGGAGGAGGTGAATACAAAAGGAGCCCTTCGGAGGGGATAAATTACAAAGGCAGATCAGCTAAGACCGCCTGAAAATATCTGCAAAATCAATAAGCCCAACATGAGGAGCCACCCCCAGTTCACGGAGCTGCATTTCTTCCTCCTGAACGCGAGTCACCTCAGTCTCCAGGGACGCAACTCGGCCCTCCAGTAAAGAAGTTTTCTCGATGCCCTGGACTTCTGCAGCCTCCATCTGCGGTATCTCAGCTTCTATGGTAGCCAACTCAGCACGGAGTTCTTCCCGTCGGCTACGTAGAATATGTGCCTGGGCTACGGAAGCCTCGACCTGAGCCCTACTCTCCTGAAGATCAGAGATCAGAGACGTCAGCTCCGCCTGACAGTCAGCCTTCTGCAGCTTAAGGGCCGCCAGCCGGTCGCCCATCATCTTCCCAAGGAAATCCCGGCAGTTCACAAATTTCAGCAGGAAAAACACCCGCTGGGTCCAGATGTCTAAAGGGTAGCCTAATGCTTACAGTCCGATCGTCAGTCGCACATCCACTTCTTTCAACTGGGGATAAGACAGTGTCGGCTGAGATTCCACGACCTGACGCATCATCTCTAAATGCTGCCAGACAAATTCCTCCGATGAAGTAAAGCCCAGGGAAGCTGCCGGAGACACCTCGAAGGTCACCTCCCTGTCTATGGAAGCCCATAAGCCGATATCCTGCTCAGAAGAAGAAGATGGAACGGCCACCAGAGCTGAAGCAGCAGACACCACGGCGGCATGTTCTTGCTCCGTCAGACTCCTTGAAGAACTTCCTTCCACAGATGCTGGGAGGAACGGAGGTTCTGACTCTATCCCTGGCACGAATGGAGCTGCAGAGTCAGGTGCAATAGTCATTATGGCCGCCGGTACAAAAGCAGAACCCCTTTGCAGGTCGGCTTCAGCCCTCAATTCTGTTGTCGACACCAGGGCGAGACTCTCCCCTGGCAGGCTCGGCTCCGTTGATAATACCCCAACAGCTGCATGTATTCTCACCGGTGCAGGGCGAAGTATGGTGACTGTCCCCAAAGAAGATACGGTGGCCAGCGGTAGCATATCCGAAGCCCCCGATGAAACCACGACAGCACCAGAAGTTGATACTAGGGAATGAATACCGGCCTCAGGCGCCTGGAACGAAGATTCATGTAAGCACCAAGGTGGCGGAAAAGAACAAGAAAAGGGATATGCAGCTCTGCAAAGGGGCGAACAGAACTTACTATGACTGCAGCATCCATCTCTTCAAGCGCCTGAATAGAAGATTCCAACTCTGTAGATGAAGCAGCAAAAGGAGGGGTTATCTCCACCTCCATGTCCAATTCAGCAAATTCCTCCTGCAACATTCCCTCGGATGATGCCATAGGCAGCCTCGGAGGACTAAAAATCAAAGAATCACTTAACGGTATGAAGGGAGCCGCTGCTCCTTTGCTGACTGCCGCAGATACTTGTTCGTCACCTTCTGAAGAATGATAGTCAATCTCTTCGTTAGAAGGGGTGGCAGAGCTACTGGAAGAAATATCTATGCTGATCTCGGGTTGGCCCGCCTCCTTTGTCGCCTGACGGGACACCGAGCGGGTGATCACACGCCGCAGTGGGATAGCACCTTTCTTCAGCACAGTCTTATGTCCTGCGGGCTGTGAAGGAGCATCCACGACGGGCGCCTCGACCGCTGTGCTGACCGCTCCTGCCATTACAATAAACATATACATAAGGCAGGGTGAAAAGCTCAATAAGAAAGAGGAGTCTCAAGGACTACAGTCGTCTGGCTCACCCTCAGCCTCGCTGGCAGGCGTAGGAGAGGGAAGCCTGACATCCTCCTCAACAGCGGAGAGACTCTCCCATGCGGCTGTAGTTGTCTCAGTCACCCCTACCGTAGCTATGACGGAAGGCCCTATCTCTCCTGGCTCCAGGGCGGTTTCCTCAACACATATGGTGTCAACCGCTCCATGAGCTGAGGTAACACAAAGAAGACGTCAAAGGAATGAAAACGTCATGAAAAGAGCACTCCTTTAGACCGCACAGGGAAAATGATGTCACCTTCAGCTGCTTGCTGAGTGGCCTCTTTCCGGGTGGCAAACTGCTCAAATGATGGCACCTCGGGCAGGGGAGTCTCAGCCGCGTCAGTCGAAGGCCGCTTGGAAGAAGTTTTCTGAGCTTTCTTCGCTCGGCCTATTGCAACTTTCACTGCGGAGGCCACTCTCTTTTTGCCAGGTGGCAGTGGAGTAGTAGTCGGCACTGGTGCAGGAACCTCAAAATATTCCGGCTTCTATTCCTGGGAGATGATTTTTCTATAAAGCCCCTGTTGCTTTATATCCAGATGGTCTGTCAAATGAAGCACATGCCGTTATGAAGGAGCGGAGCAACAAACTAATATACATATCAGCGGAGAAGGACTTACCTGCCCGGCCATTGTAAAAAGACGAGAGGGGCCAATACTGATAAGCCACCTCCTTGCTACGGGATGCAGCCTCCCGAACGAGCCAACAGATGTCGCCGATCTTCTTGCACTTCTCAACTAGGTCGGCCAAGTCCGCATGCCCCTGAGAAGCTATACAATGATATAAACCGAGGTGGTCGAAGCCCCAGACATCGGCATAATGAAAAGATACAAACAAAGGCTTGTCCAGGACAGTTGCTATGGGACTGTCAAGGGTCAGTCCATGGATACTCATCAAGATGAACAGCCAAGATGTATGTTGATAATATGTCGGGGTTCTATCCTCTCTGTTAACAAACGCCCGGCACGGGCAAAAGCGATCCACCTCGCACTTCCATGAAACTACTTTGGAGAGCGGCTCCTCAATGGGGAACGGATACTACTGAAGCTCCAGGCGGGAACCACCAATCTGGCATAAATGTTCTAGATTCTGCGTGAAAGTATCTTCATCTATGTCAGCAAGCACAGGCACCAGCTGCTCAGTTGCTTCCTCTTTCGCGGCTTTTCTACCTGCTATATATGCCTCTACCTCCTTCGGATGTTGGGAGAACAATCTCTTCAAATGGGCTTCTTCAATGTCAAAAACTGGCCTGGGCTGCTGGCTCAGGAAGGTGCACTCAGCTACGTCCCAGCATGCCACCCTGGAATTGCGATAAAAGCCCGTTCGAGCATTCCACCACTTCACATACTCTGGAGTGACCCGGGGAACTCAGTTCGGCATCGGCACTCTGAAAACATTGGCGTCCCGGAGGTGAAAGTAGTCCCACCAGGAGCGACCCTCAGCTACAACGGTCGAGCCGTGCTTCGACCTGCTGTCCAGGGGAAACAGGGCCGCCGAAGGTGAAATATGTTGATCGTAGCTGAAATTCCGGGCCAAACCTGAAGGGATAGTAGGGTTCTAAATAAACTACGCCCCCCTTTCTGAATACTAAGACGCTGGGGCGAATTGATAAAGCCCAGTCGATGAGTTCAGGCTCCAAGATTGGCCGGGTCATGGTGTTACCTAAAATAAAATGTGTGAAAGTCTCAACCGCCTCGAGCTTACATTCACGCTGGCGGTTCACCAATGGAGAAGAATGTACGGCCAAATTCCAAAAATGGATAGTCCCCGCTGAATCCATCGGGACCCTTATCAGCCGGCCTCGAATAGAGAAAAGTTGCTGAGACACCGGACCGGGTTCAACACTAGCAAACTCCAGCATCCTGGGATACAATGTCACTATCTGTAGAGTCCTGGGAGCCAGCTCTGGGAACAAATTGCACACCCAAGCATTGAAGAAATGAAACGCCCCCACTGTTCTGAAAGAACGTGGGATCCGATGCCTATGAATATCTCCAATGTATTTGTAGATCAGACAGAGTGCTGCGGGACATATTGCAAGCCGTATGCCCCAAGCCATCTGACAAGCCGGGTATATTGCCTCCGGCCTAATAACTGTCTCATCTCCCTGCGGGAGGGCAAAAGTACACAGCCAAAAGGTAAGGTAAGCAGCACAATGGGTAAGGGGATCCGCCCCAATCAGATTCGGTCCCCCACGGCTGATCCTCGGAAGAGAAGCAGGTAGCTCAGACTTGAACTTGGGTGGCCTGCTGGGCTTACCCGCAACAGGAGCCATATGAGGGAACTCACTGTACTTCAGAGGGCCGCCGAAGAAATACTGAATCCAGTGTCCCACTCGAACTCTCAACTTGCTGCTTTTCTCCTGGGGCTGATATCCCTTTGAGGACCCCCTATTCAGCGCCAGACAAAGGGAGCGGTACACTTTCATCAAGTACCGGTACGAGTAGCCGAAGTAATATTCACTTTCACCGTCTGTCTCGTCCTTGATGAAGTCATGAATGCAGACCTTCTCATAGGGCTCTCCGTTGATCGGTAGGCCCGACAACTGTGATAAGCTCCAAAGGTTCAGAGAAGTTTCGCCCTCCGCTGTGTAGAAAGTGTTGAACTGTGGGCAGAACACTTCGAACATGCCACAACACAACCCTTTTGAAATGGGATACCTGAAGCGGGATGCATACACACTGTGGTACACCCCGGCCCTGACCAGTAACGGCGCATACTCCTTCAGAACATATTCTATGGATTCTACCGCTCCTACACGGAAGAGATGGGCATCAGTCACTTTCATGTCTGCAAACCACCCAGCAGCCAGCTGGAATTTGAACTGGACAGCCAAGCAGTTCGGGACGAATGGCTCGTCCCTATAGCCCCAGTTGATGGGTGCCAAGAATAAACCATAGCTGGGCTTCTCTCTGTTGACCCAACCCACAGTGGTATCCCACCTAGCTGGTGTGAATTCTGGAGCCCGTGTCAGCATTTTCTGCTCTGCCTCTAGCTCTGTCACCCACAAGACGGCATCCTATCTGTGTCGCTCTCCAGGGAGATATATGGTGTCTCCGCGGTACACAGAACCTTTCAAGCTGTCCTGGTCCAACAACATGGCCCGCTCCACCATCCGAGCCAGCATGACGTCTCTCTTCCCCGAGACGCTGAAGGTGCAAGGTGACGGTCCTTTGGGAAGTCCGGGCGATAGCCGTCATCACGATTGAAGTCCAGTCCTCCCTCGACGGTCACAACTCGAGATGAGGATACTGTATCTGTTTCGGAGTCAGAGAATTCGTCGACTATGGCGATCCTCCCAAGACCCCGGTCCAGCTGTCCGACATTCCTCTAAGTCACAACAGGACAGAACACCCTACCCTGGGAAGAAGAGTCAACATCAGCAGTGCCGGAAGCGACACGACTGGAAGAAGAAGCCATTTCAGCAGGCTACAGACACAAAATCAAGGAAAAATAAGATAATATGAAAGGGAAAATAGAAAAGAAAATTTTAAGAAAATTTTGACATCATCTCCCCTTGTCCGGAGTATGCCCAGAAGTCAAATAGGAGAACACCCACCAAGAGGGGGTGACTCTATAGTAAGAGGGGACGAAGTCCCGAATGAAAATCCCAGAGGGAGAAGGCTCCCACGCCGATCGCTCTGATGCAACAGAAGAAGAAGAGGCTGAAGAGAGAGGAAGCTCAGTGAATAAGGAGCTTTCTCCTCTCTCTCGGTGCCTAAATAGGCCGAAGCCAAAGGCGCGCTGAGACGGTCGTCGTGCCGAGAGGCGGAAGCGCCAAAAGGCGCGCCCAGATGACACCTGCGCCGAGGGCGTTAGGCCGGGAAAAGGCGCGTCGAGATGATGCTTGCGTCGAGAAGCCAATGCGCCGACGCCATGGTCGCGCCGAGATGGGTGCCTCGGGAGTGTCAGTGGCGCCGGTTAGCCCACCAGGGGTGCTGCAATCGTCAGATCAAGCCAAAAATGCTGGTGTTCGTTCAAGTATGCTTACAAAGCATGGGAATCACACAAGCCGAATGAAGACTCAGAGTCATGAAAACAACCAATGCACAGGAGCAGGCCTGAAGAAGTCATAAAGTACAGTGTGCAACGTGGTGTACACCCGCATGTCCCATGTCACTCATTCTTCGCTTACGCAACCTACGGGTGGGGGGCATTTGTTGACACCTAAAATATACCAGAAGAGACCAAAGCAGATTCACAGCTTTGAAGATCAGTCGAGGGCACAGCTCACGTACCATCCCCGGAAGTTCCGAGAATCAGAATAGAAGAGACCCGCTATTCCTAACACTTTGTTCGGCTAAAGCCATCCCTGGCTAGGCCGCTGTCCAGTACGGTTATCATTCAGGTAGCCGGGCTGATAAAACCATACCAACATTCAGACAATCATCTGTCTGCTAAGAAAGAATGCTCAGATAATTCTGATTCTCCGAAAACGGGATGCACAGTGCCTCATACATGTTTGTGAATGCAAGGTGTTAAAACAAGCCCCATGAAATCTTAATATATATGCCAAGAAGCCCACTGTCGAAAGGAGTCCACTAAGTGGATCCTGTGCCGAATGACAGGGAAATGGGCCAAGCCCAAATGTAAAATGAGACGCGCCGAGGGCTGCCCACGCCGGGAAGATGGACGTTGGAGCGCTGGGAAGCTCAGGCCGAGAGGTTGAGGGTCGTCCCTCTATAAGAAGGCAACCTTCGAAAAGAACAGAAAAAAAATAGAACAGATAGAAGAGAAAAAAAAGAAAGGCAACAAGAAAGAGAACAGAGAGATACAGAAGGGGCAGAAGAGAAGAAAAAAATAGCGAAGGAAAAGAAAGAAAGGGGAAGCTCGAGAGCCCTTCATAGAAGCTGAAGAAAAGAGAGAGACAGAGGGTCGAAGGAAGGAGCCAGGTGGGGTGTGCCGATGTGCTGTTCGGTGTCTTGGCTGTAGCTTCTCTTTTCCTTTTTTTCCTCTCCCCTTTCTGAATATCGTTCCCCCCTTTTTCATTTGTATCTTTCCTTTCTAGCATCTCTGCTCCCGTAGCATTGAATGCCAATGTGATCCTACACTCAGGGATAGAGTCGGTTTATGCTCCTTATTCTCCCGAGTTGGATTGGTGTATTTTTTTTTGTGTTGATGAAATAGTCAATGAAAGGTGGGTTAAGTTCTCCCTCGCCATCACTCTTTTGTTTCTGCCTCTGTACTATATATGCTATGGATATCGACGGCCGCACATATATGCATGCTCTACCGTTTTGGCTTTTTGAGTCTCTTGAATGTTCGTTCATCGTATGATTCCTTCGACCTTACACTTACAACGAGAGCCTGAGAAAGCCTATCTCATGGCTTCTCGTTTGTGAAACGAGGAAAGATGAATCCGAATCATGAGGTTTTCGTGCATGGTTCTGCTCCCAGTGAGGCCCCAGAGGGAAGGTCGTCTCCGTCCCGTGCCTTCCAACCTTGGCCAAAGAGACCTTATTCAAACTGCTGAACAAATCCTTTTTTAAAATGTCTAAAGCCCCTGCCTTCAAACCCCTCTACAACCTCATTTCTGAAAGCCTCCCGACGCAAGCACCTCTCAGCGCAAGTTTCGCGCCGAGGGCATGCCGCGTCGGTTGGTTTCCTAGTTCACGCTGAGGCCCTTCCCCTTCTCCGCGCCGATCCCTCTACCCCTTCGACCACTTTGATGAGCTCGTGCCGAGGCCGTCAGGCCGTGCCAACCTTGCTTGTGATACTTATCCCATGGAGCTGCACTGCCCTTCCCTCCATCCCCACGGGAGCCATATCAAAGGGGTCAATTCCCCTGCACTCTACTACCCCATCAAGTCATGGAGCACTGCCACTGCATGTTCTTTTTTTTTTTTGTAAAATACGAGTCACCTAGTGTTAATAGGGAGAGTGCACCCCCTTCCAGAGGAAGAGAATGGACCCACTCCACCTAAAGAACACTAAGTGCTGCTTTTATTGATATATGAAACCAAGTACAAGAAGAGGGCCAAAGCCTAACAAAAAGTGGCAACGGGCCAGCAAAAAGGTAGACACATGGCTATACATCAGAAATTTTCTTGGGAAAAACAAAGACATATGAACTAGACAAAAATTCTTCGAATGTTAGGAAGGGCTGCAGCATCCGCCAACGCATAAGCTTTAGCACGTGTAGGTAACTCATGCCGAGTGTAAAACACCTCATTCTGCCTTTGAAAAACAGCATGCTCAGCCAAGGTATCAGCAACTTGGTTGGCTTCTCTATACACATGTGAGATGGAGCATCCCAAGGAAGACAAAAGGTCTTGAATTTCAGCCCACCAATGATGAACATTGACCGTATAGGGGATATTATAACAGGAGGATAACGTCCCACGTGATTTAGATCTCTTGGATCTCGGGCTACGCCCAGCCCTCATTTTGGTTTCCACTCCGATAGTTCGTGAGTGGATGGCCTATAATACCCTTTTGGCACGCTCCCAAAATAAGGGGAGATGCTGTCAAAATCTGTTCAGACTGTCACTCGATCGCATAGTATGATGTTTTCATCGGAATTATGCGTTTAACCCCCCTAACTGTGTGGCAAGATGATGAGCTATGTCATCTCATGGTATCTCGGCCACTACAGGGAATATATCTTACAGTTACATGATCTCTTTCGACCCCTTGGTGAATGAATCCACCCTCCCCTTCTATTTCATCCTATCATTGCCACGAAATCCCTGTTGAACACAGAAGATCCCCTTGAATTCATCAGAACCCCTCAGGATATCTGAAGAAAACCAACAAAAATAGCCATCGGCGCCACTTTCTCCCGGCACCATCGCCTCCCGGTGCCACCTCCTCCCGGCGCCAATCTCGCACCGGGTGAAGGGCGCGCCGAGGAGCTTGCGCTGTTTGCCCCTCTTTCCAGCCACGTCGGTTGCTTGCCGTGCCGACTCCCCTTGAGCTTCTGGTCGCGCCAGGATCCTGCCGTGCCGTTTGGCCCTCGCGCCGGTTCCCAACCGTGCCGTTTCATCCTGATAACACCTGCCATCCGAATATCTGATATTTCAACGACCCCATTGAACCCAAATCAACTCAAATATCCCATTCCTGTCAATCTCCATGTCAGCCTTCATCACTTTACAAGGGTGTCAATCTCCATGTCAGCCTTCATCACTTTACAAGGGAATCATGTTTCTTCATCTGGGCCCACGGAGATACATTCATGGGGGTCTCACCCCTACATTATACCGAACACGACGTTTCTTCTGTCACCCCACTGACCCTCAGAGTTCTGCCATTGCATGTCCTCCAATGGTCCTTTGAGGGGAACATCAACAAACGCCGTGGTAGCAGACATTGTCCCATCACATTCAATCCTTTTTGTATTCAGGGCTACGCCCGCCTCTCTTTAGGCTTCCATCCTGACTTTCGTGGGTGGATGACCTATATTTCCCTTTGGCTTAGCCCAAGAGAAGGCGATATGCTGCCGGATTTACGTTGTAACATCGTTATCATGTCCCGCGTAGCACGGTTTTCTATGCATATTTCGCATCCCGTTAGCGGAGTTAGCGTAGTAGTCGTATCTCATTTTGCCCCCGAGGCATCCTTTCTTGGTAATTAATCAAGGGTTGTCCTTCTTTGCAAGGGCGTAATTAACGTCATAGCCTTTACGATATGACGGACTTTCGGTCCCGACACGATTATCACAATCGGCTGACTGAGTCAAGTCGAGCGCACAATAAATCGTCACTCCGGTGACTGGCACGACTAATAAACTCAATAAAATAAACCTAAACAAAAAAAAAACGTCCCCACAGTGCTATTATCATATATCGAGTTATGTTAACAGAGCGTTCTAATAGATTTCATGGTTCCTTATGCACTTAGAACTCTTTGTACACTTATGTTATTTTCATGACCAAATCATATACTTTTGTAATTAACTTGAATTTATATGATCTATGGACTAGACATGGTTTAATCGCTATTTTACCATGGTATCTCTCTTCTAAGAGTCATTTTCTTAAGTACATGGCACATATCCCGGTATGTTGTCATTAGTTACACCTTTGCACATTAAGTATACAATCATGGACTTGATAACCTCTCCATTGGATATTTCTTCCAACGGACTAGGTGATCTTGTTTCAACGCCTCCATAAGACTCCGTGAGCCTGGGATTCCCACTAGGATGCCGAGCTAGTTGTACCGTTAAAACCCATTGTCTAGAAAAGCACTTACCGATGTTTTGAGTATTCTGGACCTTAGACGCCCTCTGGACGACCGTCTGATTTCCGTAAGCGGCCCTTCACTAGACCGCTAAGGGATACTAAACGGCCATCCGCTAGACCGCTAAAGCTCCAGATGGTTTTACTGCATCGATGTCTTTATTCTATGAAACGGTCCATGACTAGACCGCCAGGCGTGCTAAACGGTGCAGTAATAGACCACTTAGTTCATGATTGTGTCTAACCCAAGGTTCGACCTTTGGGGTTGGTTTTCTTGAGTTCCTAGATGATCTTAGGATTATCTGGGCTCTCAACCTACGTTAAGTAAGTCAATATTAAAGGTATGGAACGTAATGAAAGTACCGTTGTGCTGTCGAATTTCTTCCATAGCATGATGTCCATTTAAGTCATCCTTGAAATCTCTTATTCTTAATTGAAGCATTATTGCCTTGGTTACCTCATCATGGAATTATTGTTGAACTAGTACATTATTGGCCACACTATTGTTATAATAGTGGAAGTAGTTTGATTTATACTTGAAGATGCAGTTCAAGCACTTATTATGTTCAAGGGCTCTATGTTAGTCCCCTCGGCTGATTGTCGGAAACATACTGTAAACCATGGGGTATGATGCCACTGGCGTCGCATTACGCTGGGAGTACTTTCTTTATAAATAAGTGAAAATCCACGAAATGTGAATAAAGATCCACGTAAATTCATGAAGTACTTGCTATTAAGCGAAAAGTATTTTTCTTGCTTGTTACATGACTTTCTAGTCCATAGACTCTGTGGTTATGAAAAGTACATTATTGTTACATTCTTGTTCATGAAAAGGCCAAATTTATTTTCTTGATTGATAAATCATATTCTCGTATCTCGTCGGGATCATAACTTGTTACTTTGGCTTTATTCATGTGCTTTGCCGTATTTGCATGATTTATCTTATTCTCTAGGGCTACAATGTTAATCACTTACATTATCTTCAAGTTGATATAAAGATACATATTGGGCAAGTGTGCTCATTACCTACTTTCTCAATGTTTCAGGAAGTACGGATGAATCGGATTCAGATTTTATAAGTAACGGGTTCGAGAGTGATTGAAGGACATATGAACGAGAGAAGTCTTAGTTGCCAAGTGTTTAGTCGAGTCATGATGTAATCTTTATTTTATTGAGTCTAGTAAATAGATTCAAAAGATCTTATGTACTTTGATATTATTATTATGGAATAAAGTGATGTTTGGAAAATTTTACTTGTACAATTACTTTAGTGCGATTGTCTTGCGCTCTGATTATATTGTTTGCTCGAGACGTACTAGCCGACTGTTCACGTTCCCGATTGTTTCCGCTGCATAATCTCGGGGCTTGGCAGTTAGAGTGGTATCAGAGCCTAGGATTAGAAGTCCTAAGGAAAAGTCATGTCATAGGTTAAGTCTGAGGCTTGAGGACCCACACCTATGAAACTAGGAAAGAAACTCCCAACCTATGAGAGGAATTAGGTAGAACCTAGGATGAGATAGTAATTAAAATTATTTATAAGATTAACCTCACTCATTCCATTAGAATTAACAAATTCGTTACTCTTCTAAGGTACCTCATTCTTACGATGGCTCATCGTGTTGACAGGAACGGTATGTAGCAGACCATTGTAGGTCTCTGATGTGACACCACATTGGGGTGATAGTCACAAGACCGAATGCCCTTGGACCTACAATTGCAAGCAAGTATCTTTGAGCGGCGGACTTACACTAGCGAACTCACTCGCGTGGCGCACACTAGTGCCCGTAGGTGACTCGGCGATGATGGAGAGGGTCCGAGGTGGGGCCTTGATGATGTGACACGACCCCTTGGACCTGAAAATTTGCAAGCAATCGAACCGAATGGCGGACCCACTCAAGTAAACTCACTCGCGTCGCGCACACCCGAGTCCATAGGTGGACCGGCGATAGTGGTTAGGGTCCGAGGATGGACCTCGCCTTTCCGGAGGTTTGACTAGCTTGGGCTGTACCCCTAAGGGTCTGGGATGCCTCAATTCTGTGGGCGGCCAGCACGCCAAGGGCGTGGGATGTAGTGACTCTCTCTCAACTCGCTCCGCGGTGGCACTCAAATTGATGATATTTTGAGATCGGGCGCTCACTCACCGACCGATGGCACTAAGCAGCAATACTAAACAAGCCAAGCAATTCCAGTAGAGTAGGGCAACCCGAGGCTCACCTGATCGGTGTGAAGACACCGATCCCAGTCGGAGACGAGGGCGAGCAGGGAAGTGTGGATTCCCCGCACACTGCGCCGATGAAGCTTGATCCCTGTTTAATAATTACAATCACTACACCTCACACAGGAGGGTGGACTTGGGGTGGGGATTTTTGTATTACAAGTCAAACACTACCTCTGCACAGGGAGGGGCGCTAAGCCGGCCAGGCGGGGAGGGGAGATAAGCTCGATCGCGCCGACGGAGCACCCGGCCGAATCTGCCCGGGTCGGGGACAGCAAGACAGGGGTTCGATGTAGTCGCCGCTGTGAGCTCTCCCGGACTCAGAACTTGATGAGACTTGCGCCAAAATGTCGCTGACATACCCAGGTACGACTGTGATTTTTTTGTGGATGGTCCCGAAGTTGTCGCTAGCAGGAATGGGCTCTGGAACAGGTCCGCTACGTGCAGAAGCAGACTGTTCCCAGGGGCAGCAGCGGATGGACGAAGTCACCACGGCGGCTCCCAAAGTCCGAATGAGGCGAGACCAAGTCGAGGACATCTGTGGATGAGTCTTCTTCGAGCAGCAACCAAGAACAGCACCAGAGGATGTCGGGGTGGTGAGGAGGAGTCCGTTGAGTGAGGGGCTGTCGGGGCAGGACCTAAACGGACTGTCTGCGTGCCCGGGGAAAAAAAATGGAAAAGGCACTTCCTGATGCTGAAAGTGACGCCACTTTTTGGTAGTGGTGGAAGACTCATGGTTGCAGCTCTTGGCCAAGTGGCGCCTCCAGAAGGTGAAGGATGTGGCCGTGGTGGGGGTTCGAACAGGGGGACAGAAACTGGGACAGGCAGCTTCTGATCTCATGCAGCAGGTTGCAGAGAGTGCCCTGACCGCTCCTGGACTCCGAATCACAAACCGCTAGAGTTTCTAGAACCGTGGACGAGCCCTCTTTGCAGAAAAACTGACGATGAAGCCATCCGATGTCGGAGAGGACTGGGGGACTCAGAAGAGCGGAAGCAGGTCGTTGCAGACTGTGGGAGGCAGACCCGCGCAGCTGAGGGAGAAAAATGAGAACTTTGGCCTCCGGATGCCGAACACGGTTCTGCTTCTTGATTATGATAGAGGACTGGTGGAGAAAGAACTTTTTATAAGGGCTCGTAGCCTGAATCTTCCGCCGTTTGTCATGGTGCAGCTTCTAACCGGGCTCAGGTACTCTGTAGAGGGAGCCCAGCGCAGTCGGGGGAGAATTAACACCACGATCTGTAGTGAAGTCAGAACGAGACGATTCCACCTCGCCTGTGAAGAATACTGGAAGACCTTTCCGTCAATGTATGGTACGCCTCCAGATGATGTCGGACAGCACCGGGGCAGTCTCTGTAAGTCGGACTCCAACTGCTGCCTGCGAATTGAGATGGATAGGGTGATGAAAGGTGATGGGAGATGGAGTAGATGGGGTGGGAAATGGGGTGGATGGGTGTGGGGGTGACACCTAACTATGTGGGGGTCTATTAGGGGGTGATTCAAGGTGTGGGAAGGGCAGAAAGGGGGCTGGGAGGTGGTCTAGCAAGTGGAGGGAGGGGGAGATGCGAATTTGGGTTGGGAAGGAGAGAGGGAGGAGAGATGTCTCCTTTGTTTTGAATGGTGGGTTAATGGAGGGATTAATGGGGGCCTAGGGAATGGGAAGGGTTGCCTTGGGGAGGGGAAGGGGTGTTTGGGAGAAGGGATTCTCCCTTGGGAAAATGAAAGGTTGTATGGGGAAGGGGAAAGGTTGCTTGGGAGGAGGGAGAGGTGCCTAGGAGAAGGGGATTCCACCTAGGGGTTGGAGGGGACTTAAATGGGAGGTATGGGGAAGGGGGAGGGGTCTTAATTAGAGGTGAATAGGGAGGAGAGAGAGTGAATTTCGAATTTTGGGGTGGGGATGAGAGAGAATGGGGTTCGCCCCCTTTAGAGAGAGAGAGAGAGAGAAATAGAGAGAGAGAGCTAGAGAGAGAAGGAGGCACAATTCTTGTGGATAATTCTTTTCTCAATAATTCATTAGCTCCAAATGGTGAGAGTGGGGTCCTATTTATAGGATTCCTACAATTTAACATAAGTCCCTGAATTTTGGACTACTAACAAGAAACCAAGGGGGTGGGGGCTTCCCTGGGCCTAGCCCATCTAATTGGGCCCAAATGACACATTAACCACTCTAATGACCTATTAACCTAGGTACTTGACTCAATTAAAAGGAAAATTACATGATAAGACTCAAATAAGAAAGTGAAAAATACATCATATGACTCGAAATAAAGTGGCGAACAAGATGTAGTACTGCTGGTGATCATCAGGAACCTCAAAAAATGTGGAACGGTCGGAGATGTCCCCATCATACCCCTGGGGTGCGGAGAACTCGACTCCGTCGAGTATGGGTCCACCGGGGAGGCGGTCTTCCAAGGCATCTCTGGGAGAGCCATGATCTCCAAACTCAACCCTGTGTCCGCAACCAGGGGACGGTCCTTCATCCTCTCGAGGTGGCTCGGGCGCACCCTCTTGCTGACGATGGAACCCTGCTTGCCTAGTATTGCCTCCGTGTGCACGAGTCGGACTCTCAGGCTGATTTTTGGTGGCTCTCCGAGGGTGTCCCTCTCAAAGGAAGATATAGGTTCGAGGCACTCACTAGGATCCACCGCGGTGCCCATATAGGGTGCCGGATCCGCCACATGGGAAATGGGGTGAATCCCAAAATCCATTAGTAAGTCCAACCCGTTAGCCTGGTTGCCAAAGCCACTCGGAACTTGGGAAGGTCCAAGTCCTCGTGCCCTCGAATTGGAGGTGACCCTAGGGTAGAGCCACTCCAATGTCATCATCATCGGATCACCTACTTGGAATTCCATGTGGCGCTCGCGAGCTCTTGTCCGCTCTTTGTGAACCTCACCGCTCGTCGAGAATTGCTTGTGTGTATGCTCATACCATGCATTATGATGCGGTGAGTGGGTGTGAAAGTGGATAGTGTGCAAAGGTGGACCGGGGCAACCATAAATTGACCTATCATGCTTTGATGCCATGTGGACCTTGATGAACTTAGGTGGACCAGGGCAGCCATAAGTGGCCCTATCATGCATGGACTTCATAACAATGGTCGGAGGGCCGGGGCATCCATAGGGGAATCTATTGCGCATGGGTATATCAAATACCGGGGGTCCTGGACATCCATGAATGCTCCTACTATGCTTAAGACCCATGATGAATGAAGGTGGACCATTACAACCGAATATGGACCACTTATGTTTCCAACTTGACATGTGGGTGTTATGAATGAAAGGACCCAACTTACTAATCATGTCAAGTGGTGGGAGATGCCAAGACATAGGCATTCCTACTCCAAAGATGATTTCTATGTGAGAGGTTGTGGGATGACCTTTGAACTTCCATTTGAAAGGATCAACGGGATTTTAGAAGGTTGGTAGCACAGAGTGAGACACTTCCTTAATCCTTATGTGAACATTACCCAAAGTCATGGCTCCCATGGTGTAACCCGAGTCTAGGAAGTGGTGGATTTGATCCATTATGGTTGGTTGGGGTAGGGAAAGGTGGGTGGTGGGTAAGGTGGTTGGGCCACATGGGTATCTGTACTCCCATTGGAATGGGTCAAAGGGATCATGGTAAGGGCTACCTAGAGAGAGGAACTCCATGTCCCCAAGGTCTTCACAAGATGGTGAGTCATCCTCCTCCAAAGTAATTGGTCCAAGACCTCTAGTGAGTTGACCGTTTAAGGCATTTGGGGTCTCAATGGGTGGGGAGTAGATAGGAGTGGGTTCTTCCTCCAAGGGGAGAAATAGAAGAATCTCAATAGTGCAATGCCCACTCGTGCAAACGGAAGTGATGGAGCCAATGGTGGGGTGGGCAAAGTTAATGGTGCTAGGCTCTGAAGGTCCCATGGCAAGCAAGCCGGTCAAGTGGGCTTGCCAATATAGGCAATCCACTAGGTCTCCCAAGTCTCCCGTGAAGTAGAAGGTTTGTAAAGTGACATGGGGAGACTGGGTGGGAACAATTTGGGATTGATATCCCAATGGTGGTGAGCTCAGGAAGGTGGGACTTTGCTTGAGCCATTGGAGTATAGACTCGTCTATGGTGAGGGTGTGCGGCTCATGAGGACCCGGACTAGGAGGGGTGGGTGAGTTTTGTGGCTCCTCCTCCTCAATGGTGTGGGCTTGGGTTCCCTCGAGGGTCGGGAGGGGGTCTAGGTCGGTCTTTACTTCCAAGGGATAAGGTGTTTGGATCATGGGCTCCTCTTCCAAGGGGAGGAATGGGTCTTTTGGTGGAGGAGTGGAGATAGCCGGCTTATGGTACTCCCGGGGTGGTGAACATGGACGGGCTTGGGTTAGGCTTGATAGGGGAAGTACTTGGGTTGGAGTTGGGGGTGGGGGTGGAAAAGTGGTTTGTTGAGGAGGTCCGGATTGGGGTGCGTAGATCTTTCTAAGATCATCCCTCATTTCAACCCAAGATTCAATGGGTGCTTCCCCTTTGGCTTCTCTCAAACCTACAATGTACTCACATTCTTTCCTAGCTTGGCGCCAGAGCAAACTCTTGGCATAGTTGACTTGGATAAGCCCTGACAGGGTGAACCTCCAAAAGTGTCTGTCTATGGACTTCTCCATTCTTGATATATGCTTGGGCGGGATCCATCAAACACAAAAGCCGCTAATGGGTCTAAGGATGGCGAATAGGCTAAGTAGGAAGTGGTCATGATGAACGGGTGATGAATGCAATGGCCCTAGGATAAGACTTAGTAGAGACAAGTCTAGAACTTGCTCTGATACCAATTTGATGTGACACGCCTAAGGATGATGATGCACTGATACCAAATTGATGTGACACGACCCCTTGGATCTGAAGATTTGCAAGCAATCGAACCGAACGGCGGACCCACTCAAGTGAACTCACTCGCGTCGCGCACACCCGAGTGCATAGGTGGACCGGCGATAGTGGTGAGGGTCCGAGGATGGACCTCGCCTTTCCGGAGGTTTGACTAGCTTGGGCTGTACCCCTAAGGGTCTGGGATGCCCCAATTCCGTGGGCGGCCAGCACGCCAAGGGCGTGGGATGTAGTGACTCTCTCTCAACTCGCTCCGCGGTGGCACTCAAATTGATGATATTTTGAGATCGGGCGCTCACTCACCGACCGATGGCACTAAGCAGAAATACTAAACAAGCCAAGCAATTCCAGTAGAGTAGGGCAACCCGAGGCTCACCTGATCGGTGTGAAGACACCGATCCCGGTTGGAGACAAGGGCGAGCGGTGAAGTGTGGATTCCCCGCACACTGCGCCGATGAAGCTTGATCCCTGTTTAATAATTACAATCACTACACCTCACACAGGAGGGTGGACTTGGGGTGGGGATTTTTGTATTACAAGTCAAACACTACCTCCGCACAGGGAGGGGCGCTAAGCCGGCCAGGCGGGGAGGGGAGATAAGCTCGATCGCGCCGACGGAGCACCCGGCCGAATCTGCCCGGGTCGGGGACAGCAAGATAGGGGGTCGATGTAGTCGCCGCTGTGAGCTCTCCCGGACTCAGAACTTGATGAGACTTGCGCCAAAATGTTGCTGACGTACCCAGGCACGACTGTGATTTTTTGTGGGCAGTCCTGAAGTCGTCTCTAGCAGGAACGGGCTCTGGAACCGGTCCCCTGCATGCAGAAGTAGACTGTTCCCAGGGGCAGCAGCGGATGGCCGAAGTCACCACGGCGGCTCCCAAAGTCTGAATGAGGCGAGACCAAGTCGAGGACGTCCGTGGATGAGTCTTCTTTGAGCAGCAACCAAGAACAGCACAGAGGATGTCAGGGTGGTGAGAAGGAGTCCGTTGAGTGAGGGGCTTTCGGGGAAGGACCTAAACGGACTGTCTGCGCGCCCGGGGAAAAAAAATGGAAAAGACACTTCCTGATGCCGAAAGGGATGCCGCTTTTTGGTAGTGGTGGACGACTCGTGGTTGCAGCTCTTGGCAAAGTGGCGCCTCCAGAAGTTGAAGGATGTGGCCGTGGTGGAGGTTCGAACAGGGGGACAGAAACTGGGACAGGCAGCTTCTGATCTCATGCAGCAGGTTGCAGAGAGTGCCCCGACCGCTCCTGGACTCCGAATCACAAACCGCCAGAGTTTCTGGAACCGTGGACGATCCCTCTTTGCATAAAAACTGATGATGAAGCCATCCGATGTCGGAGAGGACTGGGGGACTCAGAAGAGCGGAAGCAGGTCGTTGCAGACTGTGGGAGGCAGACCCGCGCAGCCGAGGGAGAAAAATGAGAACTTTGGCCTCCGGATGCCGAACACGGTTCTGCTTCTTGATTCTGATAGAGGACTGGTGGAGGAAGAACTTTGTAGAAGGGCTCGTAGCCTGAATCTTAAGCCGTTTGTCGTGGTGCAGCTTCTAACCGGGCTCAGGTACTCTGCAGAGGGAGCCCAGCGCAGTAGGGGGAGAATTGGCACCACGATCTGTAGTGAAGTCGGAACGAGACGATTCCACCTCGCCTGCGAAGAATACTGGAAGACCTTTCCGTCAATGTATGGTACGTCTCCAGATGATGTCGAACAGCACCGGGGCAGTCTCTTTAAGTCAGGCTCCAACTGCTGCCTGCGAATTGAGATGGATAGGGTGATGAAAGGTGATGGGAGATGGAGTAGATGGGGTGGGAAATGGGGTGGATGGGTGTGGGGGTGACACCTAACTATGTGGGGGTCTATTAGGGGGTGATTCAAGGTGTGGGAAGGGCAGAAAGGGGGCTGGGAGGTGGTCTAGCAAGTGGAGGGAGGGGGAGATGCGAATTTGGGTTGGGAAGGAGAGAGGTAGGAGAGATGTCTCCTTTGTTTTGAATGGTGGGTTAATGGAGGGATTAATGGGGGCCTAGGGAATGGGAAGGGTTGCCTTGGGGAGGGGAAGGGGTGTTTGGGAGAAGGGATTCTCCCTTGGGAAAATGAAAGGTTGTATGGGGAAGGGGAAAGGTTGCTTGGGAGGAGGGAGAGGTGCCTAGGAGAAGGGGATTCCACCTAGGGGTTGGAGGGGACTTAAATGGGAGGTATGGGGAAGGGGGAGGGGTCTTAATTAGAGGTGAATAGGGAGGAGAGAGAGTGAATTTCGAATTTTGGGGTGGGGATGAGAGAGAATGGGGTTCGCCCCCTTTAGAGAGAGAGAGAGAGAGAAATAGAGAGAGAGAGCTAGAGAGAGAAGGAGGCACAATTCTTGTGGATAATTCTTTTCTCAATAATTCATTAGCTCCAAATGGTGAGAGTGGGGTCCTATTTATAGGATTCCTACAATTTAACATAAGTCCCTGAATTTTGGACTACTAACAAGAAACCAAGGGGGTGGGGGCTTCCCTGGGCCTAGCCCATCTAATTGGGCCCAAATGACACATTAACCACTCTAATGACCTATTAACCTAGGTACTTGACTCAATTAAAAGGAAAATGACATGATAAGACTCAAATAAGAAAGTGAAAAACACATCATATGACTCGAAATAAAGTGGCGAACAAGATGTAGTACTGCTGGTGATCATCAGGAACCTCAAAAAATGTGGAACAGTCGGAGATGTCCCTATCACTTGATGCTCCAATGGTTGGCTAGCTTGGGGAGAACCCCAAATGGGCCAGGGATTCCCAACTCACGGGCGGCCAGCACACCAAGGGTGTGGGATGTAGGTGATCACTCACAACTCGCCCGCGGTGATCACTCACTTCAATGGCAATTATGGGCAGAGCTCTCACTCTCCGGCCGACAAAGCAATAACGATAATACTATGCTAAGCAAGGAATTTAAACCAGCCAAGAGGGGGACCGAGGCTCACCTAGTCGGCGTGAAGACGCCGACCCCGGCTGGAGACGGGGGTGAGCGGGGAGGCGAGGGTATGCACCCGCACGCCGCGTCGATGAAGCTTCAAACCTGCGACTTGAATTATTACATGAACTTCACCCCTTGCAAGGGGGGGATCTCAGGGTGGGGGTAAAGTTATTACAGGCAAAACTACCTCCACGCAGGGAGGGGCCTTCAGTCGGCCAAGCTAGGGAAGGGGAGAACCGACCTAGGAACTAATTGATAGAACGCCGACGGTTCTGTCCGCCTTCTGGAACAGGGGACAGGCAGTTGAAGATGATGTCGCTGCGACTTCTCCCGAATTTTGTTGATAACAAGACCAGTGGAAAAATCTTCGGGATTGGATCAGGAAGACGTCCAATTTTTGTGGAATTTTCTGGTTGGCGGTGCTCATCGGGGAAGAGCCACGAACAGGGACTCAGATATCTGGTTCTGACTGTCTCAGCACCACTGTAGCAGAAATCTGGAGTCGTCACGATTGCTCCCACGCTTTGAATCTAGTGTGGCCAGAGTCGTTGGAAAGGTTGTCGATTCCTCTTCGAAACGAGACCCACGGGGATGCCAAAGGGTGCTGGAGCAGATCAGCAGAGTCCGAACAGTGGACAGGGGTCAGTTCAGTCCCAGGAGGAGCAGAACTGCGCACTTGGAGGAGAAAATTGATAAATCTTATCTCCGGATGCCGAACGGTGTTTCGCTTCTTGTCTCTCAAAGTAGGCTCGTTGTAGAAGATCCCAGCCAAGTCCCGCCTCCAGATATTCAAGAGGGTGGCCGTGGCAGACTCTGCAAATGGCTTCAGGTTGCTGACCGGGCCTATCCTGCGCAGTTAGAAAAGAATAGCTCTCCTTGGCAGTCACGAACTCAGACGGGGATGAAACCACCACCATTGCGAAGCTGCTTCGACGATGATTACAACAATATATGGTACGCTTCCTGAAGCCTCACGATGATGTCGTGGCCGCTGCTGCAATCTGCTGGTGCTCTGCTGCCTTCGAATTGAGAACTGCATGTTGAAGATGATAGGGGGAATGGGGTATATGGGAGGGGTAATGGGGTGGATGGGTGTGAGAGTGACCCCTAGCTGTGCGAGGGTCTGGGAGGGGGTGTTCTAGGGTGTGTAAGGGGAGAATGGGGGCTGGAATGGGGTGTTTGCAGTGGGTGAGAGAGAAACTACGAATTTGGGATGGGTGGGGGAGAGGGAAGGAGAGTTCTCTCTCCAAGGTTTGAAAATTGACTAATGGGGTGGTTAATGGGGCTTTGGGGATGGGAATTGTTGTGTTGGGGAAGGGAAGGGGTGCTTGGGGAGTGGGGAATTCACCCTTGTGAGATGAGAGGGTGCTTAAGGAAGGGGATTGGGTAGTTGGTGGTTGGGTGGTGGAGTATGGATTGGTGGAGGGTCTTTTGGGACTAGGGGTGGAGTAATGAGGGTTGGGGTAGTTGGGAGGATGAGTAATGAGGGGAGAGGAAGGGTTGATGATGTGGAGGAGAGAGAGGGAGGAGAGGAGAGAGAAAGGGGCGCCCCCTCCTCTTGGAGAGAGAGAGAGAGAAGAGAGAGAGAAAGAGAGAGGGGAATCCACCCCTTAGAGAGAGAGGGATTTGGAGAATCCACTCCAATAAGACACTAAAACTCACTTGATTTAAATTGATCATAAAAGGTTGTTATATAGGAGAGGAGTGGGGAGGAGAGGAGTGGGGGCCTATTTATAGGCTCACACAATTTCATGGACTAAAATGACCTTGAACAAACTAACTAATGACTAGCCTATCCAGGTGGGGGGCGCCCATGGGCCAAGCCCATCTTTTGGGCCCATTTGGCTACTCAAACCAACCTAATGACTCATAGACTTAGGTAGATAACCCACTAACCTAGGTACATGACTCCAATAAAGGGAAAAATTACATAGTTTATGACTCAAAGAAAATATGAAAATTACATGGATAGACTCAGAAAAATGTGAAGAACATAATGACGCATGCCGTCGATCCATTTGAGCTTCGAAAAAAAGTGGAGGGGTAAGGGATGCCCCCATCATACCTCCGGGGTGGGGAGAACTCGACCCTGTCGAGTATGGGTCCACCAAGGAAGTGGTACACCAATGCAACTCTAGGCGAGCCACGATCTCCGAACTCAACCCGCGTCCATAGCCGGGGAATGGTGCTCCAGCTTTTCAAAGTGGCTCGGACACACCCTCATGCTGGCAATGAGATCTTGCTTGCCGAGTATTGCCGCCGTGTGCTCACGTCGGGCTCTCAGGCTAATTTTTGGTGGCACTCAGAGGGTGTCTCTCACAAGGATATGTGTAAGCTCAAGGCACTCACTAGGATCCACCGCGGTGCCCTTAGACGGTGCCGGATCCGTCACGTGGGAAGTGGGGTGAATCCCAAAACCCATTAGAAAATCCAACCCATAAGCTGGTTTACCAAAGTTACTCGGAACTTGGGAAGGTCCAAGTCCTCGTGCCCTCAAATTGGAGGTGACCCTAGGGTAGAGCCACTCTAAAGTCATCATCGCCAAGTTGCCAACTTGGAAGTCCAAGTGGCGATCATGAGTTTTTGCCCGCTTCTTGTGAATCTCACTGCTTGTTGCTTGATACTTGCTTGGATGCATATGCCATGCACTATGATGCGGTGTGAGTGGGAAATGTATGATATGCATAGGGGGGCCAGGACAACCATATTTAGACCAATCATGTAGAAATGCCATGGAGACTTTGATGGAATTGGGAGGACCGGGGCATCCATAAATGTCCCTCTCATGCATAGGTATGATAAGTGCCGGAGGACCCGGACATCCATGAAT
Organism: Amorphophallus konjac; assembly: GCA_022559845.1. Classification (NCBI taxonomy): domain Eukaryota; kingdom Viridiplantae; phylum Streptophyta; class Magnoliopsida; order Alismatales; family Araceae; genus Amorphophallus; species Amorphophallus konjac. The sequence goes on from CM040129.1 coordinate 80,492,286, forward strand.
ACTCCTAATATGCTTAAGACTCATGATGAATGAAGGTGGACCATTACATCTGAATATGGACCACTCATGCTTCCTACTTGACATGTGGGTGATATGAATGAATGGACCCGACTTATGAATCATGTCAAGTGGTGCGGTATGCCTAGGCACATGCATTCCTATCCTAGAGATGACTTCCATGTGCATGGGTGTGGGGTGGCCCTTGAGCTTCCACTCGTATGGATCAAAGGGATCTAAGAAGGGGGACATCATGGAGTGGGGCAATTCATCAATCCCAAGGTGTATGTTGCCTAAGGTCAAGGCTCCCATGGTGTAACCCGATTCTAGGAAGGGAGGGGTTTGGCCCAACATGGTGGGTGGGGGTAGAGGAAGGTGAGTGGTGAGTAAGGTGGGTTGGTCACATGGGGAACTAGACTCCCATAGGAAGGGATCAAAGGGATCATGATAAGGGTTGCCTAGAGAGAGATACTCCATGTCCTCAAGGTCCTCACAAGGTGGTGAATCATCTTCTTCTAGTGAAATGGTTGGGCCGGTGTATGAGGTGGGTTGGTTGGTCAAGGTTCTAAGAATCACAATGGTAGGGGAGTGGACCGCGATGGGCTCTTCCACCATGGGGAGAAGGAAAAGGAGGTCGCTAGTGTAGCAACCAATAGTGCAAACCGAGGTGATAGACCCGGTACACGGGTGGATGAGGTCAAGGCTCTTGGGTCGGTCTGCCCCTAGAGTCAACAAACAAGTCAAGTCTAATTGCCACTCTAGACCCTTGAGGAGATCATCACAACCCTCTACCTCATAGTACGATTGGATCGTGGTGTGAAATGAGGGGAGGGCCACAATTTAGGATTGATGTCCCATGGGTGAGAGGTGTGGGGGTGAACTAGGGACGGGGGGGCCTTGCTTGAGCCATTGGAGTATGGACTCATTCACGGTGAGGGTGTGTGGCTATTGAGGATCCGGACTAGGAGAGGTGGGTGGAAGTGGAGATTCTTGGATTTCCTTTATGATGGGTTGTGGATCCGGACTAGCATCTATTTTCGTGTGGGTGGGTGTGGTCTCAACTTCTAATGATAATGGGGTGGGTAGGTCTAAAGCGGGGGAATTGGTGATAGTCGATGCGTGGTGCACCCGAGGTGGTGAACAAGCATGGGCTTGGGTTGGGATTGGTAAGGGAAGTAGTGGAGGTCTAGGTTGGGGTTGGGTTGGGGTAGGAAGTGGAAGATGGGTGAGCTAAGGGGGTTTGGGAAGATTGTCCTTGGGAGGAGTGTCCTTGTTGGGGGACGATGGAGGGGTATGGTGGCCGGGGTGGGAGAGGTTTCAACCACTAGGGGTATGGGATGCTTCCTCGTAGGGCATTGTCCGGCGATGTGCCCCAATTGGTGGCACCTATAACATTCCGGATCGCACATACCCGAGGTTATTTCACTCACTTCTATCTCCATAGGACCTTTTCCTTTTTGAGAAGGGGTAAGGTGAGGGGTGGAGGTGGAGGTGGGGGCCAAAGGGCCTTGAGTAAGGTGGGTTGTGGAATTGGGTTTTGGTTGCATTGTGGGGAATTGGGGAATTGGAGTCTTGGGTTGGCCCGGTGGGGATGGTGGAGTTGAAGTGCTCCTTTGGCTTTGGTGATCCGAGTAGGAAGGGGACACATATCTAGCCCTAAGTTATTCCTTCATGTTTCTCCAAGTGGTGATGGGATCTTCCCTTCTATTTATCCTTAGCCCGACAATTTGTAGCCAATAGGTTTGAGCCCGTTTGGTAAGTTGTGATTTGGCACATTGGACTTTCTCATCCTCGGACATGGGATACCAAGTGAAGTAATGGTCCATTGAGACTTCCCAATCTAAATAGTCAATAGGATGAGTTCCATCAATGATGGGAGGTGGGGGAGGAGCCCTACTATCATCCACCCTTGGGGCGGGTCCATTTTCTCCTAGTTGGTCGAGTCGCCCCGATAGGTTATCAAGCCGCTCATTGGCATAGGTCAAGGCCTTCATGAGGTAGTTGACATGGCCAGAGAGGTCATGTGTGTTAGTGGTAGGCATCCCTTGGCAGTTTGGACTCATGGAGACGGGCGATGGGTAAGGTCGGTAAGAGGTGGCCATGCTAGTAGACAAAAGAGATGCAACCAAGGACTCTAAATGCATAAACACGCCCTAGGACCAACTTGATAGAGACAAGTTGTGAACTTGCTCTGATACCACTTGATGTGACATCACCTTGGGGTGATAGTCACAAGACCGAATGCCCTTGGACCTACAATTGCAAGCAAGTATCTTTGAGCGGCGGACTTACTCTAGCGAACTCACTCGCGTGGCGCACACTAGTGCCCGTAGGCGACTTGGCGATGATGGAGAGGGTCCGAGGCGAGACCTTGATGCTCCAATGGTTGGCTAGCTTGGGGAGAACCCCAAATGGGTCAGGGATTCCCAAATCACGGGCGGCCAGCACACCAAGGGTGTGGGATGTAGGGGATCACTCACAACTCGCCCGTGATGATCACTCACATCAATGGCAATTATGGGCCAAGCTCTCACTCTCTGTCTGACGAAGCAATAACGATAATACTATGCTAAGAAAAGAATTTAAACCAGCCAAGAGGGGGACCGAGGCTCACCTAGTGGCGTGAAGATGCCGACCCCGGCCAGAGACGGGGGCGAGCGGGGAGGCGAGGGTATGCACCCGCACGCCGCTAGAATGAAGCTTCAAACCTGCGACTTGAATTATTACATGAACTACACCCCTTGCAAGGGGGGGATCTCGGGGTGGGGGTAAAGTTATTACAGCCAAAACTACCTCCACGCAGGGAGGGGCCTTCAGCCGGACAACCTAGGGAAGGGGAGAACCGATCTAGGAACTAATTGATAGAACGCTGACAGTTCTATCCGCCTTCTGGAACAGGGGACATGCAGTTGAAGATGATGCCGCTGCGGCTTCTCCCGAATTTTTTTGATGACAAGACCAGTGGCAAAATCTTTAGGATTGGATCAGGAAGACGTCCAATTTTTGTGGAATGTGCTGGTTGGTGGTGCTGGTCGGGGAAGAGCCATAACAGGGACTCAGATCTCTGGTTCTGACTGTCTCAGCACCACTGTAGCAGAAAGCTGGAGTCGTCACGATTGCTCCCGAGCTCCGAATCAAGTGTGGCCAGAGTCGTTGGAAAGGGTGTCAAGTCCTCTTCGAAACGAGACCCACGGGGATGCCAGAGGGTGCTGGAGCAGATCGGAAAAGCCCGAACAGTGGACAGGAGTCGGTTCAGTCCCAGGAGGAGTAGAACTGCGCACCTGGAGGAGAAAATTGATAAATCTTATCTCCGGATGCCGAACGGGGTTCTGCTTCTTGTCTCTCGAAGTAGGCAAGTTGTAGAAGATCCCAGCCAAGTCCCGCCTCCAGATCCTCAAAAGGGTGGCCGTGGCAGACTCTGCAAATGGCTTCAGGTTGCTGACTGGGCCTATCCTGCGCAGTCAGAGAAGAATAGCTCTCCTTAGCAGTCACGAATTCAGACGGGGACAAAACCACCACCGTTGCGAAGCTGCTTCGACGATGATTCCAACAATATATTGTACGCCTCTTGAAGCCTCATGATGATGCCGTGGCCGCTGCTGCAATCTGCTGGTGCTCTGCTTCCTTCGAATTGAGAACTGCAGGTTGAAGATGATAGGGGGAATGGGGTATATGGGAGGGGTAATTGGGTGGATGGGTGTGGGAGTGACCCCTAGCTGTGAGGGGGTCTGGGAGGGGGTGTTCTAGGGTGTGGGAAGGGGAGAATGGGGGCTGGAACGGGGTGTTTGCAGTGGGTGAGAGAGATGCTGCGAATTTGGGATGGGTGGGGGAGAGAAAAGGGGAGTTCTCTCTCCAAGGTTTGAAAATTGACTAATGGGGTGGTTAATGGGGCTTTGGGGATGGGAATGGTTGTGTTGGGGAAGAGAAGGGGTGCTTGGGGAGTGGGAAATTCTCCCTTGGGAGATGAGAGGGTGCTTAGGGAAGGGGATTGGGTAGTTGGTGGTTGGGTGGTGGAGTATGGATTGGTGGAGGGTCTCTTGGGACTAGGGGTGGAGTAATGAGGGTTGGGGTAGTTGGGAGGATGAGTAATGAGGGGAGAGGAAGGGTTGATGATGTGGAGGAGAGAGAGGGAGGGGAGGAGAGATAAAGGGGTGCCCCCTCCTCTTAGAGAGAGAGAGAGAAGAGAGAGAGAAAGAGAGGGGAATCCACCCCGTAGAGAGAGAGAGAGATTTGGAGAATCCACTCCAATAAGACACTAAAACTCACTTGATTTAAATTGATCATAAAAGGTTGTTACATATGAGAGGAGTGGGGGCCTATTTATAGGCTCACACAATTTCATGGACTGAAATGACCTTGAACAAACTAACTAATGACTAGCCTATCCAGGTGGGGGGCGCCCATGGGCCAAGCCCATCTTTTGGGCCCATTTGGCTACTCAAACCAACCTAATGACTCATAGACTTAGGTAGATAACCCACTAACCTAGGTACATGACTCAAATAAAGGGAAAATTACATAGTTTATGACTCAAAGAAAATATGAAAATTACATGGATAGACTCAGAAAAATGTGAAGAACATAATGACGCATGCCGTCGATCCATTTGAGCTTCGAAAAAAAGTGGAGGGGCAAGAGATGCCCCCATCAGTCTCACCCAAGAATTACAGAATATGGCCCAAGTTGGCGCAGGGGCAAGAGCTGGAGACCTACACCGCAATTTTCAGAGCTTAAATTATTCGCGGTTCTCAGGATCTTCTAATCTTGATGAGGCTAAAAATTGGATTGATGAAATGAACCGTATATTCGAGGTCATGCAATTTGTCGACCAAGAGCATGTTCATCTTGCTACGTTCCAACTCAATAAAGATGCCCGTACATGGTGGAAGTCTGTTCCGTCACCACCTCAAGATGCACCACACACTTGGGAGGGGTTCCTTACACTCTTCGGAGCAAAGTACTTCTCTGAACATGTCAAGGAGAGGAAAGCTATGGAATTTGTTGCGTTACGTCAAGGCATGATGATAGTAGCGGAGTATGAACTCTAATTTTCTAGGCTGGCGCCTTATGCTCCTCATCTTGTTAGTACCGACCTATTAAAAGCTAACCGGTTTATGGATGATTGAGACCCAGCTGTATTCAACAACTTGGGACTCAGAATATCCGTACATATGCGGAGATGGTCCAACTGGCACATCTATGCGAAAGGACCTTCGAGAAGGTCAAAAAACTTAAGGGAAAAGGAGAGGAGCCGAGCCAAAGGTCTGATCGGCATGAAAAGAAAGGAAAGTTTAGTATCACAGAATCTTACAAATCCCGTGACAGTAAGAAGAGATCTCGAAATGGGAGTGGTAGTGGCTACCACAAGAACAAGATGACCAAAGAAAAAGAAAAGTAAGTCATGGAGGCATGCACATTTTGCGAGAAGTTCGGTCATTCGGCCGAAGAGTGTGGGAAGCGTCTCGGCGCTTGTCTATGATGTGGAGGTCGGGAGCACCGCATGCCAGATTGCCCTCTTATGAAGGAATAAACTCCTGTTGGTGGACGTAAGCGGCAAGCCCGTCTTAATGCTATTATGGAAGATGAAGAAGCGCCCAAGAATGATGGGCTGATGGAAGATACTATCCAAATCCATTCCCATTCTGTATTCGTACTATTTGATATTGGTGCTTCTCATTCCTTTATATCTACTGCTTTCGCAAAAACCTTACCAATTTCATCAGTTTCTTTACCTTCGGACCTTGCTATTACTACACACATAGGTCCTGGAACCAAACTTACAACCAACTACCCTGATAGTGAGGTAATGGTAGAAGGTCATAATCTTCCTGCAAACCTCGTATGCCTTGACATGGAGGGCTATGATGGTATTTTAGGTGTAGATTGGCTTTTAGACCACGACGTGTAATGCCACGGAAATTTTATAGAATATTTCTAAAGTATTTAAAAAAATTTTGAGAATTTATAAGATTTTTTAAAAACTAAAATAGATAATAAATGAATTTCTGGGTTCAATAAATCATTATTAAGGCCCAAGTGTGATAACTAATTGACCTAGCCTATTTAAAATAAGCCTAAAGGACTTAAGGACCAAGCCCATGACGTTTGGCTCATATTCTAGAAGGTTAATTAGTTTATTCATGGAAAATAAGGATAAATACTCATTATTTAGATAATTAAATGGATAAGAGAATAAAGGAGTTTGAATTAAATTTAAATTCGACGCCCAAACGTAATGGCGATCTATCGTAGAACCGCTAAGGGACATTTGGCGGACCAGTCTTAGACCGCTACATTCTGTCAATTCCGTGAGTTGAAGAAAGAGTAAAAAGATTAGATTTTTAAGGTTCTATCACCTGGAGATCGAGATGAGAAGACTAGTAAACATCTTAAGGACTCTCAGAAGTTTGGATAATACCAACTAGGGACTCTAGAATTGATCTAATCCTCAAACTCTAGCAAAAACCTATAAATAGATCATAGATTTCACTTGCGCGACCCCTACGTTGGCTCGCGTGGAACTAAGGTAAGGAGGTATTATTTCATGTAAGTTCTTTAGAAGTTTTTATTCCTAATACATAGGACTAACACCCCTCAAAATTTTGTGCTAGGAGATCAAGCGCACAAGGAGATAGAAGCCTGTAAATTTGTTGGTTCCATATTAGCGACCCAGGAAACTAAGCAAAAGTCCGGTGAAGGTCCAGAAATTAGGAACCCAGAACAAGGTATTTAGCATTAGTGCCTTTAGCACTTTCTGTGCCCCATAGTATCTTCTTCCGACCATCCAAATTTCACGTCATTAGGTCAAGTGGATCAAGAGATATCAGGGCGTGAAGTTACTGATTTAGCACAGGAAGGGGCAAAACTAGGGCTCACCTCCAACATCAAATTCAGAGTTTAGAAGTATTCCAGAGGTAGGTCATCTCATGAACGGCTAAAATCTTGTTCCAGGATTAAAATCCCTCTTGTTTCACTAGATTTCATGAACTATGCATCAAGAATTTCATGTTTTATGCATCAAGTATACATCCATGCATATTCTTAACCCTAATTAAGTTAAGAGAAATTCTCTTGTTAATTCACAAGAAAACCCATGCACATTATAGCCTATTCTTCATTCTACCATGATAGGGAAGTTTATACATGTTGATTTCCAGATATGATGTGTTTTAAACATTAGTTTCTTCTTATTTAATTTAATGTCAGACGTGTTCTAGCGGCCTAATCTTCGACCGCCAACCTTGGGCAACGGCCCTACGCTAAACCACTAGTCACGTTAAAACGTGATTTTTATGAAACCTCTGGCTGATCAGAAATAGACCGTTAAAGTCCCTCTGGCGGCCTTACGATAAACCGCCAACTTTCTGTAACGGCTCTATTATAGATTGTCAGTGTTCTGATTTCTGTCAACCCGAGACAGAATCAAGAGCAGTCCGTCTAGCTTAAATAAGCCTAGTTAACGATATACCAACATGTTTTAATGTTATTTCACTACTCTGAGTTTTAATTACTGGTTCATAACAGTGATTTCATGTTCTTTATTATGCTTGGGATTATTTTTAAACATAACTTAATTTATGCCAAAATTATATACTTTTGTAAATAAATACGTGTTTCTAAAGCTAGATGATTCATGGTTTACCTTGATCACTATTTTTATGATTTCTTTCACATCTATACAGTCATTTTCATAAGTACATGGCATATATCCCGGTATATGACCATTAGTTACACCTATGCACATTAAGCACAAAATCTTGGACTTGATAACCTCTCCTTTAGATATTCCTTCCAACGGACTAGGAAATTTTATTTCAAGGCCTCCGTATTTCTCCGCGAGCCTGGGATTCCCACTAGGATGCCGAGTTTGTTGTACCATTAAATCCCATTGTCTAGAAAGCACTTATACCGGTGTTTTATATTTTTGGAAACCTAGAGGCCTTATGGTTGACCGCCAGAGTCTCCTAGCGGGCCTTAGCTAGACTGCTAACGGATTCTTGACGATTCTTTCTTTGACCGCTAAAGACTCTAGATAATCTATTTTCAAATATCGAACAGTCTTGTCCTTAAAGGTCCAGAACTAGACCACTTTCTTTATGAAACGGCCCAGTAAACGACCGCTATTTTCCTGAGTATCGTTAACCCGAGGTTTGACTCAAGGGTTAATATTCCTATGATCCTAGATGGTCCAATTGATTATCTAGAACCTGTCACACTATTTCAAAAATACTTAAGTAAATTGTGAAAGTTAAGAAATGTACCGTTATGCTGCCAATTTATTTCCACGGCATAACCTAGTTATCAATATGTTTATTGAAATCTTATTCTTAATAGAAGCATTCTTATTTTTGGTTACTTTATCATGGAACTATCATTGAAATTGTACGGTCTTGGCCACATTATTGTTAAATACGTGGATGTAGCTTAATTTATACGTGAAGATGCAGTTTGAGCACTGATTGTGTTCAAGCGCTCTATGCTAGTGCCCTCGACTGATTGTCAGAAACATACTATATAAACTATGGGGTATGATGATACTGGCGTCGCATTACGCTGGGAGTACTTTCTTTATAAATAAGTGAAATATTCACGGCAATCACAGAAATCTACATAAATTCATGAAGTACTTGTTACTAAGTGAAGGGTACATTCTTGCTTGTTACATGACTTTCTAGTACATTCTTGTTCATGAAAAGGCCAAAGTAACATTCTTGATATATTCTTGACTTATCATATCTCAATCTTGACTATACTTTGTTACTTTAGTTTTAATCGCATGTTTTGATCGTATTTGCATGATTTATCTTTTTCTTTAGAGTTAAAGATAGTAATTATTTTAACATTGCCAATCATGTTGATACGAAGATACCTACTGGGCAAGTGTGCTCATTACCTACTTTCTCAATGTTTCAGGAAGTTCCTGTGGGTCGGATTCGGATTCAGGTCATTCCAGTGATGGGTCCGAGAGCGATTAAAGGAAACATGAAATCGAGTGAAGACTTAGAGTTGTCGAAATATGTCTAGATTGAGTCATTTTATGTAATTTTTTCTGTTTATTTGAGTCTAGATTAAAAGTCGAATATTCGTGTATTTGGATTACAATTATATGATATGAAATGAAGATGAGAGTTTGACTTCATTATTGTGCAATTACCTTGTGTAATTGTTATTGCGCTCTGACTATATTGATTGCTCGAGACTTACCATGTCGGCTGTTCATGTTCCCGATTATTTCCGCTGCATAATCTCGGGACGTGACAGTTAAGTTGGTATCAGAGCACTAGGTCCTAGAAGTCCCAAGGAAAAGTGTGTCATGTCATAGGTTAAGTCTAAGGTTCAAGGACCCGCACCTATGAACCAAGGAAGAAATTCCCCCCCTACGTGAGAATTGGGTAGAGCTCAGGATGAGATAGTAAATTAGCTCTAGATAAACCCTTTTAAATTCCATGAGAGTTAATGATTTGTTATTTCTCTCAGGTACCTTATTCTTATCATAATGGCTCATCGCGTAGACTGGAACGGTATGCAAGAGACCGTTGCGGGTCTGACACAAGCGCTGTAAACTATGGCGCAAGCTGGCGCTGGGGCAAGAGCTGGAGACTTGCATCGCAACTTTCGGAGCCTAAACCTTCCATGATTCTATGGTTCTTCAAATCCAGATAAAGCTGAGAACTGGATTGATGAGATGAACCGCATATTTGAGGTCATGCAATGTGCTGCCCAAGAAAAGGTTCGCTTAGCCACTTTTCAACTAAAAAAGGATGCCCGTACATGGTGGAAGTCGGTTCCGGTAAAGCCAACAGATGCACCGCATACATGGGAAAGTTTTCTTATGCTATTCCATGCCAAATATTTCTCAGAGCACGTCAAGGAGCGGAAGACTATGGAATTCGCTTCTCTATGCCAGGGCATATTGTCGGTGGCAGAATATGAGCTTCAATTTCCTAAGCTAGCACCATATGCTCCTCATCTGATCAGTACCGATTTACTAAAGGCAAATCGATTTATGGACGTGTTAAGACCCAATTTTATTCAGCAGCTCAGGACTCAAAATATCCGTACTTATGCGGAGATGGTCCAACGGGCATATATGTGTGAAAGGACCTTAGAGAAGGTCGATAAGTTGAAAGGAAAGGGCGAAGAACCAAGCCGAAGGTCTGATCGACGTGATAAAAAAATCAAATTTAGCATCACAAAACCTTACAAATCTCGTGATAGCAAGAAAAGATCACGTAATGGGAGTGGTAGTGGCTACCACAAAATAAGAAAGTCAAGGAAGAAGACAAGCAGGTCGCCACGACCTGTACTTTTTGTGAGAAGTTAGGTCATTCGGCCGAAGAATACTGGAAGCGCCTTGGTGCTTGTCTACGACGTGGCAGCAGGGAGCACCGCATGTCGGATTGCCCCCTTATGAAGTAGCTATCTTCTGGAAGTGGACGTAAGAGACATGCTCGTCTCAATGCTGTTTTAGATGAAGAAGTGCCCCCAAATGATGGGCTTATGGAAGGTACTGTTCACATTTTTTCCCATCCTGCTTTTGTACTATTCGATACTGGTGCTTCTCATTCCTTTATATCTACTGCCTTTGCAAAGACCTTGCCAGTTTCATCAGTTCCTTTACCTTCGGACCTTGCTATTACTACACCTTTAGGTCCTGGAACCAAACTCACAAACTACTATCCTAATAGTGAGGTAAGGGTGGAAGGTCACAATCTTCCTGCAAACCTAGTATGCCTTGACATGGAGGGCTACGATGCTATCTTAGGTGTTGATTGGCTAGTAGACCATGATGCCTACATAAATTGCCAAAATAGGATTAGCTCTTTTCGGAAACCTGTTCTTCCAAGGCTTTCCTTCCTTGGTATCAAATATAGGAAGCATCCTGCCATTATTTCATCTCTTCATGCTTACAAACTTATCTCGCGAGGATGTGAAGCCCTTCTTGCTTCCGTAATTATCACCGAATCCAAGGAGATCATCTTAGAAGATATCCCTATTGTCAATGAATTTTTGGATGTATTCCCATCAGATTTACCCGATTTACCACCCGAAAGGGAAGTAAACTTCTCCATTGAACTCCTTCCCGGAGAAGCACCAGTCTCAATAGCTCCCTACAGGATGTCCCCCACAGAACTTAAGGAATTGAAGAAATAGCTTCAGGAGTTATTGGACAAGGAACTCATTCGACCTAGCACATCCCCTTGGGGTGCACCAGTTCTATTTGTCAGGAAGAAAGATAGATCTCTCAGGTTATGTATTGATTACTGGCGACTGAATCAACTTACTATCAAGAATAAGTATCCATTGCCGTGTATCGATGAGCTCTTTGATCAAATTTCGGGAGCGGAATATTTCCCCAAGATAGACCTCAGGTTGGGTTATCATCAACTCAAGATCAAAGATGAAGACATTTATAAGACTGCTTTTCGGAGCCGTTATGGCCACTATGAATTTATGGTAATGCCGTTCGGGTTAACTAATGCCCCGGCAGCATTCATGCAACTTATGAATAATGTCTTCTAGCCTTATCTTGACCAGTTTGTGGTCCTCTTCATTAATGACATCCTTATATATTCCAAGACTAGGGAAGAACATGAAGAGCACTTAAGGATAGCCTTACAAACACTGAGAGAACACAAACTCTATCCGAAGCTTAGTAAGTGTGAGTTTTGGCATAAGGAAGTGTCTTTCCTTGGCCATATTATTTCAAAGGAATGTATCGTTGTCGATCCTTCTAAGGTGGAAGCTATTAAGAACTGGAGCCGGCCAACGACCGTGTCAGAAGTAAGAAGCTTTCTAGGGCTAGCTGGCTATTACAGGAGATTTATTAAAGATTTCTCTAAGATCGTCGTTCCTTTGACTAGACTTACAAGAAAAGAAAATCCTTTTGTATGGTCGAAGGACTGCGAGGAGAGTTTTCTAAGTCTTAAGGATCACCTCACCACAGCCCCTATTTTGACATTACCAACAGAAGGTGGTGTTTTGAAGTCTATACAGATGCATCTAGCATTGGCCTAGGATGTGTTCTCATGTAAAATGGAAAAGTGATTAGTTATTCCTCAAGACAATTGAAGCGCCATGAAGAGAATTACCCTGTGTATGATCTAGAATTAGCTGCGGTTATTTTCGCTTTGAAGATTTGGCAACATTACCTTTATGGGGAGAAATTCACTATATCTCATATCATAAAAGTCTGAAATATCTTTTTACCTAGAAGGAATTAAACATGCGACAATACAGATGGTTGGAGTATCTCAAGGACTTCGACTTTACTATTCAATATCATCCAGGGAAAGCAAATGCTGTGGCTGACGCTCTTAGCAGAAGACCAAGGGCTACTCAAGCAAGCCTCTGGAACGGTATGAATTGTCTTATCAAAGATTTCTCTCACTTGAATCTTGATATTGACAAGGAAGAAGATGGATGTATAATTGCCAATATAAGGTCTCAACCTACATTGATTGAGGATATAGTCAAATTATAAGAGAATGACCCCGTATTAATGGAGATCAGGGATAATATTGATAAGAGATCAGAATTTTCTATCTCAAATGGTGGAAGATTACTATTTAAAAAAAGAATTTGTGTGCCGAATCATGATGATAATAAGAAATTAAACATGGAAGAAGCACATAAATCAAGGTATGCTATTCATCCTTGTGCTATCAAAATGTATCAAGATTTGAAAACAAACTTTTGGTGGCCCAACATGAAGAGGGAGGTAGCAGATTTTGTGTCCCGCTGTCTCACTTATCAACAGGTTAAGGCAGAACATTTAAGACCCGCAGGTAAATTACACCCCTTGAATATTCCCGAATGGAAGTGGGAAAGTATAGGGATGGATTTCATCATGGGTTTACCTAAGACAAGAGGAGGACACGATGGTATATAGGTGATCATAGACCGATTGACTAAGTCTGCACATTTTCTACCGATCAAAAGTCGATGGTCTATGGATGTACTAGCAGCATTATACATGAGGGAAATTGTCAAATTGCACGGTGTCCCCGTCAGCATCATATCTAACCGAGATCCTTGGTTTACATCATAATTTTGGAAGGGTCTACAACATTCTTTAGGGACCCGACTAAACTTTAGCACGGCATTCCATCCACAAACCGATGGTCAAACAGAAAGGACAAATCAAGTGGTGGAAGATATGCTCAGGGCTTGTGTTATTGACTTTGGAGGAAGTTGGCATGATCACTTGCCTTTAGTGGAGTTTGCATACAATAATAGCTACCAAGCTAGTATTCAAATGGCACCATTTGAAGCTTTATATGGAAGAAGTTGTCGTTCACCTATTTGTTAGAATGAAGTAGGAGAAAGGTAATTTCTTAGTCCTGATATTATTCGGGATACTACCGAGAAGATTAAATTCATTCGAGAAATACTTCATATGGCCCAAGACAGAGAAAAATCATATGCTGACAATCGAAGGCGCGACTTGGAGTTTCAAGTAGGTGACCATGTGTTCCTTAAAGTTTCTCCAGGTCGAGGTATTCGAAGATTTGGTCTCAAAGGCAAGCTTACTCCACGATTCATTGGCCCCTTTGAGATTCTCAAAAGGGTTGGTGAAGTTGCATATAGAATTGCTTTGCCCCCTCAATTATCCGAAGTTCATGATGTATTTCATGTCTCAATGCTCAAGAAATATGTTTCTGATCCTTTCCATGTCATTACTTACGACAACTTGGAAATTAAAAAGGATTTAACATACGAGCAAAGGCCAGTCAAGATTATTGAACGAGAAGTACGTCAACTGCGGAGTAAACCTATTCCTATCGTCAAGATCCAGTGGACGAAAGTAGGAGAAACATGGGAAACCGAAGAAGCTATGTGTGAAAGATTTCCAGAACTATATGAATGCAAGTACACTCTCCATAACCCATACATTGAATTTTAGGACAAAATTCTCTTGAGTGGGGGAGGGTGTAATGGCCCGGAAATTTTGTAGAATATTTTTGAAGTATTTAAGAATTTTCTGAGAATTTATAAGAATTTTTCAAGACCAAAATAGATAATAAATGAATTTTTGGGTTCAATAAATCATTATTAAGGCCCAAGCATGATAACTAATTGACCTCGCCTATTTAAAATAAGCCCAAAGGACTTAAGGACCAAACCCATGAAGTTTGGCCCATATTCTAGAAGGTTAATTAGTTTATTCATGGAAAATAAGGATAAATACTCATTATTTAGATAATTAAATGGATAAGAGAATAAAGGAGTTTGAATTAAATTCAAATTCGGCGCCCAAACGTAATGGCGGTCTATCGTAGAACCGCTAAGGGACATTTGGCGGACCAGTGTTAGACCGCTACTTTCTGTCAGTTCCGTGAGTTGAAGAAGAGTAAAAAGATTCGATTTTCAAGGTTCTATCACCTAGAGATCGAGATGAGAGGACTAGTAAACATCTTAAGGACTCTTAAAAGTCGGGATAATACCAACTAGGGAATCTAGAATTGATATAATCCTCAAACCCTAGCAAAAATATATAAATAGACCCTAGATTTCACTTGTGCGACCCTATGTTGGCTCGTGTGGAACTAAGGTAAGGAGGTATTATTTCATGTAAGTTCTTTATAAATTTTTATTCCTAATACATAGGACTAACACCCCTCAAAATTTCGTGCTAGGAGATCAAGCACATAAGGAGATAGAAGCCTGCAAAGTTGCTGGTTCCATATTAGCGACCCAGGAAACTGAGCAAAAGTCCGGTGAAGGTCCAGGAATTAAGAACCCAGAACGAGGTATTTAGCATTAGTGCATTTAGAACTTTTTGTTCCCCTTAGTATCTTATTCTTACCCTCCTTATTTCACGTCATTAGGTCAAGTGGATCAAGAGATATCAGGGCGTGAAGTTACTGATTTATCACAGGAAGGGGCAAAACTAGGGCGCACATCCAACATGAAATTCGGAGTTTAGAAGTATTCCAGAGGTAGGTCATCTCATGAACGGCTAAAATCTTGTTCCGGGATTAAAAGCCCTCTTGTTTCACTAGATTTCATGAACTATGCATCAAGAATTTCATGTTTTATGCATCTAGTATACATCCATGCATATTCTTAGCCCTAATTAAGTTAAGAGAAATTCTCTTGTTAATTCACAAGAAAACACATGCATATTATAGCCTATTCTTCGTTCTATCGCGATTGGGAAGTTTATACATGTTTATTTCCAGATATGATGTGTTTTAAACATTAGTTTCTTCTTATTTAATTTACTATCAGACGTGTTCTAGCGGCCTAATCTTCGACCGCCAACCTTGTGCAGCGGCCCTACGATAAACCGCTAGTCACCTTAAACGTGATTTTTATGAAACCTCTGGCTGACCAGAAATAGACCGTTAAAGTCCCTCTGGCGGCCTTATGAAAAACCGCCAACTTTCTACAACGGCTCTATTATAGATCGCCAGTGTTCTGATTTCTATCAACCCGAGACAGAATCAAGAGCAGTCTGTCTAGCTTATAAAGAAGCCTAGTTAACTATATACCAACCTGTTTTAATATTATTTCACTACTCTGAGTTTTAATTACTGGTTCATAATAGTGATTTCATGTTCTTTATTGTACTTGGGATTATTTTTAAACATAACTTAATATATGCCAAAATTATATACTTTTGTAAATAAATACATGTTTCTAAAGCTAGATGATTCATGGTTTACCTTGATCACTATTTTAATGATTTCTTTCTCATCTATAGAGTCATTTTCATAAGTACATGGCATATATCCCGGTATATGACCATTAGTTACACCTATGCACATTAAGCACACAATCTTGGACTTGACAACCTCTCCTTTGGATATTCCTTCCAACGGACTAGGAAATCTTATTTCAAGGCCTCCGAAATTCTCCGCGAGTCTGGGATTCCCACTAGGATGCCGAGTTGGTTGTACCATTAAATCCCATTATCTAGAAAGCACTTATACCGGTGTTTTATATTTCTGGAAACCTAGCAGCCTTATGGTTGACCGCTAGAGTCAGCTAGCGGGCCTTAGCTAGATCGCTAACGGATCCTTGGCGGTTCTTTCTTTGACTGCTAAAGACTCCAGATAATCTATTTTCAAATATCGAACAGTCTTGTCCTTAACGGTCTAGAACTAGACCGCTTTCTTTATGAAATAGCCAAGTAAACGACCGCTATTTTCCTGAGTACCGTTAACCCGAGGTTTGACTCAAGGGTTAATATTCCTATGATCCTAGATGGTCCAATTGATTATCTAGAACTTGTCACACTATTTCAAAAATACTTAAGTAAATTGTGAAAGTTAAGAAGTGTACCATTATGCGGCCAATTTATTTCCACGGCATAACCTAGTTATCAATATGTTTATTGAAATCTTATTCTCAATTGAAGCATTCTTATTTTTGGTTACTTTATCATGGAACTATCATTGAAATTGTACGGTCATGGCCACATTATTGTTATATACGTGGAAGTAGCTTAATTTATACGTGAAGATGCAGTTCGAGCACTGATTGTGTTTAAGGGCTCTATGCTAGTCCCCTCGGTTGATTGTCAGAAACATACTATATAAACCATGGGGTATGATGCTACTGGCGTCGCATTGCGCTGGGAGTACTTTCTTTATAAATAAGTGAAATATCCAGGGTAATCACGAAAATCTACATAAATTCACGAAGTACTTGTTACTAAGTGAAGGGTACATTCTTGCTTGTTACATGACTTTCTAGTACATTCTCGTTACATTCTTGTTCATGAAAAGGCCAAAGTAACATTCTTAATATATTCTAGACTTATCATATCTCAAGCTTGATTATACTTTGTTACTTTAGTTTTAATCGCATGTTTTGATCGTATTTACATGATTTATCTTTTTCTTTAGAGCTAAAGATATTTATTATTTTAACATTGCCAATCATGTTGATGTGAAGATACCTACTGGGCAAGTGTGCTCATTACCTACTTTTTCAATGTTTCAAGAAGTTCCAGTGGGTCGGATTCGGATTCAGGTCATTCCAGTGATGGTTCCGAGAGCAATTAAAGGAAACATGGAATCGAGTGAAGACTTAGAGTTGTCGAAATATGTATAGATTGAGTCATTTTATGTAATTTTCCCTCTTTATTTGAGTCTAGATTAAAAGTCAAATATTCGTGTATTTGGATTACAATTATATGATATGAAATAAAGATGAGAGTTTGATTTCATTATTGTGCAGTTACCTTGGGTAATTGTTATTGCGCTCTGACTATATTGATTACTCGAGGCATACCATGTTGGCTGTTCGCGTTCCCGAGTGTTTCCGCTGCATAATCTCGGGGCATGACACGACGCCTATATAAACTGTCGCAACCGGATTATCTCTTTTCGAAAACTAGGTCTTCCAAGGTTTTCCTTCCTTGATATCAAATATAGGAAGCATCCTACCATTAATACATCTCTTAAGGCTTGCAAACTTATTTCGCAAGGATGTGAAGCTTTTCTTGCTTCCGTAATCATTACCGAGTCCAAGGGAATCATCTTAGAAGACATTCCCATTGTGAATGAGTTTACTGATGTATTTCCATCAGATGTTCCCGGTTTACCACCCGAAAGGGACGTAAACTTCTTCATTGAACTCATTCTCGAAGTAGCACCTATTTCAATAGCTCCCTACAGGATGTCCCCCACAGAACTCAAGGAATTGAAGAATCAACTTTAAGAGTTATTAGACAAGGGTTTCATTCGACCTAGAACACCCCCTTGGGGTGCGCCAGTTCTATTTGTCAAGAAGAAGGATGGATCTCTCAGGCTATGTATCGACTACCGACAACTGAATCAACTCACAATTAAGAATAAATATCTGTTACCGCGTATAGATGAACTATTTGATCAGATTTTAGGAGCAGAATATTTCTTCAAGATAGACCTCAGGTCAGGTTATCATCAGCTCAAGATCAAAGATGAAGACATACACAAAAATATTTTTCGAAGTCGATATGGCCACTATGAATTCGTGGTAATGTCGTTCGGGTTAACTAATGCCCTGGTAGCATTTATGCAACTCATGAATAATGTCTTCATGCCTTATCTTGACCAGTTTGTAATCGTCTTCATTGATGATATTCTTATATACTCCAAAATAAAGGAGGAACAAGAAGGGCACTTAAGAATAGCCTTGCAGACACTAAGAGAGCACAAACTTTATGCAAAGCTTAGTAAGTGCGAGTTTTGGCTAAAGGAGGTCTCTTTCCTTGGCCATATTATTTCAAAGGAAGGTATAGCTGTTGACACTTCTAAAATAGAAGTTGTTAATAACTGGAGTTGGCCGACGACCGTGTCTAAAGTCAGAAGTTTTCTAGGTCTGGCTATTTATTACAAGAGATTTATCAAATATTTCTCAAAGATCGCTGTTCCTTTGACTAGACTCACAAGAAAGGAGAATCCTTTTATATGGTCGAAGGATTGCGAAGAGAGTTTTCAAACTCTTAAAGAACACCTTACCACTGCACCTATATTAACGCTACCGACAGAAGGTGGTGGCTTTGAATTCTATACGGATGTGTCTTGTAATATCCCGATTTATTAACAAATAAAAAATTTCTAGAAAACTTCTAATAAATTAATTAGAAAATCCTTAATAAATAGAATAAGTTAAATTTTGATCATTTCGTAAAAACGTGGAAAATTTAGAATCTTGTAGAGGACAAATTTTTTAATAATAGTGTCTTTTGTGACTGACCCAAATAAAATCCATAATTAGGCCAAATTAACTGATTAAGGCCCAAATCCACACTTAATCTAATTGGACCTTAAAACGCAAAATTTAGCCCAATACCCGATCATTTAGGCTGAGACCGGATACAAATGAAAGGTTAGGATGAAAGGATCATTTCCCCCCTTAGTTCTCCCCGAAACCCTAACCCTAGAAAGTGAATTTTGGATGAGAAGGCGGCGGCTAACCCTATCCGCGCGGTTCGCGCACGTCCAACTTGATTGGACTCTATCTCCTCGAATAGAAGACTCTAGACCTTGTGTGACCCATAAAAATGACCCTCATGAACCCTATTTTCGTTTGGCTGCTGTGGCGGCCGACGAGGATCGTGGACAAGGGCGGATTCCGGCGATCACCGGCGGGGTGTTCTTAGCGTGTCGTCGTCCCTTCTTCTTCCTTCTTCTTCCGTTTAAGGTAGGTTATAGTAAGCGAAACCTTAAGTATTATATATGGTTAGAACCAGCATCGAGTGTTCTTTCTATTGAATGCAAAAGGCCTAAAAGTTACTTAGTACCCTGCGAGAATTTTAGGGTTTAGTAGAAGCATGTCATATCTAGGGTTATACTTGTTTCATCTCATTTAAGTAGGGATTGCAGGCACTAATGATTAAATCAAGCATGCTATATTGTAAAAATTTTCGTGTTCTTCCTTTTGAATCCAAAAGCCCTAATTATTATGCTCAGTGCTATGCGTATTTAGCAATTCATTGTAACCCTAGCCAACTCGCCGGAGGCGGGTAGGGCGAAAGGGGGCTTGATTGTTTCTGACTTGCGCGGCCTCACGATAGACCGCCCAACATGGTTAGGCGGCATATTACTGACCGCTTATGTTTTATGATTCGTGTTATGTTTCTGGGAAGCGCAGCATGACCTAGACCGCCCTTCTATCAGGCGGCCAGTTATTGACTGTTCGTCTCTCCCAGCGGCTCATTACAGACTGCTCATCTCCAGCAGGCCTTCTGACCTGAAAGGGATAAACATTCCATCGTGCGACCGCCGAGGAGGATGAAAGGTCCATACTGGACCGTCCATCTTTACAGAATTGATTAAGTTATCTTTTTCGCATGATTTATGATAGTAGATTAGTGGTTAAATGTAAGTTAGCAACATGCATAAAAAACTCTGGAAAATTATAACAGTAAACGATTATAAATCTTGCTGATTTATTCATCTTGACCTTGGATCATCTTCTTCAATGTTAATATTAATCATGATTCATTATTAATTGAAATTTTATTAGGATTCAAAAAAAAAAAAGAATTGACTGACCGCATTACTGGTTTCTGTTGATTTATTAGCCTCATTTCCTTGTAATGTTTGGGACTCTCCGCTGGATATTCCTTCCGTCGACTAGGACCTTCATTACGGGACCTCCGTAAGCCCCCGCAAGCTTGGGATTCCCACTAGGACGCCAGGCAGGTTGTACCATCAAGACCTGAACCTGTGTATGTGATCGAATCGCTTGGACTATCATATTGTAAGTCACGGATTGACTTGGACCTCCTGAGAATTTCGTGGCCCGAAAGGGACCGTTCATCTTATTGGGTAGCCCATAATGAACCGTACATCCCTGGCCAAGTGCCACTTACATTGGTCGATTAACCTTGACCTATCTTCGATCAAATTTATGTTTGGATCGACCCAATAAGCCCTAGGTTGACCAGTGGAGAGTGGGCTGGACCTTGGTTCAGTTCTGCCCCACTTATGGCAGCCCGGAGCCCGTTTGGGTAGATTTCTAGTTGATTAAGTTGAACGGACCTATTAGAGCTGCCCATGTTATAGCGCGGATCTTATTGGACTGTTTTTCTGTTGGACGGCCCTGTAAGGACTGTTTATCTTGTTCTTGGGCTTCCAGCTCTACTAGTCTTGAGCGGCCCATTTTCAACCGTCCAAACTCTTTGAGCGGCCCTACATGGACCGTGTGTCCTTGACTTTGGTGTGGCTAATGCTGAGCCATCTCTATCCTGAACGGTCCAGATTAGACCGTGCATTGCTTGAGCGGCCCTATTCTGACCACTTATCATCCAGAAGTGATTTCCGTGATTTTTCGTGTTGAATCCAAGGACCTGATTGGTTCTTGATAACTTGAACTTTCCAGACATGATGTCTACTTCAACTTACCCTTAAAATTTTAGGTAAGTACCATAACTTGAATCTTGGCCATTAAACTTGATTAATGTCTAGACATAACTTGGGATCTTGGATCCAACAAATCAATGCCAACGCATCATAAGGGCCCGGTCTGGTCCTGGGAGGAGCGCCCGAAAAGTACTTGTGCCCTGGGGAGTTTGAATGACATGGTGAGGCATTGCACCGAGTGCATGACTAGCGTGATGTCTACGACAATAATCGCTTGCTTGAAAATTATCTTGACTTGGTTAAATCTTGCTTGTTGGCCAATTTCCAGTTTCATTATATTCTTGATCCTCTACTTATGCCATTTCGTTATATCAATATTTCTTTCGCACTTTTAATGCAATTAAGTGGTTAATTACTTAAACTTGCCAGTTATTACCCACTGAGCGTTCGCTCACTTAGTGGTTTTTCCCATTTTCAGGTAGCTCAGGTGAGGACTCACAAACTGATGGGGACGGGCAAGAGTGACGACCATGGAGTGAACCTAATAGAAGCCTGTGAAACTAGTTCTAGTTGTGGAGTTTATTTGTATTTAAGAGTATTTTGGAAGAGTTGTAATTTGAAGTTAGCCAATGTAATAGTGTTAAGTGGATGTTGTCAAGATTATGTTAAGTGAGATCATTGTAGTTTGGAACATGGTTTATTTATGTGTTATTTAATGAATGGAGCAGTTTCTATTTATGGTGATGTGCGATCTTTTAGCTTTAACATATCATGTCTAGAAATCAACATATTATTATTATTACTTGTTTCTACTGCCAGTCCCGATATTCCGCGTCGGGGTGTGACATGTCTGGCATTGGCCTAGGATGCGTTCTTATGTAAAATAGAAAGGTGATTTACTATTCATCAAGACAGTTGAAGCGTCGTGAAGAAAACTACCCAATGCATGATCTGGAATTGGCTGCGGTTATATTTGCATTGAAGATTTGGCGACGTTACCTTTATGGGGAGAAATTCATCATATTTTTATATCATAAAAGTCTGAAATACCTCTTCACCCAGAAGGAGTTCAAAATGCGACAACGCAGATGATTGGAGTATCTCAAGGACTTCGACTTTACTATCCAATATCATCTGGGGAAAGCAAATGTTGTAGTCGATGCTCTTAGCAGGAAACCAATGGCAACTCTAGCAAGCCTCAAGAAAGGTATTACTTGTCTTATTGAAGATTTTTCTCATTTAAATCTTGATATTGACAGAGAAAGAGAAGGAGGTATGATTGCCAACATAAGGTTTCAACCTACATTGATCAAGGACATAGTCCAATTGCAAGAAGATGACCCCACATTGATGGAGATTAAGGATAATATTGATCGGAGACTGGAATTTTCTATCTCAAATGATGGAAGACTATTATTCAAGGATCGAATTTGTGTGTCAAATCATGATGACACTAAGAAATTGATCATGGAAGAAGCTCACAAATCAAAGTATGCTATTCACCATGGTGCTACCAAGATGTATCAAGATTTAAAAATAAACTTTTGGTGGCCCAATATGAAAAGAGAAGTAGCAGATTTTGTGTCCCGATGTCTCACTCATCAACAAGTAAAAGTAAAACATTTGAAGCCTATTGGGAAATTACACCCCTTGAATATTCTCGAGTGGAAATGGGAAAGTATAGGGATGGATTTTATCATGGGCTTATCTAAGACAAGAGGTGGACACGATGGTACATGGGTGATCATAAACCGATTGACTAAATATGCACATTTTCTACCAATCAAAAGTCGATGGTCTGTGGATGTAGTAGCATCATTATATATGAGGAAAATTGTCAAACTACATGGTGTCCCTGTCACCATTATATCCGATCGAGATCCTCGGTTCACATCATAATTCTGGAAGGGTCTTCAACATTCATTAGGGACCCGACTTAATTTTAGCACTGCGCTTCATCCACAAACTGATGGTCAAACTGAAAGGACAAATCATGTGGTGAAAGATATGCTCAGGACATGTGGTATTGACTTTGGAGAAAGTTGGCACGACCATTTACCTCTAGTGAAATTTGCCTATAATAATGGCTATCAGGCTAGCATTCAGATGGCACCATTCGAGGCTCTGTATGGTAGAAGTTGTCGATCACCTATTTGCTGGAATGAAGTATGAGAAAGGCAATTTCTCAGCCCCGATATCATTAGGGATACTACCGAGAAGATAAAGCTTATTCGGGAAAGACTTCAGGTGGCACAAGATAGGCAAAAATCATATGCTAATAATCGAAGGCGCGACCTGAAATTTCAAGTAGGAGACCATGTGTTTCTTAAAGTTTTTCTAGGTCAAGGTATTCAAAGATTCGATATTAAAGGCAAGCTTACTCCAAGATTCATTGGCCCCTTCGAAATTCTTGACAGGATTGGGGAAGTCGTATATTGAATAACTTTACCCCCTCAATTACCAGGAGTTCATGATGTATTTCACATCTCAATGCTCAAGAAGTATGTACCTGATCCATTCCATGTCATCACTTACGACAACCTAGAAATTAAAAAGGACTTGACATACGAGCAAAGGCCAATCAAGATCATTGAACGAGAAGTACGGTAACTTCGGAATAAAACTATTTCTATGGTCAAGATCCAATGGACCAAGTCATGCCCACATGAAGTAACGTGGGAAACTGAAGAAGCCAAATGCAAAAGATTTCAGAGATATTTGAATGTAAGTACACTCTCCATAAATCCATGTATTGAATTTGGGGACCAAATTCTCTTAAGTGGGGGAGGGTGTAACGCCCAAGAATTTTCTAAAAATTTTCTAGATTTAAATAGAATTATTAAACATTTAAATGAGCTATTATATGAATTACTATTAATTAAGTCTCATTAAGTAAAGGCCTTCTACTAATAAATAGATTAGGCCCATTTAATGGAACCTAAAGGATCTAAAACCCAAGCCCAAAAGAGTTGGCCCATATTCTAAAAGCTTAATTTCTAGAATTTTAGAATTAAGTGGATAAATAGGATAAATAAAAGGATAATAGGGGAAGAGTTTGAAACAGTTCAAACTCGGCGCCCAAGGTAATTGGCGGTCTATCGTAAGACCGCATGGGGATCAAAAACGGTCCACTATTAGACCGTTTATGATGGGGACATCACCTCCCATGCCCACGTTCACAGCTCGTCTCCTCGCCCCGGTTGCATCCAGCATGGTCTAGTCACTTAATTTTGAGTCCTCTGTAATTTTTATTTGAGTCATTTGATGTATTTTCCCTTTTATTTGAGTCATGTTCCTAGGTCTTGTGTTCATTTCCCTATATTTGAGTGTCATTAGGTTGTCTAGTTAGCTATTGGGCCCAATTCATTGGGCTTGGCCCAAGGGCTCTCCCCTACCCCCTCGGTTATTTGTCATTGAGTCAATTGTCAGGGACTTTTGTAGAAATGTGGGTTTCCTATATATAGGACCCCATTTCCCCCCATTTCAACTTAATGAATCAATGAATGAAAAACTTTCCATTTTGAGAGTTTACACTTCTTATTTAGTGGAGAGATTCCATTTTTGGGGTGAGAAGTCCTAGGGGAGAGATTCCCCACCCATCCCTCTCTTAATCTCTCTTTTTCACTCCACTTTCTCTCTCCTCAACACCCAAATTCGAATTTTCTTCTCTCTCCTCCCTTCCCAACCACCTCCACTCCCCACCTACCCCATTTAAGCCTCCTCCCATTCCCCACAACCCTCATCAATACTCCACCCCTTCACAAGACCCCCCTCCACCAATCCTCTTCTCACCATCCAACCCCTAACTACCCCTCCCACTTTCCCAAGCACCCTTCCCACTACCCCAAGCACCCCTTCCCTTCCCCAACACAACCCCCCCATGATAGGTTCGGTGCAAGTATTCAGAGGGGGGGTGAATGAATATAGCCCGTTTGATCAACCTTCACCCAATTAAAAACCTAGAATAAAACAAGACAGATTCGACAATCTGAAACTCAATTGGAATTTCGCTCTCTTGACAGATTAAGATATTCTAAGAAGACCAATCAACACTTCTGCTCAAACAGAAGCCAAACGCTTAGAGCTCCCCTATGCAATCATCTAGCGGAAGCAAAAGCAGATAAACCAAACCACAATGCACAAGGGGTTTTTTAGGTGGTTCGGTCCTTCAGACCTACATCCACCCCACACTCAACCCGAGTGTGGCTTCCACTAGCTCACGCTAGAAACAGCAGACTCAGTCTGCAACAAATGCTGCCAAACAGCTTGACCAGGGGAACAGCCTCCCCTCTTCCTCCCAACCGGAGGGAACCACTAGTGACACCAATCACTAGCAAACCAGAGACACACGGTCTCTCTTCCTCCAGACCTGGAGGGAACCCCTGGACTTGAATCCACAAGCCCAGAACCGGAGACAAGTCTCCCTTCCTCCAAACCGGAGGGAACCCACAAGTAGCTCCCAACTACTTGCAACTGGAGATCAGATCTCCCTTTCTCCAAACCGGAGGGAACCCACAAGTAGCACCTAGCTACTTGCACCCGGAGATGTCAATCTCCCTTCTCCTGAACTAACAGGAGGAACCCCGACCACTCTACAGAGTATCGGAAACACAGCAAACCAGAAAACAAAGGAAAGAACAACAAACGAAAAATGACTTCAGCAAAACAAAAAGTTGAAAAACGAAATGCACAATGAGGCTCTCAACAGAGCTGACTGGCCTGGATTTGATCCACGGTCCAGTAGACGGATCTTCAGGTAAGATCTTCCTTCTTCTCCACGAGCTCTCTCGCTCACTCTCTATCTTTCTTTCTCTTTCTTCTGCTCTTCTCTCACTCTCTGCTTCTTCTTCTCTTCACACTCTTCTCGAGCTCTCTACCTCTCTTCTTCTCCTTCTGCTCTTCTTCTTTCTCTTTTCTTTTTCTATCTGGATCGTGGCTCTCTGTATGAGATTTTCTTCTCGCCAACTCGATCAACCTTCATCTGTGGACGAAGGCTACCTTATATAGCATCAGCAGCAGGTGAATAGGGCACAAGACGCGTGTGCCTCCCACGCTTGATCCAGAACTTTCTTGCCACGTGCCTTCATTGCATTTTGTTCCTCTTGTCTTGGATCACGTGCAGCCCAGGTGTGTGAAATGTTCTTCCTCGGACCTGTAATGAGATTAACACCATTAGTTAATCAGAGTTCGTTGCATGCTTATTTAAAGCTAAGGCGCACGAGGTATGTAATGTCAACACAGGGTGACTACTTCACGAGGTTGGAAGTGAACGAACTGTGATACAATGAACAAGGCTAACACAACAAGGAAGATGACACGAGATGCAACTAGAGGACAGAGAGAAGCGACACAAGGTTCACACAGAAAACGACACGAGGTATGCTGTGACAGAACAGACCTAATGAAGAGAACGACACGAGATACACACTATGACAGAGATAATACTTCAAAGAGAACTATACAAAGTGTGGTCAAAGCAAGAACGATACGAGGTCTAGTGAGAAGGACCAACACGAAGACGGTAAGAACAGCACGAAGTGAAGAACAATCGACACGAAGTATAGTGGTGACAAAACCACACACTACACAGAGAACGACACAAGGTGGTGGCACAGAAAGCAACACGAAGTGCTGCAATGTTCTGCACGTAGTGAAACAAAAATGACACGGAGTGAAAAACGACACGAAGACGTATCAACACGAATACGTGGACAAACAGTGACCGACACTAAGTGTGGTTACTAAGTAGGAACGACTCGAGGTCTACAGGAAAACTACTCGAAGTTCATCAGAACTTTTAGAGCAGCTTCAGAAACACGACACGAAGACCTGAGAAGGAAAAAATGACACGAGGAGCAGCAGTAAATGACACGCGATGAAAACAACAATGACTGACAACGACACGAACTGAACAGACCTAACACGTGTTGAAGACAAAACAAAGATAGAAACAGTCATTGATACGGAGTCAAAACGACACGGGGTTTACTGGGAAACGACTCGAGGACAGGACTGCTCGAACTTACGAACGACTCGAGGAACTACAGTAAGTGATACGAGATATAGTGGAGACAAAACGGACACACGACATGAAGACAAGCAGTACAACACTGGGTGTTATACTCAAACAAGACGAAGTGCCAACCAACAGGAAGACAGTAACAATACAGACACACAATGTACTACCTCTTAGCAGATTTCTTGGTAATAGACAAGATCAACACGAAGTGTTATAAACTTAAACGACACGAAGTCTTTTCGTGTTTGTGAGGAGAGACAACACGTAGAACAGATACACAATGTTCTATGAAGACACAATTGTGAAAACACCACGAGGTGGACAGACTGTGCACGGACATTGTTCAAAGCAAGAAATGCACGAACTTTATGGCAACCAAAAATGTGCACGGGGTTAAGTATGCACGAATCAGCCTAAGCCAGAGCCTGCACGAGCTTATATAGCTCTCTTACCTGAAGACTTGCCAAGCCTACTTGTGCACGAACCTGTGATTGATGAAATGTGCACGAACTATGAGGCATGCAAGCTTAACAAAACTTACATTGACCCATTCATTTCAATGCATAGACTGTAAATGCATATGAAAGCTTTATGTAGCAGATAACAGTCTGAAACCTCAATTGCAATGACTCACAGTGTAAGCAGATAAACTGACTGAGCATATGAAGGACAATGACTCATTTCAGCAAGATGACTCACAGTGACTCACATCAAACAGCAATCATCAAAACCACAGCAATGAATGTTTTATTGCATCAGTTTAGCATGTAACATGACTGAGCATCAAATATGTTAATCTAATCTGAGCAGCAAGATGACTGAACATTTGATTGACTCATATCAACACCCAATCATCAAAACCACAGCAATGAATATTTTATTGCATCAGTTTAGCATGTAACATGACTGAGCATCAGCAGCAAGATGACTGAACATTTGATTGACTCATATCAACACCCAATCATCAAAACCATCATCAAAACCACAGGGGCACAACAATCTCCCCCTTTTTCATGATGGCAACACTCTCAATACATTGAGTCATTCTGATGATGTGAGGCATTCTAAAGACTCAAATTATTCTCCCCCTTTGACTTCATCAAAAAGAAAAATAATTTGAGAAATTATAGCATGTATAAAAGTTCAGTCAAAATCTCCCCCTTGCAAGAACATGATTCTCCCCCTTTAATAGTTTCAGCAAAAGCATGAGTTAGAGAAGATCAAAGTGATGGGAAGGGTTAAATGCAAAAATGCAGATGCAACAAGAAATTCAATACTCCCCCCTGAGTATATGAATGCAAGGTCACAAATGATATGAACATGATTCAGCATGACAAGGAATGCTCCCCCTGAGGAGATGCCAATTGATATGCAAGTGATGCATGACATGGAAGCTCCCCCTCAATAAGTGGACTCTTATGAGAAGGAGACCACAGGGGCAAACAGATTTTTCAATTAACAGATTTTTCAAGGATGTTCCAAACACAAGAAGTTCAGCCTGATTTCAAAGAGATATCAATCTCATAAATCTAAAGCATAAGTTTTCAAAGACTTCTATCATAAGGGCTTATGAATGACATTTATTGAATAGCATGGTTTAAACATGATGTATGTAGAGTTTATCAATAAAATTCTGTATTGATATCTGAAACCATGGTTGAATAAAAATGAACCAAGGCCTCATATTTATCTTGAATATCCTCCCTTTGTCTTACACAATCAAATCTATTGACTTCTTTCAGAATTACATGTACTAGTATTGAAATCAAGCAATTATGAAGTCATATGATTTTGTCTAGGGTGGTAGCAAATTGATTTTAGCATCAATATTCAGATATTTCAATTTATTCAACAATTTTCCTTGCTACAAATTTTACGTGCTTTCTAGTTCAGTACACACCTTGTAACTAGAGGATATACCTTGATCAGAGGCCAATATCCCTAAGTCCTTAGTGTGACTAACTGTCATGCCTTATGTAAACAGAGTTAGCATTTACACATCATGACACACTACAGCTCAATTTTTAATGAGTGAATTGTATTTCTCAGTGTGCATGCCATTGCTCTGCCTGATTTTCAATGAATTCTCATTTTACAGAGTTAACTAAGGCACCTCATGACACAGTCCTTTGGACTTGTGTTTCTCAGTGACCAATGTCATTGCTCTGACAGATATTACCCTTTAGACATTTCAGAAACATTCATTTGCTTCAAAACAATATTAATCTCATGTACTTAACCAATTAAAGTTATGTATTCAAAAGTGCAGATTTCAGGAGTTTGCACAAGACATAGCATGAAACAGGTGGTTAAGGTTTATTAAACATGCTTCAGATATTTTTAAGAGATTTTAAAGCCAAACTCATTGAATACATTAAACTTAAACCACATGAGTTATTTCAAATATTCATAAGAATGTATAATAGAAGATTTCTAGTTCAAGAGTTTTTTTTTTTTTTTTAGATTTACGATCGAGATAGTCCATTGAAATCTTCATGAAAGACTGATAGAATTCTGAAGCCAAATGATACCAATTGTTACCAATTGATAGGAGAGATTTTGAAGCTTAGTGTTTTCAAATTATGATCAAGGCTTGTCAACAAAATCAGTAAGAGAGGATATGCAATGAGTTCTGACCCATGTATGCATTTGACAATCTTTATGCAATTGCAATGACTCCCCCTCACAATATGCATTCGAACTCTCTTTTTGGCATTTCCAAAATAGGGAGATGCAATGCACTATATGCATGCAGGGACATGCAAAGACTCTACATTGAATTGTTATGCAAAGATATACAAGTGACTCCCCCTGAAAACATGCAATGCTTGTACTGAAAACTGAACATCTGATTCCAAATGGTACATGCACATTCTGACTGCCCTATCAAGCAGCATGACCCATGGTACTCGGCGGAGCACTTGGTCTGAAAGACCAGCTCTCACATAGTAAGGACCTCCGGACAGATTTCCCTGCCTTTAGGAAGCTTACCATTTGATATACCATCGAGGTCATGAATAACAAGGTAAACTCAACAGTCCTATATGCAATTCAGGTTTTTTTTTTTCAATGAATTATGCAACAGATAGTTTTCAGACAGCATTCACATATAGTTCAGATTTTCAGGAATTACATGATATGCAGGCATTTAGAGCACCCAAATTCAGAAGACAGAATTTAAGCAGAGTTTTTTCAGAGCTAACCTGAAATGTAGTCATGGGGTTTCATTCTTGAGTGCCTTGGTTGATTAGCCCCCTTTATTCATTTCCAAGACACATCTGCAAAGATTAATTATTTTGATCCTGCAGGAACCCAAGCAGTCTTGGATCCTGAATTAGCTGAAGTATGATGCCTATGTAGATGAGCATGAGTATTTCTTTGATTATGATGAAAATTTTTCTTTCCATAATCAGTTAGCCAACAGTTGGCAGCTTTGTGGCCTAGCTTACCACATTCAGAACATGTAGAAATCTTTCTTTTATATGCAACTTTATTTCTTCCAAAATCATTTTTCTTTGTAGGAAATTTAGCATATTTGAAATTGACATTCCTACCCTGGATATGCCAACAGTCTTTGACTGTGTGGCCATGCTTTCTACAATGAGAACATTGAAGGGAGTTTCTTCTAAACGACCCTGACCAGCATTGTGCAGCAACATGTCCTATTTTTCCACAGTTATAACAATCAATTTTCTTGTCCCACGGGACATGCTTTCTAGCCTGATTGTTTTGAGCAGCTGCTAGGTCATCCTTTTCCATCAAATTACAATCATGCATCAAATGTCCGTGTTTGTGACAGTAGTGACAGATTATTTTCTTTCTAGATGTATGCGAGTGTGGGTGAGGACTGTGATCAATATGCATAGAAGAGTTATTTCTATTTGTTTTCTGTTTTTCATTCTCTTTCTGATTTTTGTACTGAGGTGAGAATGAGGTAGAGGGCTTTTCTTGTTCTGAACTTTTAACGAAAACAGTCTTCAATTTTTCTCCAAAAGCCTTCTTCATGTCTGGACTGTAACCCAGTCCCTCCTTCTGAAAATTCACATTCGCACCAAGGAGCTTATTCAGATTGTCTCTTCCCTTAACAAATTTTGACAGGGAGTTTCTTAGATCTTCAATTTCTCTTTCTAAAGACACAATGTGGTCCTCACACAACATAAGTTGATTTTGCAATTCATCGTTCAGACTTTTCAGAGTCTCATTTTCCAGTGTCAATGTGAATTCATTACTCACTTCATTTTCTTTCAGAATAGATTTCCCTTTTTCAATTGTCAGCCATTTTTCAGAAGAAATAGTATTAAGAACCATTAGCTTTTTGTTTTGTTCCTTCAGATGAAGGTTTTCTTCAATCAGCTTATCTTGTAATTTATCGGTTTCCTTCTTCTGAATAAGTAGTGAATCATTTTCTTTCTTCAAGGAAGTGATTAGTTTCTTCTGTATATTATCATCAGAGTCTAAATCTTCAATCAATTCCTTCAAGAATGCACATTCATTGCAAGCAGAATTATCAGAGCATTTTGTTTGAGCCTGAAGTTTTTCACATTGTTTATTAAGGCATTCATTTTCGGATTTCACAATATCCAATTCAGAGCTAACACATTCAAGTTTTTTCATCAATTTTTCATTCTGGTTTTTATGCATATGGAAGTCAGATAAATAGACGTCATGAGATTTCTGCATATTTGAACAGTTTTCACATTGTGGAGTAGAACTACTTCGATCACTTTTATTTTTCAATTTCTTGTATTGTTTTCTTAATTGTTCATGAAACTCGAACAACTCAGCGTATGCATTCTCCCAATCATCTAAAGAGAAGTTTTCGAAGATGTTTACCTCCTCCTCATTATCCTCTTCCTGATCATTTGAGCTTGCCTTGCCATTATCATCTTCTGGATTATGGCTGTCACTATAGTCTCCTCCATTTCCGACTAAGCACAGTCCACCTTTTTCCTCATGTATGGCTTTCACTTGAGCCATGATTTCTTTTCCTGTTGAGCAACCTGCAATACAAGGAAACATGTCAATATTTACTGAGTCTCTCAGAATATTAAAGGCCTCAGTATTCTCTTTAAACTTCCTCATGTCCCTTCTAGACCATCTGGCCTCATCCTGAGGCACTTTGTGTGGGTCCTTTGAAATGAGATTCCATAATTTAGGATTAATGGAACTCAGGTGAATGCCAATGCCGCCCAACCAACTGCTGTAATTTGAACCATCAAATATCACGAGAGAAGACATTTAAACAAACAGTTTTAGAACAGTAATTGTTCGATGAGAGATCCAAGCAGCAGGACAGACACACACACAGATAAGAAGCTTCACACGATGGCAGGATCCCCTTCAGATCGTTGGATCTGTTGAGCTAGGGAACCTGCTCTGATACCAACTGATAGGTTCGGTGCAAGTATTCAGAGGGGGGGTGAATGAATATAGCCCGTTTGATCAACCTTCACCTAATTAAAAACCTAGAATAAAACAAGACAGATTCGACAATCTGAAACTCAATTGGAATTTCTCTCTCTTGACAGATTAAGATATTCTAAGAAGACCAATCAACACTTCTGCTCAAACAGAAGCCAAACGCTTAGAGCTCCCCTATGCAATCATCTAGCGGAAGCAAAAGCAGATAAACCAAACCACAATGCACAAGGGGTTTTTTAGGTGGTTCGGTCCTTCAGACCTACATCCACCCCACACTCAACCCGAGTGTGGCTTCCACTAGCTCACGCTAGAAACAGCAGACTCAGTCTGTAACAAATGCTGCCAAACAGCTTGACCAGGGGAACAGCCTCCCCTCTTCCTCCCAACCGGAGGGAACCACTAGTGACACCAATCACTAGCAAACCAGAGACACACGGTCTCTCTTCCTCCAGACCTGGAGGGAACCCCTGGACTTGAATCCACAAGCCCAGAACCGGAGACAAGTCTCCCTTCCTCCAAACCGGAGGGAACCCACAAGTAGCTCCCAACTACTTGCAACTAGAGATCAGATCTCCCTTCCTCCAAACCGGAGGGAACCCACAAGTAGCACCTAGCTACTTGCACCCGGAGATGTCAATCTCCCTTCTCCTGAACTAACAGGAGGAACCCCGACCACTCTACAGAGTATCGGAAACACAGCAAACCAGAAAACAAAGGAAAGAACAACAAACGAAAAATGACTTCAGCAAAACAGAAAGCTGAAAAATGAAATGCACAATGAGGCTCTCAACGGAGCTGACTGGCCTGGATTTGATCCACGGTCCAGTAGACGGATCTTCAGGTAAGATCTTCCTTCTTCTCCACGAGCTCTCTCGCTCACTCTCTATCTTTCTTTCTCTTTCTTCTACTCTTCTCTCACTCTCTGCTTCTTCTTCTCTTCACACTCTTCTCGAGCTCTCTACCTCTCTTCTTCTCCTTCTGCTCTTCTTCTTTCTCTTTTCTTTTTCTATCTGGATCGTGGCTCTCTGTATGAGATTTTCTTCTCGCCAACTCGATCAACCTTCATCTGTGGACGAAGGCTACCTTATATAGCATCAGCAGCAGGTGAATAGGGCACAAGACGCGTGTGCCTCCCACGCTTGATCCAGAACTTTCTTGCCACGTGCCTTCATTGCATTTTGTTCCTCTTGTCTTGGATCACGTGCAGCCCAGGTGTGTGAAATGTTCTTCCTCGGACCTGTAATGAGATTAACACCATTAGTTAATCAGAGTTCGCTGCATGCTTATTTAAAGCTAAGGCGCACGAGGTATGTAATGTCAACACAGGGTGACTACTTCACGAGGTTGGAAGTGAACGAACTGTGATACAATGAACAAGGCTAACACAACAAGGAAGATGACACGAGATGCAACTAGAGGACAGAGAGAAGCGACACAAGGTTCACACAGAAAATGACAAGAGGTATGCTGTGACAGAACAGACCTAATGAAGAGAACGACACGAGATACACACTACGACAGAGATAATACTTCAAAGAGAACTATACAAAGTGTGGTCAAAGCAAGAACGATACGAGGTCTAGTGAGAAGGACCAACACGAAGACGGTAAGAACAGCACGAAGTGAAGAACAATCGACACGAAGTATAGTGGTGACAAAACCACACACTACACAGAGAACGACACAAGGTGGTGGCACAGAAAGCAACACGAAGTGCTGCAATGTTCTGCACGCAGTGAAACAAAAACGACACGGAGTGAAAAACGACACGAAGATGTATCAACACGAATACGTGGACAAACAGTGACCGACACTAAGTGTGGTTACTAAGTAGGAACGACTCGAGGTCTACAGGAAAACTACTCGAAGTTCATCAGAACTTTTAGAGCAGCTTCAGAAACACGACACGAAGACCTGAGAAGGAAAAAATGACACGAGGAGCAACAGTAAATGACACGCGATGAAAACAACAATGACTGACAACGACACGAACTGAACAGACCTAACACGTGTTGAAGACAAAACAAAGATAGAAACAGTCATTGATACGGAGTCAAAACGACACGGGGTTTACTGGGAAACGACTCGAGGACAGGACTGCTCGAACTTACGAACGACTCGAGGAACTACAGTAAGTGATACGAGATATAGTGGAGACAAAACGGACACACGACATGAAGACAAGCAGTACAACACTGGGTGTTATACTCAAACAAGACGAAGTGCCAACCAACAGGAAGACAGTAACAATACAGACACACAATGTACTACCTCTTAGCAGATTTCTTGGTAATAGACAAGATCAACACGAAGTGTTATAAACTTAAACGACACGAAGTCTTTTCGTGTTTGTGAGGAGAGACAACACGTAGAACAGATACACAATGTTCTATGAAGACACAATTGTGAAAACACCACGAGGTGGACAGACTGTGCACGGACATTGTTCAAAGCAAGAAATGCACGAACTTTATGGCAACCAAAAATGTGCACGGGGTTAAGTATGCACGAATCAGCCTAAGCCAGAGCCTGCACGAGCTTATATAGCTCTCTTACCTGAAGACTTGCCAAGCCTACTTGTGCACGAACCTGTGATTGATGAAACGTGCACGAACTATGAGGCATGCAAGCTTAACAAAACTTACATTGACCCATTCATTTCAATGCATAGACTGTAAATGCATATGAAAGCTTTATGTAGCAGATAACAGTCTGAAACCTCAATTGCAATGACTCACAGTGTAAGCAGATAAACTGACTGAGCATATGAAGGACAATGACTCATTTCAGCAAGATGACTCACAGTGACTCACATCAAACAGCAATCATCAAAACCACAGCAATGAATGTTTTATTGCATCAGTTTAGCATGTAACATGACTGAGCATCAAATATGTTAATCTAATCTGAGCAGCAAGATGACTGAACATTTGATTGACTCATATCAACACCCAATCATCAAAACCACAGCAATGAATATTTTATTGCATCAGTTTAGCATGTAACATGACTGAGCATCAGCAGCAAGATGACTGAACATTTGATTGACTCATATCAACACCCATTCATCAAAACCATCATCAAAACCACAGGGGCACAACACCCCATTCCCAAGACAAAAAAATTAACCCCACCCTTAAACCTATTTTCGAATATCCTTTGCCTCTCTCCATTCCAACCAAATTCGCAGCCCCCACTACCACCATCTGTTGGACCCTCTTCCAGACCTTATTCTCCACCTCCCACACCTTAGAACACCCCCTCCAAGACCCCCTTACAACCAGGGGTCACTCCCACACTCATCTACCCCCTTCCCCTTCTTCTTTCTTGGTCATTGGAAGCTACTTCGAAGTTGCAGTTTACTGTCCAGAGGTTACAGATGAACCAGCAACTTACAGCGGCCACCACGACTTCCTCTGGATGAGTTTGAAGGCACAAGAGGCATCCACAAAAGCGTCTCCCTATCTTCTGCACAACAGAAGTGGTTTCGTCTTCATCCGAGCTGTGTGCTACCCGGGAGCTCCGTTCTTCCACAACGGCACAGAGCTACCCCTGCTGTGTACCAGAACCGGCGTAGAAGCTTCACCATGACAAACCTTGGAAGAATCAGTCCCAGAGCTCTTCTTCAAAGTTCTTCATCGCCCAGTCTACTTCCTGAATCAAGAAACATAACTTCATTCGGTGTTTGTGATCCAGAGTTCTCATTTTTCTCCCTCAGCTACGCAGATTTGCTACCCACAGTCTGCACCGACCAGTCGCCATTGTTCTGCATCCCCTAGTCTTCTCCGACATCAGTTGGCTTCCCCGTCAGTTTTTCTGCGAAGAGGACTCGTCCACGATTCCAAAGACTCTGACGGCGCTTGCTTCCGAGGTCGGGAGCTGTCGAGGCATTCTCTCCAATATGCTGTTAGAAGTCTGCAGCTGTCGATCCGAGAATCTGAGGCTCTGTTCAAACCTCCATCCCGGTCAGCAGCGACTCCAGAAGAAATTAAAAAAATTCTGAGGCATTCCCTTCCCAGCTACGAAGATTTCTCCACCGGTCTCGCCACCAGCAAAATTCCTGAGCGGGTTCTACAGCAGCAACACCGACTATCTGTCCTTGTTCGCAGACGGTAGGCAGATTCGGTGCCGTCACTTAGTCATCCCTCTTTACTCTAATTTCCCCGCCCCGCTTGGCCGGCTGAAGGCCCCTCCCTACGTGGAGGTAGTATTGTTTGTAATCTCAATAACCCCCACCCCAAGATCCCCCTCCTGCGAGAGGTGTAGTGTTGTAATAGCTTAAACAGGTCAAGCTACCCCGGCGCGGCGTGTGGGGAACCCACGCTTCCCCGCTCGCCCTCGTCTCCGAGCAGGACCGGTTTCTTCAAACCGGTCAAGTAAGTGCTCTAGAACCTTGCTCTAATTCATGCTTGTTCTTTCAATATAAGTTCATAGTTCCGCTGGCCGTGAGAGTGAGAGTTCGATCCTCAAGCCCCGTTGCTTTGAGTGATCACCGTGGGAAGAGAGAGTAACCCGGTGCCTTTGGCACTTTGTCGGCCCCATTGAATTGGGCATCCACAACCTTTGGGATTCAAATCTTGGCCTTTCTGGCCCTCTACCAGCAAGGGCCCAACCCCTCAACCTCACCTTGGCATTGCCAAGTTACCCCGGGTCTTGGTGAGCAACGGGTGAGCAGTCGTCGACATCGGTCCGTTTGATTGCGAATGTGCTTGTTTGTTTAAGTCCTAGGTTGTGTCACATCAGTTTACCAGAGTCCGATCGTGAACGGTAAGATGGCATGAAAAACTCCATTTTTCCAGATCAAATCCCTAGGAATTGATGCAATCTGTCAACCAGAAGACTCTAGAGGGTATCAGGATTGGATTGAAGACCTAATTAGGACTCTAAGTTCGTTCAAATCCATGAAACCTAGCTAAAGCCTATAAATAGACCCCAGAACCACCCTGCGCGACCCTTACATTTGGCTCGCATGGAACTAAGGTAAGGAGGTTTTATTTCAGGTAGGTTTTTTAGAATCTTTTATTCACAATACTCAGGTCAAACTCCCCTCAAATTTTCATTCTAGGAGATCAAGTCTACAAGGAGGTAGAGGCTTTCAAAGTTACTGATCCTACACAAATACCCAGGAATCTATGCAACGACCCAGTAAAGATCAGGGGAATAGAAGCCCTAAACGAGGTATTTAGAACTAGTAACTTTACAACTTTTTATTCTCCTTTATGTCTTTTACCTACTCTCAAAATTTCACGTCTTTAGGATAAGAGAGTCAGGAGATACAAGGGTGTGAAGTTGCTGATTTGGTTCAGGACGAGCAGAGGATTAGGGTTAACTTCCAGCCTTAAATTCAAAGTCTAAAGCCCAGGACAAAGGTAGGTTATCTCATGAACTCCTTAAACATGACATTAGGGATAAAAGCCCTCTGATTTCAGTTGATTTCATGCACCGTACACCGAGAACTTTATGATTTATTAGGGACTATGCATCTTAGTATACTCCTCATGCACAATTCTTAGCCCTAATTGAAGTTAAAAGGAGAATTTTCTTGTTATCACACAAACCCACACATATTATTGGCCTATACTCACTCTACCATGCTATAGAGATTATTCATGTTGATTTCCATGCATGACATGCCTTAGATTAGTATTTTGGTTTTATTATTACAGAGTTTTCTATAACACATGAAGAAATAATCTTCCTGTAGACCGCCAGAATCCCTAGTGGTCGTACGATAGACCGCTTGGCCCAGTGAAACGATCCTCCACTAGACCGTTTGAGTTTCTGATTTCTGTATTTAAGTTAACCTGAAACTTACTACAGAATGGCCCTAATTAAAGTATGATAAGCCTAGTTAAGTAAGTTTTATTCATGTTTCAAGTGCTATTATCATATATCGAGTTATGTTAACCGAGTGTTCTAAAAGATTTCATGATTCCTTATGCACTTAGAACTCTTTGTACACTTATGTTATTTTCATGACCAAATCATATACTTTTGTAATTAACTTGAATTTATATGATCTATGAACTAGACATGGTTTAATCACTATTTTACTATGGTATCTCTCTTCTAAGAGTCATTTTCTTAAGTACATGGCACATATCCCGATATATTGTCATTAGTTACACCTTTGCACATTAAGTACACAATCTTGGACTTGATAACCTCTCCATTAGATATTCCTTCCAACGGACTAGGTGATCTTGTTTCAAGGCCTCCATAAGACTCCGTGAGCTTGGGATTCTCACCAGGACACCGAGCTGGTTGTACCATTAAAACTCATGTCTAGAAAAGCACTTATCGATGTTTTGAGTATTCTGGACCTTAGCGGCCCTCTGGACTACCGTATGATTTCCATAAATGACCCTTCACTAGACCGCTAAGGGATACTAAATGGCCATCTGCTAGACCGCTAAAGCTCTAGATGGTTTTATTGCGTCGATGTCCTTATTCTATGAAACGATCCATGACTAGATCGCCAGGCATGCTAAACGGTGCAGTAATAGACCGCTTAGTTCCTGATTGTGTCTAACCCGATGTTCGACCTTTGGGGTTGGTTTTCTTGAGTTCCTAGATGATCTTAGGATTATCTGGAGTCTCAACCTATGTTAAGTAAGTCAATATTAAAGGCATAGAACGTAATGAAAGTACCGTTGTGTTGTCGAATTTCTTCCGTAGCATGATGTCCATTTAAGTCATCCTTGAAATCTCATGTTCTTAATTGAAGCATTCTTGCCGTGGTTACCTTATCATGGAATTATTGTTGAACTAGTACATTATTGGCTACATTATTGTTATAATCGTGGAAGTAGCTTGATTTATACTTGAAGATGCAGTTCGAGTGCTGATTGTGTTCAAGGGCTCTATTCTTGTCCCCTCGGCTGATTGTCGAAAACATATTGTAAACCCTGGGGTATGATGCGACTGGCGTCGCATTGCGCTCGGAGTACTTTCTTTATAAATAACAGAAAATCTATGGAATGTGAATAAGGATCCATGTAAAATCATGAAGTACTTGCTATTAAGCGAAAAGTATTTTTCTACTTGTTACATGACTTTCTAGTGCATAGCCTCCATGGTTATGAAAAGTACATTCTTGTTACATTCTTGTTCATGAAAAGGCCAAACTTATTTTCTTGATTGATAAATCATATTCTCACATCTCGTCGTGATCATAACTTGTTACTTTGGCTTTATTCATGTGCTTTGCCATATTTACATGATTTATCTTATTATCTAGAGCTAAAATGTTAATTACTTAAATTGCCTTCATGTTGATACGAAGATACCTACTAGGCAAGTGTGCTCATTACCTACTTTCTCAATGTTTCAGGAAGTACGGATGAATCGGATTCAGATTTTACAAGTAACAGGTCTGAGAGAGATTGAAGGACATATGAACGAGAGAAGCCTTAGTTGTCAAGTCTTTAGTCGAGTCATGATGTAATCTTTATTTTATTGAGTCTAATAAAGAGAGTCAAAAGATCTTATGTAATTTGATATTATTATTATGGAATGAAGTAAAGTTTGGAAAAATTTACTTGTACAATTACATTAGTGTGATTGTCTTACGCTCTGATTATATTGCTTGCTTGAGGTGTACTAGCTGACTGTTCATGTTCTCTATTGTTTTCGCTGCATAATCTCGGGGCATGACATTTTCTATCTGTCATTGAGTTCACGTATCAGAGTAAATCCTTAAGAGGAATCTTCTTTTATGGAGTTCTGTAGTACTGCCCTAAACATGAAAGCTATTAGTTTTAATTTAATGAGTTCCTGAGCTTTAAAGATTAATGGTCTTGAAAGTGCATGTATTCAGACTTAATGGACCTAAATCAGTTTTTCATGTTTTGACATGTTATGCCTTCTTAAATCTGAATGTTTATCTTAGTACAAAGGCATCCTTGATTGAGGAACTTAATTGTAGTATTATTTTTAAACATCCATCAATCTGTTTTCAAAAGGGGCTACACTTAATGAAAGCAATGAACTTCAGTCATGTAGAGTAACTGGGGATATTGGTGTCTGATTAACGTATATCCTTATGTAATTAGGTGTGTGCTAAGTTCAGTGCTCTAAGGCAGAGCAATGGCAATGGATTTACTAAGAAACCAAGTCCCTTCACCAATGAAGTGGAAAACACAATGTCATGAAGTGCCATGCTACCTCTGTTCTAAATTGAAGCAAAATGGTAAGTTACACTGAGTAACTGGGGGTGATGGCGTCTAATCAATGTGCACTCTCACGTCAAAAGGTGCATACTTCACTTGACTGCTCGTAAAAGCAATAACAGTTGGTATCCAACAATGGTTTCAAAATAAAAATCTGAATTTGTAGTGATCATGGATAAAATCAGAAACGTCTAAGTGTTTAACCTCAATACTTTTTGTAGTTACTCTCAAAGGAGCTAATGGAATTGAATTAGTAGGGTGAGAGGAGGTTAACCTGGTTTTAGTATGAAATCCTGATTCATTTCTATTAATTTTAAATGTAAATATTTTCAAATGCTACTTTTATTGAGAAACTCAGAATTCATCAGTCTTAAACCAATCTGAATAGAAGGGCTTTATCATTAGAGTTCGATAACTGAAGATTCTAAAAAATCTATAACTCTGCATTTATGAACTTGGCTTCAGCTTGACGAACCCCCATCTTATCATATCTTGGATCTTGCGCCTCAAAAATTCCAAGTGTCGACCCCTCGAGTCGACTCCTTGCGTCCAGACTTTTGTCTGGTTATCCTAGGCATTTGTCCTTAAGAAAAATTGGCCTCTTAATGATCCATGCTCCTGGCTGCTATGGAAGCATGACCACTCCTAACCATTCACAATATTTGATGCTCTTCATAATTGGCATCATGTCCCTAAAAGTAACTGGTTTTAGTTCGTCATATACTTGGTTGGTTTATATTTTCCATCTCCATGCATTGCATAGAAAACATTAAAAATCAGAAACCAGAAAACACTAAAAAAATTGGCAATTGGTATCAAAGTGTCTTGCACATGTTTGTGGCATTTCACTTTTGGATCTTCACTTCTACATCATTTTTGAATGCATATATGCTCTATCTACTTTATGGCTGACGAATTGCTCTCTGATTGCATCATCATGTCATGTTCCATCATCTTGCACATGTTTGTCTCTCTTGTTTCTTTGTTGTGACTTCATGGCATCCGATGTCACCCTGTGTGAACTGTTCATGCCAAGCCAAGGGACCCAACATCAATAGGGAACCCAACAATCTGCTCCTGCTTTTGGCTGCTCCAAAACTCATAGCATGTAACATCACACTGACTCATAGTTGCATATTCTGTCTCGTTACTTGACATGCAGCCTCTCATGATATCTCTCTTTATTGCTTGATGAGTGGAATGGTTTTTAAATCTTTTGATCTCATACTACTCCATGTGCTCACTTTCTGACTTTAAAATTGGCTTCTCTTTATGTCCTCTTTGCTGATGGAAAAGGGGGAGAAGTTTTGAGATGAGTCATAACTACTTCAAGAGATGACACATGATAAACTCATAATGACTCATAGTTGCCATCATCAAAAAGGGGAAGAATGTTGGGCATGTGTCGAACATGCTTGATTTTATTATTTTGATGATGTCTGACTATGAGTCATTGATGAGTCTTATATGGATTTGATAATGCCAACATGCATAAGTTTTAGCTCAAAGTCAGCACAACTATGTGAAGATAAAAGAAG
Organism: Amorphophallus konjac; assembly: GCA_022559845.1. Taxonomy (NCBI): domain Eukaryota; kingdom Viridiplantae; phylum Streptophyta; class Magnoliopsida; order Alismatales; family Araceae; genus Amorphophallus; species Amorphophallus konjac. Next base: position 80,534,236 of record CM040129.1, read on the forward strand.
ATGAGCAGTATGAAGATATCATGCAATAGTGTAATGAGATATGATGCATTGAACCAAAGGGTATGAACAAGGCCAATCAACTCAAGGTGCAAAGGCACAGGTATGTACAGAATCCAAGGAGCTATGCATTGGATGAAACTTAGTTGCCAAGGTTGAAAGTAACTCAAGGTGCAAAGGTAGAAATCAGGTGAGAATTGCAAGTTCAAGAGAGCTGCTCCGACCTTGTCTCACGCTGCTCTAACATCAGCTTCAAAGGAGTGGGCAGCTTCTTAAGACAGGTCGACACCACTATTACAGCAGGTCGACCTTATATGCCTTCCAGAGACTGTTATACTGACAGGTTTCTTAAGATAGGTAAATACCACTTCAAGATAGGTTGACACCACTATTACAGCAAGTCGACCTCATGTGCCTTCCAGAGACTGTTATACTGGTAGGTTTCATATGACAGGTCAACACCACTTCAAGACAGGTCGACACCACTGTTACAGCAGGTCGACCTCATGAGCCTTCCAAAGACTTATACTAGTAGTTTCCTTAAGACAGGTCAACACCACTTCAAGACAGGTCGACACTACCCCTACAGCAGGTCAACACCACTGTTACAGTAGTTCGACCTCACGAGCCTTCCAGAGACTGTTATACTGGTAGTTTTCTTAAGAAGTGTCAACACCACTTCAAGACAAGTCGACACTACCCCTACAGTAGGTCAACACCACTTTTACAGCAGGTCGACCTCATGGTGCTTCCAGAAGCCGTTATAGAAGGATTTTCTCAAAGCAGTGTTGACCTCACCTCTCAGCAGGTCGACCTCACTGAAGAAGAATCTTAAAAGTATTATATTCGATCTGTCCTTTCAAAAATCATCCAGAGAATAAAATATTCAGGCGTAAGCCTCTAAAAACATAGTTTTTGAGGTATGGAAGAAGGCTCACAGGTCAGAGGTTCTGCCATCTCTTTATGACACCTCAGAACCTCTTTTTTAAGAGGACCATGTCAGGGACCAAAATATGTGAAAGTCCCTTCTGCCATAAATCTATCTCTTCTGTCCTAGAAAAGGACTAGTCAAGTGGTCTGGCCTCTAATGTACTCTGGACAAAGCCATCCCCCCTGCCTCAAGATGTAAAAAGGGACATCCTTCCCTGCTATGTCAGCCCATGAAATTTAAGGATGCTATAGACACATTTTGTCAAACCTCACTTATTCATTCTAACATTTCAAATACAGATAATGGAGGGAAGATAAACTTCTTATCTGCTCCCTTATGCCCGATGGGTTTACTCAAGCCCTGCTGAAAGAAGGTCAGAATTCTAGAAGAACATTTCAAATTTGAATCAGTCTTCTGTAGTTTTCTTGGATGGAAATTTGCCCACTGGCTCTTCTATAAATACCTGAAGCCTCTATTGGAGAAGTTGTTGCCGCTTTAGAAGAGAGCCACGCCCTTGAGCATTCAAGAAATCTGTGAGGAAAAGAAAAGGGCAGTGTGTGCAGCCCAGCTCTGGTCCGACCTAGACCAGTGTTGTAAGAGAGAAGAGAAAAGAGAGAAGAAGAAAGGAGAGAAGCCTTAGAAAGTGAGCAACCCTGCAGAAAGCCTAAAGAGAAGATCCATTTGGATCTATGTCTGAAGTTGCAGCCACCGGTCTTCAAACTCTTATCTGAATCTACAGCAGGAGATCTTTGATGCCTTGTTTTATCTTTCATTTATTGCTTGAAACTCTATATCCGTGTGTGGTCTGTTGTGTTTACAGCATTACTTGGTGCCTTGTTTGTAGACCGAAAGTCTTTTTGCTACACTTGCAGCTTGTTGTTTTCTATGTGTGTGTGTGGGTGGGGGGGGGGGGGGGGTTGAGGACTACGTCCTCGTGTGGTAAAGCCTCACCGGGTTTGGTGAGGGGTGGATGTAGGTTGTGGGTTTGCAACCGAATCACCTTAAAAACTCATTGTGCAATGGGGTGTGCATTGTGTGATTGATCTATTTCTCTTTTCCCCCATTCACAAGACGACCAGCATAAAGGATTTGCACTTGTACTGATTCATCCGCACTGGCTTATGCATTTGTAGTTGTTTGTTCAACACTCAATCTAGCATCGTCTTCACTCATACAACCAGTTCATTCATCCTGTCAGAGTCTAGTGAGATCCCTACAGTCCAGTGCAATAGATCTCCCTTTGTTTTGAACCTGCTCTGAAGGAGTGTCGACCTCACCACTTGGGAGTGTCAACCTCAACAGCCTATGCACTATGCTTTGCCGTTTCAATTTGAGTTATTACTATTAGATCCGCCGTGCATTGTGTCTAAGTGTCTCATTTGCTTTATAGGAGTGGTTTATATTTTTATCAACCAAGAGTTTTAATTAGGCCAATGTTTTTGGTAGGATCTATTCAACCCCCCCTTCTAGATCAAGTTGCACCCCAAGGACCCAACAAATACCACCCCACTATTTTGTGTCACCCGACGAGATTCAACATCTTGTGTGAAAAAGTGAAAACCATTGATGATGCATGCATCATATTTCTTCACCCTAGGTATTGGGCCATCTTTCAACCACCAGATATTAGATGATATGGCCTCTTCACATTGTTCTTGCAATTTGTGTACCTATAATAGTCAAGAATATACTGTAGTTACAATGCTCTCCATAAGTAGGTTTTATTTATGGGAGAAAAAAATTAAAGTCACTTACATTCTTGGAAAGCCAACTTGGAAATTCAAACGTATGGAGTCGTTCAATCTCCATCTCGCTTAAGCGAGGAAATTTTTTCTTAACCTCATCAAAGTGTTTACTTCATGTCATAACTAACATTAACTAAAGAACTTTATTTAGATATGTGGGGTAAAACATTGGCTTCTTTACTTACTTTATATACAAGGCAATTACATCACAATTAAACAACACATAACGATGGGCTTGGCTCAACTCTTCTGGATGTAAATTAACCCCAACGCCAACCCCTAATGAACGTGCTACTTTTGAAAATATCTCCCACCCATCCTCTGTTGGAAGAGTATGCCTTTCTGCCTTTCGAATTGGCCTAGTTAGCAACGGCTCTACATTGTCATGAAGGTATCTTGATGCAAATGTTAAGATTTCCTCAGCTATGTAACCCTCAGCAATGCATCCTTCTGGAGATGCTTTGTTACGCACATAAGACTTCAACTTCACCAAATACCTACATATGAATATTTGTGATAAACCAAGTCAATAGTAAATAATATTTCACTTGTACTCTTTATTCTAATAGTTAAATCATAATAATACCTTTCAATGGGATACATCAACCTATAATTTACAGGGCCAGTCAACCTAGTTTCATCAGCAAGAGGAAGGATCAAGTGCACCATTATGTCGAAGATGTTGCCCAAGCTTATAGAAATGATCTAGGGAAATGATCAGCAAGATGAAACTAGAGAAAAATATCATCTCCATCCGACATAGCACACCTACAACATGTTGCCCAAGCTTATAGAAATAATCTACTGAAGATGTTTTAGAGCACAAGTCTAAAAAAAATTGACATATTTCAGTAAGGACATCAGATACTCCCCTTTGTGAAATGCCACGAAGTGCTATTGGAAGTAATTATTGTAGAAGCACATGGTAGTCATGACTTTTCAAGCCCCAAATCTTATTATCCGGAGTGCTAAAATGCCTTGCTATGTTGGAAGAGTAACCATCAGGAACTTTCACTTTCTTTAAAACATGGGAAATCATTTCTTTCTCTATTTTGCTCAATGTAAATTTTGTAGGTGGCAAAATTGTCTTCTTTAAACTAACTTGTCGTGGATGAAGAGATGGCCTTACACCCAAGGTTTGTAAATCTTGGCGAGCCTTCAAGCCATCTTTGTTTTTTCCATCAATTGTTAAGAGTGTTCCAATAATACTTTCACAGACATTCTTCTCAATGTGCATCACATCAAGATTATGGCGCAGCAATAAGGACTTCTAATATGGAAATTTGAAAGAAATGATATGCTTCTTCCAATTCAAATACTTGTTGACATCTATAGGCGCCACCTTCTTCTGCTTCCTTTTTCCTTCTGCTTGAATACGACATTTACCTACCTTAAAAGACAAGCCTCGAAGTTGCTCCAAGACTTCAAACCCAGACAATGGTATGGTTCTATCTCCTAACTCTTCCTTTCCATCAAATCGATGGGACATGAATCAAAATTTATTGTTGGGTCCCGTAGTGCAAGAAGACGGATCTAGAGGGGCGTGAATAGATCCCTCTACAAAAATCTATGTCTGATTTAAAACACAAACACCCCACAGCGGAATTCAACATAATGCCTAATACAGTTAGGCAAAACGTAGATTAACTAATCGACAAGTTAATAGACGATAAGAATTAAAATTGAGATGAGACAAATTGAAACTAGATGAAAATTAATTCTTTCAAGCTCACCTAACTCTCATGTTCATGTTAAGCAATTAATTCTCTCATCTTCGTTAGGCCCACACGATCGAGGTGCAAAGCTATATCAAACAAGCACACACAAAAAATAGGACACCAGAATTTTTAAGGTAGTTCAGCCGAACATCCGTCCACCTACGTCCACCCCTCACTAAATCTTGTAAGGCTTCACTAATACGCAACAAGCCGTAGCAACCATAAGGACGAACCCCAACACCACACACACGCTGCTTCTGCAGCAATCCACACACACAGGGCCTGGCCCCAAAACGCTACCACCACAGCACACACACATCCACACACTGGGGGAACTCACCCCACACTAAAACCACACACGGAGACACAGCTCCGTATACCCACACACAGGATATCTGAGTTCTGAAAAATAGAGAATATGTTCATTACATGTCCATGGTGAAGATAAACTGTGAAGCAACCATCGAAATAAACATAAACAGGATGTAGAAATATTTTCGTCACAAGTAGAGGCCGGCCAAATGTGTCATCCTTGAAGCTTGTAAAGGTGGAGGTCGATTTTCAAAAGAGGGGAACCAGAAGAAGCTCCTCTTTGAAGTTTAAGCCTTGTTGAAACATCAACACTTGAAGAAGGATGAAGATCTGCAAGTTCCAAACCCAAATTGACCCTATAATAGGAAGGAAATGTATTAGCACTCAAAACCCTCTCTTCCTCTCCCACCTGCGGCCTTGCCCCTCTCTTCTTTTTCCTCCTGCAAAAAGATAGAACTATTAGCTCCTTCAATTGTTTTCCTTGTAAAAATCGCAAGGATATATAGGGCAGCAAATAGATGAACATATGACAAGAATGTCCATGATAAAAACCTCCCAAAACCCTTTTATTATATGTAACGGAACCCTAAGGATAAATGGGTCCAAGAGGGGACCAAATGGATTGGGTTTAATAAGGTTCGAATGGCTTACGGAAAACTCGATCCGGTCTGCCCAGAAGAAGTGTCAACTCTCACAGTCGACACTTTTTTCATAGGGTGTAGCCAGTGATGAAGAAAAATCACCCAGGACAAAAGTGTCGACTCTCAGAGTCGACACTTTTTTTAGGAGTTCTGTCAGCCACAAAAATAGCTCGCAGGCCTGTAAGTGTCGACTCTCAGAGTCGACACTTGCAGCCTGCTGCACCCAGGCAGCAGGCTGGCCTACAAGTGTCGACTCTGAGAGTTGACACTTGCAGTACTAGAATGAAAAAATGCTTTATGCACCCAATGCAAGCCCAAAACCGTGAAGTATGCTTCGACCCCAATCTAGGAAACATGAAGTACATTCAAAGAATAAATTCTTACCATATCTTCAGTGATTTGAGAGCAAAATGGAACCTGCATTATATCGAAACTCAAATTTGTCATTACTACATGAATAGAGATAAAGAGAGCAATTTCCTTGACTTTCGTCAAGAGAGTGAACCTTTCAACTTGTATATTGAAATACTGAAATGCAACTTCAAATTTGAGTGACTCAGAGCTTTTCAAACCATTTTCTCCATAAGCTCACACATCAAATATGATTCAAGCAAGACACACATGAGTTCCATGTTTAGACCAAGACTATCAAGTTCAGTCCAAAAACTTCCAAGTTTAATCCAAAAGTAGTTAAGGGCAGTCCAATGCAAGCTAAACAGTTAGGGGCCCTTCAACCCCATCTAATTACAATACCATGACTTAGGACTAACATTTAAACCAGGTCCAAACCCAAAAACACAAAGAGAAATGCGCATGATTCACATACAAAGTTAATCAAATTTCTGCTTGAAGAAACCCATGACTCATCATAAAATGACCAGCTAAACAGTGCATTCATCCAAGCAACATTAGTATGCCTTATATCAAGATTTCCTTAATCATGAATCAAGATATTATGAGCAACATGAAAATCAATGTGAGAGACATACATCCTCAAAAGTCCCATGAGCAACATAAAACACTACTAAAAGGTAAAATTGAACTTTTCATGCTTTCATGTTGTTTGAAGATCTTTCACCAAAAATAAAGAATGAAATGGCCAACCTTTCACACAATACATGGAACCAAACTCTTACGGAGTATGGTTCAGTTAAACTCAATCAAGGTTTGTCTGATGACATTAAAACACAAATTCAAGGTTGTTGTGAATAACCCAAAAGAATATAACCCTTGGGGTGGCTTTGTTATGGAGTTAGGTTAAAGATGGGCTAAGTCAAGCCGATTAAAGTAGCCCGGAATTAACTTATTTTTGATTTGGTAGGAGGGTAGTTAATCTGGGAGTAAGGATGTGGGCTAACCTAATTTTAATCTAGTATGATTTGATAAATAGTAGGTTAACCTAGTAATAATGAGAGAGAGAGATAGCATTTATTATGAGAGAGAGAGACACATTTAATTGAGCATTTATTGAGGTAGGAGGTTAACCCACCTTAACCCACCCTTGGGTGTGGGTTTCAAAACCCAGGAATATCCCTGGATTAGCCCTTAACCTAACCCGACTAACACTAACTCCTTACCAAAGCACAAAAAAGTTAATCCCGGAGTTAACTTAGAGCTAACCCCGGGATAAACCAATACCAAAGAGAAGCTTGGAAAACCATCCAGCAAACTATTTGAAAAACTCATCATAAAAAACCCAATTATCACATGAAGGCTCCAAAGTGTCAAGCACACTATGCATGAATCACATACATGATATCCACCATGCATTTCAAACCTGCAAAACAAGATAATCAACATATGAGCTCATTTAGCATCAAGACGTTTTCCACAAGACACGCACACATGGTTTTCACTTCAATGAAAACGTAAACCACACAATATTTTGTAATCAACAAAACCATTATCAAAGGCAAAGAGAGAGCGCAACGAACCCAATAATCTTCTCCTTTTTGATGATGACAAAATATTGTGGCCACCAAAACTCTCTCTCCCCCTTTGGCATTATCAAAAAGTGGGGGACTAGAAGAATAGATGTGACATTTCAAAAACGAATGAGACAGAAATATAAAGTCATTGGCGCATGAACCCAGCAATAAACCTACCATGAAAGGAATGTGTGTGACCCATGAACACCAAGCAAGAAGATAAAATTTAAAGTGCAATGTACAAGATGACTGTAATATGTGCAAATTCTCTATTTCCGAACTATATGCAGAATGTATGATCGAACTATGCACAAAGGTATGACTAACATGAACTATATGTAATTGTTTTACTGGAAGCACATTATTCTCCCCCTTTTGTTATGAACAAAAATTGATTGACAACGGGGTTATTTAAGAGAATCATATGCACAATTATGTTCAAAGATATGCAATTCAAAATATGCACGTGTGAATGCTATAAATGCCAAATATGCACCATATGCACAATATGCATGAACTAATTGCACAAGGTTGAAATACAAGTATGGACAATATGGACATGCAGAGTGCAAGTAGAATGGTCAAGTATGATTGACCTCCAAGCAGATAAATTTATATACATGCAATAGCTCCCCCATTTTATTTATAGTGAAGGGATAGGTGTACGAAAAGTGCAGGAGAGTCATGACAACCGGAATGTTCATATATAACACTTGGAAGAATGTGCAATCACATAGGAGAATTAAGCAAAAGCCTATGTAATCAATCAATTTTCTGAATACATATTAAATAAAATTACTAGATGTGTAAGTGAATAACATGAAAATAGGCTTTAGCCATATGGATATTCAGATTTTTAGTTCAACACAGGAGTAATTACACGGACTGTATTTCAATCTAGAGAACACCGTATTGGAGGCTTTGCTCTGCCTCAATCAATTTTTCATCAGAATTTTTCTCAAAAATTTTCACCAAGATAATCTGATTTTTTTTAGAGTGATCAGATTCAAATAATTCATTTTTATACGAGGAGACATATGGAGCTCATGCTAGACTCTCCGGTTACTCAGAACATTGACCGTCTCACTTCACTTTGAGCAGAGATACTCTAGTACAACACTTTTCAAAAAGGAATCACATCACGTCTCAGGTGACATATATCCAGTTTACTCAGTGAGACTGAGCATTGCTTTGCCATTAATTTTCTTTTCAGATCCTTTAAAAAATGGGCATGCAGCTTTCTCCTCAATTGCCTCTTTAACATTCATGTAGCAAGTTTAATATCTCAAGAGTGTTGAAAAGAAATTCTTATATCCATATGTATAACACTCATTTTCACATTTTGTGCATGAAGTGTGCGAATTTGATTTAGCATAAAGCTCATGTCTGATTACTAATACTCACATTCCTGTTTGAACTCTTCAACACCTCTTGAACTCCTTCTGTCTAGCAATCTGATCCATTCTTGGCATATGTGTGGTTCTCTTGAATTCTCTGCTGTCTACACTGATATAGCTGATCTGTCTGTATTCCAGACTTAGCTATTGATTTTTTTCGCTTTGAAGTTCAACTGCTAGCTTGTTCCTATCACTCACATTTCTTGATAGCTTGTCAAGTCTAGTCCAAGCTAATCTGACTAAATTCTAGTCTTTAATGCTGGCTTCTGATTGCTCTCTGCTATTCTCTCAATAAAATTACTTTTTTGACTCCATTGATTTCCTGACAATGTCATTGATTCATCTGAATGAGGAAGATTTTAGTTAGTGCACCCTAGACATAAATCAGACACATTCTGAAAAGAAGAATCTTCTATTATACTGGCTTAAGAATGTTTTGATAAATCAAATTGATTTAAGTCTAATGTATTTCCAAAGTTTTGATGTAAAAGTCTTGAAAATATCTGATTCATTCTACTTAATAAATCTTAACCAGTTGTCTCATGAACTTCATGCAAAACCTTCTGAAATCTAAAATTTTAAAAGATATGGCTTTCTTTGGTTAAGATACATGTAGAAGGTATTGTTCTTAAACATTTCAAGTGTACTGAGTTTTGTTTGAAAAATCTGAAAACACTTAAAAATTCAAAGCAAGAGCAATGACTTTGGTCACAGAGAAACTGTGTTCTCTATCAATGAAGTAGAGTAAGCCCATGTCATGAAGTGCCATAGTTAACTCTCTTTTCAAAATGCTTGAAAATCTGGCAGAGCAATGGCATGGTTGTGTTGAGTCACTGGGGATTCTGGCCTCTGATCAAGGTGTCTCCTCATGTAAAAAGATACTCCATTGCTAACTCTGTTTTCTTTAAGAGGCAATGTGGTTGTCACACTGAGTAACTGGGTCACTTCACCTAAGACGTGTTGTGCCTCATGTAAAAAGGTGTTGACTGAACCAAACTTGCTCAGGAAAAATGAGTGATGCTCAATAGAAAATTCTGAAAATTTAAAGAGAAGTTCAGTCTTATTTATTTATGTTTAATCTCAATACTATCTTGTGTAACTTCCATAGGAGCCATTGAATTTAAATGAGTAAGATGGAATGAGGTTCAACATGAATAACAAATGACTTGATGGTTCATCTTTATTAAAAGATGCTTCTGATATGAGTAATGAATTTTCCTGATAAACTTTAAATACATCACTCTTAAATCATGATGGTAAGTTTAAACTCGTTCATAATCTATTATAATTGAAGAATCTGAAATTCGTTTATAAAGATTTATGAATTTGGTGTGCTAATGAAAATCCTACTTTCTCATTTATTTACTGTAATTACAGACTGTGGTAATTCTTGAATACCCATGTGCTTTGCTGATAGATGCTCATCACATCTTTCACTCCATCTAATCAGGGGGAGCTTCCATGTCATGCTGAGTGTTTTTCATAAAGGGAGAGATCTAGTCAGCATTCTTGAGTGTCCCTGTGCTCTTGTTGATATTCTCCTTTCATCTTATTTGGTTTCAACCTTCAAAACGTTCTGATCATTATTCTATATAGGGGGAGAAGCTCTTGAAAAGATACATTTGGAAGATAGATGTCTCCAAAGAAAAGGCCTCCTTCGAACCATCAACAATCCAAAGGGAAGTATAACATTCCTGTGCTTTACTGAATTGTTTCCCTATTTCATTTTTTTTGATGAAGGCAAAGGGGGAGAAGAATCTAATCTGAGTCAGTGTAACTCATAGTGTTGCCATCATCAAAAAGGGGGAGATTCTTGTGCCCCTGTGTGGTTTTGATGATGGCTGACACACCATGAGTCACACTGAGGTGTGCTAATTAATTTAGATGACTGTTTGACTGCTTAAATATCTGATTGTTTGCTTGAATAGCTAATTCATGAATATGGCTAGATTGGGTTAACGTAGTGGCTAATTGTTCATGCAGTGCGTTGACGCAGTTGGAGACTGGGTTGACGCTACAAGGACACTGCGTTGACGCAGTAGTTGCTGGTTTACTTGCTGTGTTGACGCAGTGGAACAGCTGGGTTGACGCCATGCTGCTTTGTCTACTATTTGTGTGAAAGTCTATACAGTGTCTCTTCTTTTACCTACGTTGCTTGAAACGAAGTCTAAACTGCTGGATGTTCATGTCTGCACATTGGTGCTTTTCCCTACGTTTGGCCAAGTCTATACATTCATAGCTTTTCCTACATTTGGCCAAGTCTATACACTGCTAAAGTCTGAACATCGCAGTGTTCATGTCTCTCAAAGTCTGTACATTGCCTTCGCTTTTGCAAGTCTGTACATTGGTGTCTCATCACCAAGTCTGTACATCGGCTTCACTCATTCAAGTCTATACACTCCTTATTTCAAAGTCTGTACATTGTTGCCTTGAAGCCGTTCCAAGTCTATACAACGCTCAAGTCTCTACAGCGTGAACAGTGCATCTTCTTCTCCAACTCTATACATCGCTCGCTCTATCAGCTTTTCATCACAGAGTCTGTACACTGGTTTTCACGAGAAGTCTATACACTGGTCTTCACTTGATGTCTGTACATTGGCTCAGACTTACCAAGTCTGTACACTGACTTTGGGTTCTGTGCTTTTAGTGCGTTGACGCACTTGGCTGACTGCGTAGACGCAATTGTGCGTCTTTCGCTTTCTGTCTTGTTCACTGCGTCGATGCTGACACAGGATGCGTTGACGCATTGGCCAGTTGCCAAGGGCGTGAGCATCTCGCTTGAGGAGCTGAGGTGACGCTGCACGATGGAAGCGTTGACGCCTTGGGCTGATGTCCAAAGGTCTTTTGATCAACATCAAGTCTGTATAGCATGAAGTCTGTACACTGGTTTCTCTGGCACGTTAACACTAAAGTCTGTACACTCACTCTTTCATTAAGTCTATACACTCGTTGTTAGCAGCCTGAACTAACTAAGTCTATACAGCCGTCTATGTATGCCTTGCTCACTGAATGAAGTCTGAACATTGCCTTAAGCTGATACTGTCTTCAACTGATTAACTGACAGGTTTAATGGATGAGGCCATCAAGACTTGCACGTGATCCTAGAGGCTGAAATGCTGACACGTGGACCACTGAAGCTTGGGCGGGAATCGAAAAGAGCATAAGCCCTAGCTGCCTGCTGCTGGTATAAATATGGAGTTTCCTCCATCGATTGGTGGAGATCGAAATGAAGAGAGCCATCGAGAAAAGCTGAAGAGCAGAGAGTGCCTCCACGATATAGAGAATAGAGAAGAAGAAGAAAAGAAGTGAGAAGAAGGAGAAGGCTGTAGCAGTGAGAAGAAGAAGAAGAAGAAAGAAAGAGAAGAAGAAGAAAAGAAGTGAGAAGAAGCAGAAAAGTAGAAGTGATGTGAGTTCGATCCAGTGAAGAAAAGAAAGAAAAGAAGAGGGCAGAGAAGAAAGTGAGAGTGAGAGCAGAAGAAGGAAAAGAGAGAGATAGTGCTCATGAGAAGTGAGAAGAAAGGAAGAAGAATAGAAGCTGCATCTGAAGATTTGTTCCTGCTGGACCGTGGATCAAATCCAGGCCAGCCAGCTCCATTGAGAGCTATCTTTGTGCTTCGTCTTTTACAGCTTGTGGTTGCTGTGTTATTTTTATTTCTTGTTTTTCCCTTGTTTGTTTTCTGATTTACTGAGTTCTTCCGATCCTCTGGACTGAGGTCGGGTTCCTCCTGGTGGGTCAGGAGAAGGGAGATCTGATCTCCGGTTTGCAAGCAGCAGGGGGGCTGTTTGTGGGTTCCCTCCGGGCTAGGAGGAAGAGAGGCTAGGCCTCTTGTGGATTGCTGGTAGCAGAGTGCTACTGGCTGGTTCACTGGTAGCGGGGCTGCTACTAGTGGGGTTCCCTCTTGGTATAGAGGAAGAGAGACGTGAGTCTCTAGGTTCCCCTCCGGTTTGGAGGAAGGGAGGTTTGGTCCTCCGGTTCTGGGCTTGTGGGTAGCAAGTCCAGGGGTTCCCTCCGGGTCTGGAGGAAGAGAGACCGTGTGTCTCTGGTTTCCAAGTGGCTGGGAGTCACTTGGGGTGTCCCTCCAGTTGGGAGGAAGAGGGGAGGTTGTTCCCCTGGTCAAGCTGTTTGGCAGCATTTGTTGCAGACTGAGTCTGCTGTGCTAGTGTTACTAGTGGAAGCCTCACTCCGGTTGGGAGTGAGGGGTGGACGTAGGTCTTTGGACCGAACCACCTAAAAATCCTTGTGCAGTGGTTTGTTTGATTGCCTGCTTCCGCTAGATGCATGCTAGGACCGTGATTTAATTGATTATCTATATCCTAGAGTTTAATTGAGTTTGCATATCTTATGTTTGATCAATTGTCCACTGATTTTGTTGTTATCATCTCTTACGAATTTTAAATTGGGTAGAATTCTTTGAAAGATCCATTCACCCCCCCCCCTCTGGATCTGTGTTTATCAATCGCACCTAGCTAACAGAAGTCAATAATGACGGCCCTAGTTCCTTTTCCCGGATGTTGCGTCAAATTTTACGAACGTCCTCCAAAACATGATAGGGTATCCCTAGACAACATAGGGGGCTAGTCGTCATATTCTTCGTCCAATCAATCACCCTGTGCGAGCGGTGAAGTGACACACGGGACCGCATGGTAGGTGCCTCATCCCGAGGGCTATCATTAAAAGGTGATGGAGGCAATCTTGGCCCGCACTCCTTCCATTTCTATAAATTCTTGTGCCTTTTATCTTCCCAAGTATATCGAGAGTTAACTCGAGGAGCACAAGTTCTCACGGGAGAGGAGGAGTTCAAAATTCCGAGAGTTAGATGGAGGGCGAATCTTCCCACTCCTCGAAGAGAAGCAGGTCCAGTGGTAGTAGTTCCACGAGACTGTCGGACCTCGAAGGGCACTTCAGCGAAAGGGCCCAATCACAACTCGTAAGCTGAGCTTTCCTGCCCTTTTCTCATTCTTTCTTCCTTCCTCTTGACAACACCCTTCTCCATTTCTTATGCACGCACAGAGTGTGATGAAATCACACATTTCATGGGAGTTAGCAGTGGCCGCATACAGGGGTCTCTCGAATTTTCAGAAGGCGAGGCTAGACGTGATGGGATTTGGCACCTTTCTTATGATCGAGCCTCTCGAGCTCGACCTGGTCCTGATCCAAGCCTTGTGTGAGAGATGGGACCCAGTGAGTCGGGCATTCCTGATGCCCTGGGGGCACATGGTGCCCAGCTTGGAGGATGTGGTCCGGATCACAAGCCTGAAGGTGGAGGGCGAGGCAGTGACCGGGGTCACTTATGCGGATTACTGAGAAGGTGCTCGGAAGCTACTGGGTTTGGACCTAGATGGTCAGAAAAATAGGTCGGTAGCTAGGGCGTCCCTCATGGATGCATTAGGGCTCACCGACACTCGTCGGCGGGACGACGAATCCTCAGAAGAGTTCATGGAAAGGATGGAAATAGGATGCCGTGCCGTGTACTGCACAGATTTCGGCAACTGGGAAAGATGCAACATAGATTTGAGGAGATTTCTCCTCTTCCTTTTTGGGAGACTGGTACTGAGCTCGAAAGGGGATGGTATCCAATGTCGCTTCCTAGAGCTGCTATCAGACCTTGAAAGAGTAGGATACTATGCCTGGGGAGCTGCCATGCTGGCACACTTGTTTGCAGGCATGTTCCAAGAAGCGGATCGTGAGATGGCTGTGAGTGGTTTCACACCATTCATCCAGGTATTTTTGGTTTCGCTTGTTTTGTATTTTTTTTGTATTTTTACAAGGTACTGATGACCTACGCCGAGCAGCTGTGGAGCTATTATTACCTCCCCATGGGGAGAGCTCGGTATTGGCGACCCGCGATGGTGCCGCTAGCCAGGCGGTGGGAACCCATCATGAGTGCGGCACCCCTAACCTACCAACTGATGGTGCTAAGGCGGGAGCTACAAGAGTTCCCTGCATCGATGGTAAACTGGAGACCCTACTCAGACATGGTCGATGCCGACCAGCCGTGGGTTCTAGCAAGTCGTGCCCAATTCGGACGGGAATTGTGGATGCACTGCCTAAATGAAATCGAGCCGCTTCGGCTACGATTGGTTATGAGGACTTTTGGACTGGCTCAAGAATGGGTGGATTCAGCTGCGCCACCTCGCGTTGGGAGAGAGACGCGAGGACCGGCGACCTGCATTGACTGGCGTGTGCGATTCCCCGAACAGTACGAAGACTGGCAAAGGGGTGGCATAATCGTGGAATCGTAGGCACGGAATAGCGAGGATTACCTGCGTCTATACAAGACAAGGTACGTAAAGCGGTTCCAACCCCGGGGACTTGCGGAGGTAGGTCTCCCCTTTTTCTCTTTTCTTCTTTCTCCCTTTTTTGGTTTTCTGGTGGAAATGCTGACTTGTATGGCTGCAGGATATCCGTGATACGATGATAGCGTCTTTACGAACTCGCTTTGCAGAGATGGAGCAACGGTTGGGTGATGCCCGCGGAGCTACGAGCGCCTTGGTAGGTGTACAGTGCATTCCTAATTAAAACCCCAGATTCCAGATGTTGGCTGCTAATTCATGCGGTCATAGCATGCCCAGATTGGCGCGGCTTCCCCAGCGATGGGAGTAGGTGGTGCCTCTTCCAGCTTGTGGATTCCTACCTCAGAACTTGACTTGCTTCATGAGCAACTTGCTCACGCCACGCAGCGTGCTGCGTAGGCAGAAGGGATGCTCTGTATACAGGTAAAAGTTTCAGTGTTGAGTTCTCTTTGTTTACGCCTTATCGCGTATCTGAGATGGTACACTCGGCAGGAAAAGGAGACGGAAGAAGCGCTTGCCCAAGCTGCGCAGAGGGAGGCTAGGATAGCAGAACTGGAGAGGGAACTGCGGTGTCATCCTGATGACGACTCCTCTAGGGATGCCGTGGAACTGAGGATCACTCTCCAGTTGGAGAGGGAAGACCGTGAGAGAGAACGTGCAGAGAGAGAAAGAGACGTAGAGAGAGAAAGAGCCAACAGATTGACTGAAAGGGAGGAACGAAGGGCCATGGAGGCCCAGTTGTTCGAACTCCGAACCAGCCTTAGTCTTGCTGAACAGTGGCTGAGAGATGGTGAGGAGCGCTACCGAAGAGCATGAGAGCGTGGCTTTCGTGTTGGTAGCTTCTCTGTTGTTTCCGTGGACCAACACCGGTGTGTGGGAATATGAAGGGGAATACAGAGCGGTAGGAGTACCGCTTTTCATAGTTGGGTAGCACCCTTGAGAGCGTTTTGCCCGGAGAGTAGTGGGACGAGTAATGCAGAGAGAGAGGGCGGAACTTGATGTAATTTTTTTGATTTTTGGAACAAAATACAAGGTTCAGTTTGTTTGGTTTTCACCTTTGCTTCTGTTGCCTGAATCCCTGCACACATCACTGAAACAAACAAATCAGAATTTCTGTTCTGACTTGGCCCCTTGCTCAATAAGCAAATGGTCACTGTGACTGTCCTTGATAACTGGTCAAGGGGCCAAGTCTTTATTTAAGGAAGGCGAGAGAAAGATGCAGTGATGATAAATACGACAGACAAGCACACGAATGCAAGCGGTATTAAAAGTGAGATGCTGCACGCAAATGCAATCATGCAAAATTGATTTGTTCATTTTTTTTATTTTATCATAAAAAAGATTTTTTTTGTTTTTGTTTGTACATTTTCTCTTTTTCCCTTTTTTGTTGTTTTTATCATTTCAATTTTTTGTTGCTAACGCCTGGCAAGCACCCAAATGGCACCTAACCTGTGAGAATAGGGGTTTCTTACTAACCTCCCAAGTATCCTAAGTGCACATCTAGGTTGATTTGAACCTCTAGACCCCTCGAATGATGATCCCGCCGGCTAAGACTTACCCTGATGACAATACTGTCATGCCATGCTTAGGCTCCCAATCGCTTCCGACCACAGGGATTCACCCGAAAGATGTTTGAGGTAAATGATTTGCCCGACCCGGGTCTATTTCCTCACAACCCTAGGTGGTATATGATGGAACACCCTGAAACCCTAACGACCAACCGCGCGACGCTGACCCGGAATCAGACGCCGTCGCACCCATAGGTGACGCGCTTGCATTGGCCTAAGCCCTAGGTTAAAGAAGAAGACATCAAGGTGGTAAACAGGGGTCTTGACCAGCCAGAAGCACGGAGACTCCTTCATAGTGATAGCTTTTGGTTTTCAAAGTAGGCAACCAAATGTGTATAATAAAATAAGGTCGCAGACCCTGGGCAGTTTTCACCCTTCAAAAACTCCATCAAACCTTCATCTTTAGAGGGAGAAGGAAGAGTGTAGGGGATAAACCTCCTGAGAGGACCGGCAAAGTCGTTAACCCGGTGAGCGAATAAGGGCCCATTAACTCTTTCCTTTCGGACAACTTCGGACCAAATCTCGAGCATTTACATTCCATAGCCCCCCCCTTTTTTATGGATTCGAACTTTTGCTTTGAGGGGTACCATTTATCGCATCAGGCACGGTCACGACCAGGCTCTTGATTTTGGTTTTATATTTCTTTTTGTGAGGGAGATATAGTCGTTTGACGTTTGTGGGCTTCCTTTCGTATGCCTGCGGGGACACTGCCCTCTTCTCGTGCTCTGATCGATGCTCAAGGAAATGGATCCTACTCTTGCCCTTGGGGTTTGAGTTTCGGTTTCTCATGCTCAGCGTTTTAAGGGCACCGACTATCTCATTTGGTCGAAGAGAAAAGAATAAAGATTACAGCTTCCGGAGATCTTCTGGGTGGGGCCCCACCGTAGGTGATGCTACCGACTTTTTTTTTGAATAAAATACATAAGTGAGCACATGTTAGCTTCCTTCGAGCGAGCATAGGCTGACGTGGCCGGACAGGGATCTCCACGGTTCTGGCAAACCAAGACCCGGTGCCTACCAAGCCTTAATGGGCCCTATCCTAACATGAAGGTTAGATGCAGTGACTTGACTACATGGTGACCACCAGGCATTGGCATTTTGAATTTTTCATATTTTTAGTGGTTTTCAATATTTCTTTGTTTTTGATGTTTTCTATCTTTTCATCATTTTGTTTTGTTTTGTGCTAAGGGTAGTATTTCTTAAGATAAAGCCCATTCCAAGGGTGGGATAACTCGGTCCCTTCGGCGTTGACTAGCTTGTAGGCGTTGCCAGGGTACACGGCTTGAATTACAAATGGTCCTTCCCAATTGGGTTGGAGCTTAGAACGCGGCCCTCCAGGTTTGACAAAAATTCTTTTTACGACCATCTCACCGACTTTGAATTTTCTCTCGACGACTTTCTTTTGGTAAAAGCGAGCGAGTCTATTTTGATACACACGCGCGTGTTCGGTAGCGGCCAGCCGCTTCTCATCCAAGAGTTCCAACTGGGCGAGGAGTGAATTACGACGATCGTCGAGGGAAAATTCCTCGTCCAATTGTACCCTGAGAGAAGGGATCAGAGTCTCGTACGGGACTACCGCTTCCATACCATAAGTAAGGGTAAATGGAGTCTGCCCGGTGGGGGTACGGATTGAAGTGCGATAGGCCCATAGGGCTTCGATAAGTTTTTCTGGCCAGTCTGAAAACTTACTAGACTTGCAGGTTTTTTTGATGATTTTGAGCAATGTTTTATTGGTGGCCTCCGCTTGGCCGTTACCTTGTGGGTAATAAGGTGATGAATGATGCAATACAATTGCGTACCTTTTGCAGAGGTCGTATAGGTCCTGAGAAATGAACTGTGGCCCATTGTCGGTGACGATTGTGCTTGGGACGCCGAATCTGGCGAGGATGTTCTTTATGATGAACTTGCAGACTGTTGACGTCTTGATTTCCGCGTAGGCTTCAGCTTCGGCCCATTTGGTGAAGTATTCCGTCGCAGTAAGGATGAAAGATTTCTGCTTGGTGAGGGAATTGGGATCACCTAGGGGACCAATGATGTCGAATGCCCACATGGAGAAAGGCCACGGGGAGGATATTGGATAAAGTGAGGAAGATGGTGAATGAATTTTATCGGCGTGAAGTTGACACTTGACACACCTACGGACATAGACAGCACAATCCTCTTCCATAGTGGGCCAATAAAAGCCTTGGCGAATGATCTTCTTGGCGAGCATCTGACTATTCACGTGGCCACCGCACACACCCGAGTGCGTCTCCTCTACACATTTCCAAACCTCATCGCCACCAAGACATCTTAACAGAATACCAGTAAGGCTCCTCCTATAGAGTAGACCTCCAACCAATGTGTATTTCTGAGCCACCCTTCTTATGGCTTTCTTGTCCTCTGTGGTGGCCCCTTCAGGATAAGACTGATCTTGGCAGTATTTGACGATTTCATAGAACCATGGTTTCTCTTCATCAGCCAGTTCTTCTTCGGCCTCTGCCAACATGATTTCCCTCTTCTCAAGGATATCTTCCTGCAGGATTTTCCTTGCTATCCTATCTTTGTTATTTACGTAGGAAGCATCATCGATTGCAGGGGCGTGAAGTTTGTAGATGGAAATGGACTCAAACCATCTTCCTAGAGGGAACCTTATGGATGATGCCAACGAGGCGAGGGCATCGGCAAGAATATTCTGATGACGAGGGACATGAACAAAGATCAGTTTGGTGAACAGTTTGGCAAAGGCAGCAGTGAGTTCTTGGTATGGCTTGAGTTTGGGATCGCGAGTGCGATATTTAGTGAGCACCTGGCGAAGGATGAGTTGACTATCACCTACGACTCGCAACTCAGTGATACGAAAAGAATGAGCGAGTTCTAGGCCAGCTAGATGAGCTTCATATTCGGCTATATTGTTGGTAACTGGAAATTTAAGCTGGTATGCCAATGGGAATGTGAGGCCTTCAGGCGACAGGAGGGCGACGCCGATTCCTCTCCCTTGAGAATTCAGAGCTCCATCAAAATATAGCGTTCACATTGGCTCATCTTATTGGTTGACGGATATTAGTTCCTCATCTGGAAACTCTGATTGGACGGGATCGAACTTGGGAAGAGGATGGTGAGCGAGATGCTCGGCTATGGCATAGCCTTTAATCGCCTTTTGCTGGATGTAGGTGATGTCGAACTGAGAGAGAAAACTTTGCCAGCGTGCTAGCCTATCCGTAAGGATGGATTTCTCTAGAAGGAATTTGATAGGATTCATTCGAGCAATCAAGTGGACCTCATGAGCCAAGAAGTAGTGCTTCAATTTCTGCACTACCCAAACGAGGGCAGCACAAGTTTTCTCCATGACGGTGTACTTCTGTTTACAGGGATTGAGAAGTTTGGACAAGTAGTAGGTTGTCCATTCCTTGCCTTCTTCATCAGCTTGTGCGAGGACGGCTCCCACGGAGTCATCCAAGACTGAGACGTAAAGGATCAGAGATTTTTCTAGTTTGGGTGGAATGAGAACGGGAGGACTAGCCAGATATTCCTTCAACCCTTCAAAAGCTTTCTGAGATTTAGAATTCCAGTGGAATTCTACTCCTGGCCTGGTCAACTCGTAGAGAGGTCTACACCTTTGTGAATGTTGGGACACAAACCGACGAATAAACTGCAACCTCTCGATTAAACCTCGGACTTCCCTCAAATTCTTGGGAGGCGGCATATCCCTGATAGCCTTGGCTTTGTCGGGATCTATCTCGATCCCTCTTTTACTCACAATAAAACCCAGCAATTTACCTGACGACACACCAAACACACACTTCTTCGGGTTCATTTTCAATTGGAACTCCCTTGACCTCTGCAAGACCTTAGCCAAAACTTCTGGATGTTCCATCCTGGTCCTTGATTTCACCAACAAGTCATCCACATACACTTCCAGGTATATGTGCATCATGTCATGAAATATGGCCATCATAGCTCTTTGGTAACTAGCTCCAGCATTCTCTAACCCAAACGACATGACCACGTAACAATATGTTCCCCAGGGGTAGTGAATGACGTCTTCTCCTGATCCTCTTCTGCCAAACGAATTTGATTATATCCTGAAAATCCATCCATGAATGAGAGGGTCTCATAACCTGCCATGTTATCGATCAACACATCAATGTGAGGTAAGGGAAAATCATCCTTTGGACACACGCGGTTAAGGTCCCGGAAGTCGATACAAATCCTGACTTTCCTATCTTTCTTCATGACCGGGACAATGTTCGCCACCCATTGAGGATAAAGGACGACTCTAATGAACCTGGCTTTGTGGAGCTTATCGACCTCTTCTTTCATTTTCAAAGCCATCTGAGGGTGAAAATGCCTTAACCTTTATTTTACCGAGACGGACCCTGGTTTTAGGGTTAAACGGTGTTCGACCAAGGTTGAATCTAGACCCGACATATCCTCGTAGCTCCATGCAAACGTGTCCTTATATTCCTTGAGAACCTCAATTAATGCCTCTTCTTCAGAGGGTGGTAGGTTGTCACTTATGAGGATGATCCTAGGGTCTTCCTCAGTTCCCAAGTTGACTTCTTTGGTGGATTCTTCTACGGCGGTTGATGGCTCATCGAATCTCCTCATTCCACTAGCATATGCGCCAGCCGCGTCCTCATATTTTTCATCCTCATGGTCAGTGGGGCATTCTTCATCCGTGATCTCGTAGACTCCATACCCTTCATCAAATGCACAGTCGCCCTCACATTCTATTTCCGGTAGTCGGATGGGATTTTCTAACAACTGGGGGATGGCAAGGAGGGCTTGACACCTGGCGGCTAAATCCAGAAGGAATCGACGAGGGATCTACCTACCCTTGGATTCTTTCCTAGGTACTACCCTTGACCTATCATTCCTAGATTGACTGACATTATTTACAGAAGAAGAGGAAGACGAAGAGGATGGTGTAGAATGTACAGGAGAAGACCCCTTAGAGGAGGGGTAGAAAAGGTCACTCATCGGACCTTGGACGGGTGGTCCGCAAGGGGGGACGCACCCGTGGGAGATGTAGGAGGTTTCCTCAAAGAAGATGGGTTGTGGGGGAGTTTAAAAATTGACGTTTTTTTTTCGTTTTCATTTTTGATGACAAAACAGTGAAAAGAGATCGGAGGGAGAGAAAAGTGGTTATGGCTAGAGGATTGCTAGGCTCATAGAGCAGATCATGGTTGAAGACCTGGCGCAGGTTGAAAAGCCCGCGTAGGTATGTAAGCAAAGAAGGGGACCTGGGAAGATCATCAGACAACTGTCTGGCCCAGGAAGAAAATATCAGCAAAGGCTGAGACGAGTGGATGGAGAAGATGGCGGCTAATGAGCCGTCGACGGTAATGTTGAGGACGGATGAAGATCCGTCGATGATAGGGTCCTTCTGGCGAGGACGAGGATAGTTTGGAACCTTGGCAAGAGTGGTAATATTCTCTGGTATTCCAGAGATCAATGGTGGTCCTTCAAGTTGCGGAGATGAGAACATCCTTTCCAGTGCAACGGAAATGTCCCGTATGTCGAACCATTTGTTCCACTCGCATTCCGGATCTTTGATCTTGCCTCTTTTGGTGATCCTCGGACATCTTTCAGCCGAATATACAGCATGTGATCCCCCATATGCTTCTCACGGGTAATCTCCCATCTGAACAACGGGCCCTCTATTGAAGTGGTTTGATAGAGTCCATGTGAGGGGCTTCCAATCCGCCTTGAATGGTCCTTTGAAGCCTAGGCCAAACCTGCGGTTCGGCCTAATTTCTTTTGGCGGTTTGAGCCTACCCTGTAACTGTGCGCCAAGGCCTTTGCCCTGTTGGTAGCCGATGTTCCTCATAATCTCCCAACCTTTGGAGTGAAAAGGGAGATATGGCGTGGTTGGCTTGACCGGATTCTTTGGTGCTAGTGGAATGTGAGATAGATCACGCACGTCCAGCAATGACAATATGGGCCGATGAGACGGCCAAACAGAGGGCAGAGAGGTGTTGATAGCATCCACTGTGTGAAGGACAGGTGTACTGACCACTTTAATAATCCTCCCATTGTAAGGAAACTTCAGGCACTGATGGTTGGTGGAAGGCACAGCGTCCAGGGCTTCAATGTAGGGACGACCCAGTATAGCCTTGAATGTGGGGTCCATGTCGAGGACATGGAATTCCGTGAGAACTGACATAGGGCCTAGTTCTGCCTTCAGAATAATCATCCCCTGCGGCGGCCTTTTGCTATTGTCATAAGCCGTGACCGTGATCGAGGAAGGTCTTATTTGTTCCTTGTTGACCCCACACAATTGAAGGGTGTCCATGAAGATCACATTTATGGACGCACCCGTGTCCACAAGACACGGGTTTATGGATACCCCATTAATTTTTATTGAAATGCACAATGCATATTTTCGAGCTTCCTTGGGAGCGAGCTCGTAGTTGTGGAACATGATGGCCGGTTGCGTGTCTGTTGGGATCAGGACGGTCGAAATCTTCTCCACGGGGAGGTCTTCATTAACCATGACTTTTGAAGATATTCCATCAAGGCCGCCTGGTGGGATGTGGATCTTTGAAGTAGCTCCAGGATGGAGATCCGAGCAGGCGTCTTGTCCAAGTGTTTCAATAGATCATACTGTATTCCAGGGATAGCTCTTTCTGGTTGTTCTCCATCATCCTTCTCTGGCTGAGATTGCTCAGGATTCTGACTGTTGTGGGGGAAAACCCTATGGAAAATCCTTCCACTTCGGAGCACCATTGCCTGCGGCTTTTGTACCTCTGTGGGGGTAGCAGTGGGTTTTAACAGGGATTTGAGGGGTAGTGGTGGAGGAATGGTTGATGAAGCGGGGGTGATGACGGGAGCAGGGATTCTGATGAGGGGTTTGTTAGGTGGAGGCATGGTGGAGGTAGAGGGGATATCACACGGGTTATGAACGATAAGGGGTCTGGAAGGTGGAGGCGGAGGCAAAGTGGAAGTGGGGAAGGTTTGAAACGGGTAATGGTTTTGAGGTGGGTGGTGGGTGATGAGTGGATTTATTGGCGGTGGTATGGTGGAGACATGCGGGGTTACGTACGGTTGTCGGGTGATAAGGGGCTTAGAAGGGATAGGGGCAAATGCGGTAGAGGTGGATGGTAAAGCGGGGGAGTGAGAGAAGATGAGAGGGTATGAAGGCGTAGTGGAGAGTGTCGGTTGATAGGAGATCGGGGTGCGGATGAGAGGGTGTAACGGTAGTGGAAATGGTGAAAGCAATACTGACGCGGGTTGATGAGAGAGAGGTGCTACCCGGGCAAGGCAAGGGTGTGGCGTGATGATAGGATTGGCGGTAGAAAGAATGGAGGTACTTTCCGGGTGCCACACCTGCTCTCTCCCGACTTCCGGGAAGGAGGAGATGGGGTTAACCTGATGATTGGGCTGTTGGTGCTCCGGTAATGGATTATGGATTATGCCCATGTTGGGCTGTTGTTGTGGGGCCTACTGAGGCTGCTGTTGTTGTTGTGGTTGCTGCTGCTGCTGCTGTTGTAACTGCTGTTGTGGCCTATGAGGAGGTCTCCTAGCCTTGAGAGCTGCGACGTATCGTCTCATTTCATCCCAATCTATTTGATGTTCATCATTCATATCGTGGATGTAATCTTTGAAATGGAAGCAGTAATCTACTGTGTGTCCTGGCTGCCTGTGGTAGACGCAGTATTTGGAGGTATCAACATTCGGGGGCCACACGGGCCTTTCCCTGGGTAGCACAAGTATGTTTGAGGCCATGAGGGCGTTGAAAATATCCGCTAGAGTTTCTGGTAACGGTGGATAGTAGGCTCTCTTGGGACCGACCGGCCTCCTTTGTTGTTGTTGGGGACCATAATTCCCCGGGGGTGGAACTTGGTTGTACTGAAGTCGTGGTTGTTGTTGCTGAGGTTGTGGTTGTTGTTGCTGGGGTTGAAGTAATGGAGGCATATTATCCTGGGGTGGATTATTTTGGGGTGGAGGACGAAGAGGGAAAGGACCTGGTTGGAAGGGAAGTCGGGGCATTTGTGGAGGCCTTGGGTTGACTGCATAGTTGGCATTGTTGACCGCACCCACTTACTCATTTGTCACGACCCCTTCTGTGGCTCCGCCCGGGACACCAGCGCCTGTCTTTCTGACCACTTTGGGCTTCGGTGACTCAAACATGTTCATAATGGGGGAGTCTTTTAACTGGGTTTGGATGTACTGGGCCCTTTCATAGAGTTCCTCCATTGTAGTAAGTTTATTCATGGCCAGGACGTGTCTGAACTGTAGGGTTGCATTAGACTCAATTATCTTCACTTGTTCGGGCTCGGAGAGGGTATTCCTTATTCTTTCTGCCAGAGACCTCCATTTATCAGCATAGCGGACAAAATCCTCGTCGGGCTTCATCTTTTCGGCCACTAGGTCGGTAATGGAGAGTGAGGGACCGACCCTATCCCTATATTTCTGCAAGAACCTTCTCTAGACTATTTCAAAATTCTCGGCCTCTCGGGGCTCCAAAGAATAGAACCACTCTAGCGCGGGACCATCCAATGATCTCCGAAAGAGGTATGCCAGGGACCTCTGATCGTTTTGCTAATAAGAGGACTCATACATGAAATCCTTGAGGTGAATGAAGGGGTTGCCGGTACCATTGTATCTGCGGTACGTGGGCATTTCGGAGGGAGGAAGATGAATGACGGGAAGGATTGGCAAAGCAACCTCCGGGGTGGCTTTCACGTCCACCATTCTTCTCAGATTTTGAAACTGCTCGTCCATGCGATTGAACCTATTGAGGAGCAATTGGGCGAGCTCCTCTGGAGGTGAAGGTGGCACTTGCCACTGGGGGAGAAACTGTCTCCCGGAGACTTGAGGGGGGAACCCCGAATGAGAGGGAGCTGTCGGACCGCCGATAGTTGGCCCTGGCTGAAGCGGTATGTGGGGAACAACGGGAGTTTGAGATTGTGACGGGAACTGGAATGAGGGTGGTTGTTGGCTCGCTTATCCTTGAAGCGAGGGAGACTGGATGTCTTGGGCCAATGAAGGAGATGGAATGGCCTGCACGGACTCTTGGAGAGGTGCGATGGCCAGAGTTGATTCCTGGGGCGTGGGGGAAACAGATTTCCCCTTCAGAATGGCCTGGAAGGCCCGGAGCTGTTCAGAGGTAAGCTCCGTGTTGCCGAGGACGCCTAGTAAGGAAGAGATATCCTGTGGTGGGGACGTGTCCCCGGCAATAACCTGCACCTCATGCGAGGGCTCATGAGAAGGACCCGAGTCCATAGCATAGACTCGCGGGTCGGCTGACAAACCACGAATAGGGTGGTTCTCCTCAAAAGACTCGTGAGCCATGCTCACAGTTTTCCCAGAATGCAAAAACATACATTAGCAAGCAGGTAGCAGAGATTATCAAACAAGTGGATGCCTTTACGCCCTTTTTGTGTTTTGATTTTGATGATTTTTTGTGTTTTTAGCGAGATCTGAAGTTCACACAAAATAGGGACCCTAGTTTATTTTTGTTTCACCGCCGTGTCAGCTAGGGTCTCTCGTCTCACCACGAATGGGATGACTAACTCCGGGGAACTTCAATGGTACAACCAGCCCAGTGAACGAAGAGGAGATTCTTCGATGTCGAGGACTTACGGAGGTCCCAGTGGAGGAGATTCTAGTCCGTTGAGAGGAATTCTCAAACGGAGAGTCCTTCCTTCACCCGGAAAGAGTGATCCTTAGAAAAATTGAAAAAGGATATAAAAGAGGGATGGATGTATGCAATGGAATGATGACAGAGATATAGAGTAAGAAAATAACAGAAATAACAAACATATAATAAACACCCAACCAATCACAACTGACAGTGCTACCGTGAGCACAACGGGGGCACGGGAGGGCGCCAAGGTGGAGAGGCACGGACGGTGCCGAACTTGCAAGGGTAGCCAAAAGGAAGCAATAGATGTCCCACCGTGATCGCCAATCTGTGAGTGACGTCACGCGGTTCGGTGAGCGCAGAAGACGCGGGGCGCGCGGGCCCGTTTTGTTTGCTGCAACACAGAAATAAGAGAAAAGAGAAGGGGCCACCACGGGAGATTGCTCCGGCGGGGCGAGCGGGACAAATGTAATATAGCAAGATATGGGGGTTAAACGGCCATAGTGGGAAGTGACTCGCTGCGACCTCGGGGGGACGAGAATGGTGCAGAAATCAAATAGCAAGAATTGAAACGGCCATTGGGGAAGTGACTCGCCGCGGCCTCGAGAATATGAGCAGAAAAGAATATAACAGAATATAAGGAGAATATAAAGAACGGGAATTTAAACGGCCATTGGGGAAGTGACTCGCCGCGGCCTCAAGAATATGAATAGATAAGAATATAACAAAATATAAAGAGAATATAAGAACGGGAATTTAAACGGCCATTGGGGAAGTGACTCGCCGCGGCCTCGAGAATATGAGCAGATAAGAACATAACAGAATATAAAGAGAATATAAGAATGGGAATTTAAACGGCCATTGGGGAAGTGACTCGCCGCGACCTCGAGAACATGATGTGATCGCCAGGAGCCAAAAGACCCCAAAATAAAGAAAGTGATCGCGCCTACCTCAAGAGCGGGAGATGGCGGGTTGCTTCTTCCTCCCCCTTCGGCCGGCCGACGAAGAGGGCTTTCTTCAATTACCCTTGCAAAATAACAGATAATAGATAAATAGAATAAGAAAATGGCAGTGTAGTATCAATCCCTTGTGATGAAAATAACGAAATCGCGACAGGACACACACTTGGTTGGTGTGGTTTTAAACCCCTCTCGGACTCGAGTAGGAGGAAAATGCGATGATGGATGCAAGAAGTATATAAGAAGAGGCGCCCTTATGAAGGGGGATAGAGGATGCGAGAAGATGAATGCAAAAGAACTACGAAGAAAAGGAAAGGATTGGCTTATTGGATGTGCCGATGGCGAAATCCGACGGAGCTCCGGCAGCGTAGGGATGACGTGGAAGCGCGGTGGATGAAGACGACCTTCCTCTCGCGAGCGTGGGCACCCGAGAATCCGGCAAAACCTCGACCTACAAAAGACCCCACGGGTTAGAAATGACTCCGGTAGCCTCTGGGCTCCGGCAGCCTATCGGATCTCTTCTTAGCTCCCTCAGAACTGAGGGTGTGGGCCTCTATTTATAGGGCTCCGGAGGGTGCAGGCGTCCAGGACCCTGGACACCTCCATCAGGGCCGAAGTAATATTTTATTATATTTTTATTCATTTTTTTTCGAATATTTTTGTGGAGGCGTCCAGGGTCCCGGACGCCTCAATAAGGTCCACCGAACACCACCGAAAGTCGCACGCGGTTTGGCACAATGCGTGGTTTTATGAGCGGTGCCTCGTGATTCGGAAATGGGCGCGTCTAGTTGTCTGGACGCTTCCACAATTGGATTTTTTCACACACGACAAACCGTCGGTCGGTGGGCGGGGCCCGGTGAGTTGATGGAGGCGTCTAGAGTCCTGGACGCCTTCAAAAAAAATATATTTTTTATTTTTGTTTTGTTTTTATGCCAAAACTGGCATTTTTATATTTTTTATATTTATTTTCATGGAGGCGTCCAGGGGCCTGGACGCCTCCATTAATATATCATTTTTTATGTATTTTTGGTCTTAAGAAATAAATTAAAGTAATGGAGGCGTCCAGGAGACTGGACGCCTCCATTAAGACCCCCCGGATCCGCTGAAAAGTCATCGGCAGCTCCCCGACAGGCACCCTTCCTGGTTCCGGAATTTTTTGGCGAGTCTGAATGGTGTTGATGCCGTCCGAATGCGGCAACGAGACGATTCCGGATGCTGAAAAGGGCGGAAGAAGACTCAAGAAAAGGAAGCACTCGAGCGATTCAAAATGCGTAAGCCGTCGCGGGGCGTCGTATAGTAATATGAGACTTTCTCAGGAGACATCAGGACTGGCGTGTCTACACCTGTGTGGACCAATCCGCCAGCAGTTATCCAGATACCTACCCGCAACCGGAGGAGGCAGACTCCGTTGCCGGCAGTCAAGAAGATCAGTCCAGAGGCTCGGCGGCTACAGGACTACATAAATGGGCTACATGAGTATGTACAGCCCGAGCTAGAACCTTTGCTGGTACGGGATCATCTCCCGTGGCAGGAGCTGGAACAGCTTTCACTAAAGCAGGAAGAGGAAGCTGACAAAGCATCAGACAGGGATAGCAGCCTGTTCTGGGGGCAAGCGCCAGCCAAAGAAAAGAAAATAAGACAAAGAAGGAAGAGAAGGGCCGGCAAGGCTACAACAGGTGTGATCCTTTCTTGCAACACCCTCTCTGCTCTGTTCAATTTGCCCGGTGAAGAGGATGAAGAAGAGATTTGCTTCACACCTGCCGCTAAGGAAAGCCAGGCCGAAGCCGCAACTGCCGCACATGCAACCCGGTCGGGCCGAAGGTGGGGGCGTCAGCCGCCCGCCAACCATAACATTATCTTCAGAGGGGAGCAACCCTACAAGATACCCCCTCCGAAGGTCAGGAAAGTTCAAATCCCTCCTCCGTCAGGCTTATACAACCAAAGTGGGGGCGGCACTCCCGCTCCTTCATTTCTGGAGTTCATAAAGATGTCAAAAGGGAAGCAGCCATGCTGGGAGGTTGAACCGATAACCAGGGGCAGTCACCCACAACTCCAGCAATCTCCCGAATTGTCAGAAGAGGTAGAAACTCACCCGGCGGCAGCTAGTGAGGAGCATGCAGGAGATGATCCCAAGCAAAAGGGTGTAGCCTCCGAGTCCGATGAAGCAGGTCCATCAGGGGCCACAGTCTAAGGATCTTCCAAGCCCAGGTGGGCAGATGAAATGAAGCTATCCAATGTCCGAGCTGGAAGTCGGGTGGTCAAACTATTGAAGATGCTCCCAGCAAGATTCACTGTCTGGAAAATCCTCCCTCTCAGTGAAGAGACTCGACAGGCGATCATTACTGCTCTCCAGACGCCTGCCCAATATGAAACCTGCCTAGCTGAGGCACTGCGAGAGGCCAGCATGACCTTCACCCAGGAAGACATGTTGCTCCCCACCACCAATCACAACAGACCTCTGTATATGAGGGGACATCTAAATGGCCGGGAGCTGAACAGAATCTTGGTGGACCCCGGGGCAGCTGTCAACATCCGGCCCTACAGGATATATGAGAGGCACTACTTCAACATGCACCTATAAAAGGTCGGGGATATGCGCATTGCCGGCTTCAATCATAATTGTGAAGTGTCGCTAGGAGTAGCAGAGTTCACACTCACTCTAGCGGACTTTGTCACGAAGGTGCAATTTCATGTCATTGATTCTCGCACCTCATACAAGGCGCTGCTTGACCGCCCTTGGCTACATGAGAATATGGTGGTACCTTCCATACTTCACCAATGCATCAAATACAGCATGGATGGGAGAGAGGAAAGAGTATTTGCTGATCTCCCCCTATTCGAAGTATTCGAATGCCACTTGACAGACGCCCCTCTATATGCAGAATGGTCGTAGAAGGCCCCTGCGGCCAAGACCTCTTCTAGCACAACAAAAGGCACTTCCAAAGCAGAATGGTGCCCTCCGCCGCCTCGTGGATATATCGATCCCAAGGTGGTTTCACACATCATTGTCACCGGGGATGTAGGCCGGATAGCGCCTCCCGCCATCTAACCCGAAACTAATAAAGTCAGGGTTGACCAGCAGCACGACCACATCGGGATCCCCGAAGGTCTTACCAAGCCAATTCTCAGCCTCAACAATACTACTGTTGAGCCTTTCAAAGCTTGGGAGGTGACACAGATAGATGGTCCTAGCAGCCTGTTCTACACAGCTGAAGAGCACCCTACACA
Organism: Amorphophallus konjac; assembly: GCA_022559845.1. NCBI lineage: Eukaryota > Viridiplantae > Streptophyta > Magnoliopsida > Alismatales > Araceae > Amorphophallus > Amorphophallus konjac. Next base: position 80,564,525 of record CM040129.1, read on the forward strand.
GGAAGACACTGATTGTCATCTGCCTGAAGATATAGAAAACCCCTCAATGCCTCTACATGGGCTGACATTTATAACAAATCGAATGGCCAAGATGTTCCAGAAGTAGCACATCCCTTCTGGCCAGCCTCGCAAGAGGAAAGAAGCATTCCAGAAGTTATGGTACCCTCCGAGCCTGGACAAAGAAATGAGGCGTGTCTCTCAGCACCCGGGATTGGGCTTCACCCTCGAAGAATACTATTATAGAGGACGCTATGAAGTGGATACCATCTCTGCTTTCTACCCAATGGAGGATAACCCACTGGGGGCAACTATTGGTGAACACCTGACAGAAGTTGAGTGCATTCAGCCAGCCCAACCAAGGGATCTGAAATCCGAGGCTGTATTCCCCTGCCGGTGCTGGGAACAAGTCTATCCGGAAGATGCAGCTCTTCAAGAAATTTGACACAGCTAGCAGTAGTGAAGCTGAAGATGTTGAAGAAGCAGAGCTGCCTCCCTCCAGTGGCCCTCCTCTGTTCATGGTGTCGGCACTTCTCGAACTAGTCGGGGAAGCTTCCCCCGAGCCTGATCAAGAGACAGATGCTGCTAGAAGAGAAATGGTTGCCTTCACTGAGGACATGGTGGTTCAAGGGATCGAGATCTCTTCACCCCTTGCCAAGGAGCTGCAAGGCTACTCTGACTTAATGACAAATAATCACCAGCCCTTAGTGACTGCAACCCCCTCAGCAGGGGGTGAGGCAATGAACTCGCCCCTTGAAGTTGCTAGTTAGGTAAACTTGTTGGCAGAACAGTGCATGCAGCCATTATCAGCCGAACAAGAGATTTCTGGCAGAACTCAATTAAGGAAAGACGAAGGGATCGAGGTCTTCGACCTCAAAGATGATATACCAGACTTTGTCAACCTACAGCCTGCACCCCCTGAGATAGAAGACGGAGGTCAAGCAACAGTCGATGAACTGATAGAAGTCAACTTGGGAGACAAGGATGACCCCAGGCCAACCTTCCTTAGCGCCTAACTGTCTGCCGAAGAACAGAGGATGTACATCCAGCTGCTACAAGAATATCGGGACTGCTTTGCCTGGACCTATAGAGAGATGCCAGGACTAAGCCCCTCAGTCTCACAGCATCAGCTGACCATAAACCCTGGGGTAGAGCCGGTGAAATACCCCCTCGGCGTATGAGGCCAGAGCTCATCACTCAAATATGCAAAGAGGTCGACAAGCTCATTGATGTGGGTTTCGTCGATGAAAATCAATATACCACATGGTTAGCTAACATCGTGCCCGTGAAGAAGAAGAACGGACAGATCCGAATATGTGTTGACTTTCGGGATCTGAGTAAAGCCTGCCCTAAAGATGACTTCCCAATGCCGATAACGGAGGTCATGATAGATGCAACAACTGGTCATGAGGCCCTATCATTCATGGATGGGTCATCTGGCTACAACCAGATATGGATCGTGGAACATGACCGGGTCCACACTGCCTTCCGGACCCCCAATGGCATTTATCACTACAAAAGAATGCCGTTCGGATTAAAGAACGTCGGCGCAACTTATCAGCGGGTGATGACTAGATTATTTGATGAGCTGCTTTACCATAAGGTCGAGTGCTACATAGATGACCTGGTAGTCAAGACCAAAAAGAAAGAAGACCATCTGCAAGACCTCCGAGTCATTTTCCAGAGGCTAAGGCAGTATGAATTAAAAATGAACCCTATGAAGTGTGTGTTCGGAGTCTCGAGCGAAAAGTTCTTGGGTTTCATTGTCAGGTTTCGGGGAATTGAAATAGACCCCATCAAGATCAAGGTGATTCAGGCGTTACCCTCGCCAAGGAATCTCTCTGAGCTAAGATCCCTTCAGGGCCGCCTTGCATACGTCCGACGGTTTATATCCAACTTGTTGGGGCGATGCCTCCCCTTTCACAAGCTGATGATGAAGGATGTTCCCTTCTACTGGGATGAAGAATGCCAGATAGCCTTTGATAAACTGAAGGATTACCTGAAAACCCTTCCAGTGCTGGGTGCGCCAGTGAAAGGACGGCCACTGATTCTCTACATAGCAGTCACACACAATTCTCTGGGGGCAATGCTAGCCCAGAATAATGAAGAAGGAAAAGAACAAGCCCTCTACTATCTCAGTCGAAGAATGGTCAGAATTGAGGAAAGGTACACCTACATCGAGAAGATTTGCCTGGTATTGGTCTTCGCGGTCAAGAAGCTGCGGCACTACATGCTGTCGCACGAAGTTAAGCTGATTTCTAGGGAGGATCCGCTTAGATACATCATGTCCCAACCGGCCCTCAAAGGCCGCCTGGGTAAATGGGCAGTGATTCTTATGGAGTATGACATCTTCTATGTACCTCAGAGGGCCGTCAAGGGCCAAGCTATTGCAGACTTCTTTGCTGAACATCTAGTACCCGAAGATTGCCCTCTGGAACCAGAGCTTCCTGAAGATGAAACTTTAGAGGTCGGCCAGGTGCGGCCTGATAGGGTGCAAGGCCTGGATACAGAGGGGGGGGTGAATGTATCCTGCTCTAAAAATCGCCCAATTAAAACTCTAATGCTCAAGTATGCGGAATTAAAAGCAGTTGATGAAATGTGCTGAAAATACTTAGAAGCAACTTAGCAAGACAACACAAATCTATTAGCTCTCACACGCTCCTAAGCAAACATCTAAAGATCGCAGCAGAGAAGATAACATACAAGGAAAAACACACCACAAGAGAACACCAAGATTTTTTAGGTGGTTCAGTCCAAAGACCTACGTCCACCCCTCACTCCAAACCGGAGTGAGGCTTCCACTAGCTAGGCTAGAAACTGCAGACTCAGTCTGCAACAAATTGCTGCCACACAGCTTGACCAGGGGAACAACCTCCCCTCTTCCTCCCAACCGGAGGGACACCCCAAGTGACTCCCAGCCACTTGGAAACCAGAGACGCAAGTCTCTCTTCCTCCAGACCAGGAGGGAACACCTAGTCTTGCAACCACAAGACCAGAACTGGAGGATCAATCCTCCCTTCCTCCAAACCGGAGGGAAACCTAGAGACCTAAGTCTCTCTTCCTCTGAAACCCATAGGGAAGCACAGGTGACACCAAGCCACCTGCAAACTAGAGGTCTCGGACCTCTCTTCCTCCCAACCGGAGGGAACCCGACCTCACACAAGAGAGTCGGAAGAACAACTGTTGAAGGTTTAAAAAGGAAAAACAAAAAACGCAGCAACAGAAAGCTGGAAAAATAAAATGCACAAAGGCTCTCGCAGGAGCTGGCTAGCCTGGATTTGATCCACGGTCCAGCAGGAACTGATCTTCAGTTGAAGCTTCCTTTGCTCTAGCTCTCTCTTCTTCTCACTCTTCTTTTTCTTCTCTTTCGTAGGCTCTCTCTTTGTCTCTTCTTTCTTCTTTCTTCTTCTTCTTTCTTCTTCTTCTTCTGCTCACAGCCTCTCTACTGCACTGTCTGTCTATCTCACTGTCTCTCTTTCTTTTTATTCTTCTGCTCTCTTGATCTAGCTCACAGCATTCTCTATCTCTTCTTTCTCTTCTGCACTTCTTCTCTTAGCTCTGGCTGCTTCTACTTCAGTCACTCTCTGCCCTCGCACTACTTTCTTCAGAGGAAGAAGACATATATATAGCAGCAGCAGATTAGGGCGGCGTGTGCTCTCCACGATTCCCGCCCAAATGCTTCAGTCCAATGGAGGCTCCTCTGCATCTCGGATCACGTGCCAGATGCCAGCCTCGTATCACGTGCCCACTCTGCATAGGCTCCACGAACAGTACAATAGAGCAAACTGGTTCGGATTTGATCCTGAAACCAGAATCCTTCTTCTTCTTCTTTTTCTTCTTCTCCTGCAAAGAGATTAAAAACATTAATACTCAGGGTTCTATATATATATATATATATATATATACCTGAAATAAGTCGGTTGACACTCAAGCTAAAGCTGCACGAGGTGTGTAGGAACAACAAAAGGTGCACTATACTAAGAACGACACGAGGTACATAAGACGACTACAGCACGAGATAAAAAGAAAACGACACGAGGTATATACAGTAACAAAGCTAACACTACAAAGAGAACGACACTAAGTCAGATGAGAACAGCACGAGGTGAGAAGGAAATAACACGGAGTAAAACGGTAGAAAAACACACGATCAGAGGAAACCTGGACGAAGATAGAAAGAAGCAACATGAAGACATAAAAACAACACGAAGACACAAATACAAAAATAACATGAAGACTCAAATACAAAAATAACACGAAGACATAAAAACAAAAATAACATGAAGACTCAAACATAAAAATAACACGAAGACATAAAAACAACAACACGAAGACACAAACACAGAGACAACACGAAGACATTAAAAAAATGACTCGAAGACGAGGACGACACGGGCTGAAAACAACTCGAAGATGAAAACAGAAACCGACACGAAGTGTGGTCAAAAAGCAAGAAAGACACTTCCAATGTACATACTTCATATGATGTGAGGCGATGTGTAGACTTTGCGTTCAACTGGATGTATAGACTTGGAACGGCTTCAAGGCAACAATGTACAGACTTTGAAATAAAGAGTGTACAGACTGAGATTTCAAGGCCACGATGTATAGACTTTGCCCAAGGAAACGAATGTGTGAACTTTGGCTTGGAATGAAGGTAAAGATGAGGCTGTATAGACTTGCCCAGAACGTAGGGAAAAGGACCAATGTGCAGACATGAACATCCAGCAGTGTATAGACTTTGTGTCAAGCAATGTAGGTAAAAGAGACAATGTATATGCTTAGCCACCAATGTATGGACTTCAACGCAAATGAGCAGATCGGATGAACAGACTTTGAAGCTTAACATAGACGGTGGATGTATAGACTTCATGAACAAGATGCAATGCTGACTGATGTAGACACTACCCTGTACAGACTTTAAGACTTAATGAGCAACCCGGTGAATAGACTTGGCAATTGTGTGAGCATGCGAAGTACAGACTTTGTGTTGTGAACTCAGGCTGTATAGACTTGCTAAGATGCATGAACAAATGGCATTGTATAGACTTTACGAAGAGCACACGAAGCAATGTGTGGACTTGGTGACTCACGCAGACAGATGAGTGAACAGTCTATGCCATGCTCACAGTTAATCAATGTACCAAGTTCTAAATGAGTAGTTCTGAATGAAGTAAACACATATGACATCAATTTGTCATCATCAGAACACACGTAAACTATGTCATCATCAAAACATAAGTCAACACATATGACATCAAACATATGGGAGTCATAGTGTTTGTCATCATCAAAACATAATATCCAACAATCTCCCCCTTTTTGATGATGGCAATACTATGAGTCTTATGAATGAAGAAAATGGAATATTCAGACTAGACTCATCAAAGTATTCTCCCCCTTTGACTTCATCAAAAAGAAAAACAATACTTTGATAATCTAGTGATGTCATATGAGACACTCAATATAGTTCAGCAGATGAGTGCAACACAATATCAGAAGCATTTAAATCAATTCTCCCCCTTAGTCAAACAACTTATGCAGTCATGTATATGCAACAAATACTCCCCCTTTGACATGGCAGAAGATATAGAGCTAATGCAGACATACAACATGATCAAATAATCTAGCACATTGTCCCCTTATGCATATAGTCTCTCAACCAGACCAGAGAATTCTACCCTTATGATCCATGATGCAAGAGAAATCTACAAGGATGAACTCTTGTTATCCAAAGACTATAACTCTCATATATGACAACCAGTCTGAATCAAAACACAGTGATAAAGAGCAATAGGATGAGCAGATTTAACAATTTGTGAAAATTGAGATATTGAACTTTTCAGCAAGATACCAACTTCATACAATCAAAATTTTAAGTTCTGGATTCCTCCATCATAAAAGCTTATGAAACCTTGATTGTCAGATATGGTTTAAGAATGATGTAAACTGAAATTTTTCAAAAGAAATTGTACTCATATCTGAACCAACACTTAATAAAAAAAAACTATAAGCTCATATAATATTCTAGTTCAACCAACTTACATCTTATTTAGTTTACTTTCCATGACAGCTTTAAGAGAAACATAAGTGAATGCTCCTGAATTTTAATTGTTCTTTCGAAATTTGATTTACACTTGTTCATATCTTTCTTTAATGAACAATTTTGGTTTATCAGCACCTTTTGACGTGGAGAGACACCTTGATCAGAGGTCAGAATCCCCAGTTACTCAGTGTGACAACCGTATTGCTTCTCCCATTTTAGAGAACAGAGGTAGCAATAAAAGTATCTTTGGCATGAGGATACACCTTGATCAGAGGCCAGAATCCCCAGTTACTCAATACAACTATGCCATTGCTCTGCCATATTTTCACAATAATTTCCAATCATCTCTTTAAACAGAGTTAACTATGGTACTTCATGACACAATCCTTTGGACAGGTTTCTCAGTAACCACAGTCATTGCTCTGTCCATACTTTTACTTAAAAAGGATTCAGAACAAGTTAGTTGTTTAGGAACAACCACATACACTATATATCTCAGTCAACGTAGACATGGATATCAACTTTTCAGATTTCAGAAAGTCTTACATGAATTTACATGAAGCAGACAGTTAAAGTTTATTAAGAGGTTGAGACAGATATTTTCAAGTTTCTTGTGACCAAACAAGAGTACATAAGACTTAAACCACTTCCAGTTAACAAATGTTCTTAAGCACGTATAATGGAAGGTTCCTCATTAAAGATATTTTAACTTTTATGAAGTAGTATTCAGGCAGAAGGTTTACTTCATATCTCAACAAAGTAATTCAAGTGAGAATATTCACTAAACAGCATGGATTCTGAAGAATTGTAGCAAGTGAGCTGCTCTTGAGCAAAGAGGTTCAAAGTTGACTGAATAGAGGAAAAGCTCTCATTCAGCAGATTTAGGTGAGACAAACAGATACCAATAAGGTATGCATTCAGGTTATGAACAACTTCAGAAGTAGTCAAGAAATCATTTGATACCACTTTAAATGATGGAATCACTGACACTTCAGATATGACAAGATGAATCATATAGCTGGAGAGGAACGGATTAAGCATGCTCCCCCTATCTATATGCAGTGACATTTCCCTTCCTTTTTTTTTGATTTTTCAAAGAAGTGATATGCTATGCAATGATTCCCTCTAACTAAAAACACTGAATCATCCTATATGTCATGCAGACAATGTAGATGATGAATGACTATGCAACAACAGATTTAACATGCTATGCAGTAAATCTAAAAACAGTTGAGTGATTTCAGATGTATGAATAATGCTCCTCCTAAATGTATGCATACAATCTATCTTTTTGGCATTCTCAATGTAAAGAAATGCAATGCAATTAACTTCATGTATGCAGGGGCATGAAGTAAAATATTCACATGAAGATGCAGACATTCTCTGATATGTAAATTTGACCCTTGGTACTTGGCGGAGAACTTGGCCTAAAAGACCATCTCACACATAGTAAGAACCTCTAGATAGATTTCCTCTGCCCTTTAGTAGCTTTCCATTTATATACCAAGTGGTCATGCATGACAATGCAATACAGACAGTCCTATATGCATCAGATTTTCAATGATTGTATGTCATGTGCATGTTTATGCCATTCTCATATACGCACACAGCTCACAATACAAACAAGAAAGCCCACAAAGATCAATGCAAGAGTCAAACCAATTAAAATAAAACATGTATGCATGAAGCTATGACTTCTCAGCTCAACCATAATTTTCATTTGAACAGATTTGAGAAATTTACCTGAATGGGGTTTTAGCAACTTGGGTGCCTTGGTTTATTTCCCCCTTTTTATTCTTCAGCTTCCAAGGCACACCTGCAAGTTAGCACACTATTTTGCATGGGCAGGTACCCAAACAGTCTTGGGTCTTGCATGGTTAATAGTGACACCTTTGGTAGGTGTTCTAAACAACCTTATAGCATTTAGGTCATCAGATCTTATCAGATGGCAATTATTCATTGAATGACCTAATATACCATAATAATAGCAAGAGGCAGCAGATTTCAGATTTGTTTTATGCACATTCTGATTAGCATGAGTTCTATGTGCATTTGCATGAAATTTTCTGTTAACAGAATTAAGATTCTGTTTACCAACATAAGCCAGCCAACAGTCAGCAGCTCTATGGCCTGGCTTCCCACATTCAAAACATGTAAGTGTTTTCTTTTCAAACACAAATTCATTTCTATCAGAAATATTTCTATTGACAGGGAATTTGCCAGATTTATTGTTAAACTTCCTTCCCTGAGCATGCCAACATTGGGCTGTAATGTGGCCCATCTTGCCACAGTGAAAGCATGAACTAGAATTTCTTCCGCCAGCCCTCAGCCAGCATTCAATGGCCCTGTGGCCTGTCTTTCCACACTCAAAGCATATAATGAGCTTATTTTTAAAAACAAATTGGTTCTTATTAGGACCATGTTGGCTTGCAAGAGATTTACCATGATATGAATGAGATGTTTTCTTATCATTTGCAAACCAGCATTGTGCAATTGTGTGTCCTAATTTACCACAGTGAAAACATTCAATTCTCTTTTTCTGAAATGAAGGATTTCTATCATGAAGGTTCCTAGCAGTCATATCATCCTTCTCCATCAATTTACATTCATGCATCAGATGACCAAATTTATGACAATAATGGCATGACATTTTCTTTTTAGATGCATGTGAATGTGTGTGTGGACTTTGATCAACATGCCCTAATGAACCCTTTTTATTTATTTTCTATTTTCCAATCTTTTTCTGATTTTTGTTCTGTTCTTCAGTTTTCTGAACAATGGGCTGTTTATCTTTTGAAGTGGTGGCCACATTTGAAGCCTTTACAAAAGATGTCATCAACTTGCTCTGAAATTCTTTCTTGTTACCATTATTGTAGCCCAGCCCTTCCTTCCTATTGTTGATTTTTACACCTAGTAGCTTGTCTAGGTTTTTTTGCCCACTTACGAATTTTGACAAAGTATTGTTCAGATCATTTATTTCAGATTGAAGAGAAGAGACCTGATGTTCATAGTTGACTATATCTTCTTCACAGACCAGAATTTGTTGATGCATCACATCATTCAAAGTTTTAAGGGTATCAATTTCTGATTTCAATTTGAGCTCATTTTGATTTTCATCAACATATTTTCCTTTTTCAAATGTCAGCAATCTCTCTGACATGGTGGAGTTCAACTGTTTTAGTTTCTCAATTTCCTCCTTTAGACTAGTGTTCTCCTGCTCAAGTTTATCATCATCAAACAAAACATCAGTTAGGAAACTTGGATATTCTGATTTACAGTTTTCAAATTTTTCTTGAAATTTTAAGTTCGCAACACTAACAGCCTTAAACTCTTCATTGATCAATTTATTTTCATTCTCAAGACTGATTAGTTTTTGTTCAGATTCTTGACATTGATTTCTGAGTTTAGTGTTTTCAGATTTAACATGATCAAGTTCTGATTGGATTCCATCTAGTTTCGACACTTGTCTTCTGAGTATCTCATTTTCAGTTTTCAGAATTTCAGGATTTTCAAAATTTTCAGTTCCAGAAATAGGATCCCCTAGACTTGTTAATTTTTTTATCAGACTTTTATTCTTCTTCCTCAATTTTTCATGGGAGTTTAACAGATTAGCATAGGCATCCTCTCAGTCATCTAAAGTGAAACTATCGAAAGGATTGATTACCTCTTCAGCATCTTCAAATTTATCTTGATCAGTGCTATGGTCGCTCTTATCAGCCATCAGACAGCTGTCCTCATTCATCCTCTGAGCTAGCTTCAACTGATCCAGAATGTCCTTTGCGGACCTGCAATCATAAAAACAAGAGTGTAGAGCCTTGTCAGTAGCTTCTTTCATTAATCTCAAAACTTTCTGATTCTCTCCATTTCTTGATCTATCACTTTTAGTCCATTTGGACTCTTCCTTTGGCAGTCTGTGAGGACCATGTGAAATTAACTTCCACAGATCCGGATCCATCAATTCCACATAATTGTGTAGACTGCTAACCCATGAATTAACGTTAGAACCATTGTAAACCGGTGGAGAACCCATGGATTAAATTGGCAAGTAGATTTATGCAGCAGAGAGTAAATTCAGAAATGCACCAAGGGACAACAGGATCCTCTGCAGATCATTGGATCTGATCAATCAGAGAACTGCTCTGATACCAATTGAAAGGGTGCAAGGCCTGGATACAGAGGGGGGGGTGAATGTATCCTGCTCTAAAAATCGCCCAATTAAAACTCTAATGCTCAAGTATGCGGAATTAAAAGCAGTTGATGAAATGTGCTGAAAATACTTAGAAGTAACTCAGCAAGACAACACAAACCTATTAGCTCTCACACGCTCCTAAGCAAACATCTAAAGATCGTAGCAGAGAAGATAACATATAAGGAAAAACACACCACAAGAGAACACCAAGATTTTTTAGGTGGTTCGGTCCAAAGATTTATGTCCACCCCTCACTCCAAACCGGAGTGAGGCTTCCACTAGCTAGGCTAGAAACTGTAGACTCAGTCTGCAACAAATTGCTGCCACACAGCTTGACCAGGGGAACAACCTCCCCTCTTCCTCCCAACCGGAGGGACACCCCAAGTGACTCCCAGCCACTTGGAAACCAGAGACGCAAGTCTCTCTTCCTCCAGACCAGGAGGGAACACCTAGTCTTGCAACCACAAGACCAGAACCGGAGGATCAATCCTCCCTTTCTCCAAACCGGAGGGAAACCTAGAGACCTAAGTCTCTCTTCCTCTGAAACCCAGAGGGAAGCACAGGTGACACCAAGCCCCCTGCAAACTAGAGGTCTCGGACCTCTCTTCCTCCCAACCGGAGGGAACCCGACCTCACACAAGAGAGTCGGAAGAACAACTGTTGAAGGTTTAAAAAGGAAAAACAAAAAACGCAGCAACAGAAAGCTGGAAAAATAAAATGCACAAAGGCTCTCGCAGGAGCTGGCTGGCATGGATTTGATCCACGGTCCAGCAGGAACTGATCTTCAGTTGAAGCTTCCTTTGCTCTAGCTCTCTCTTCTTCTCACTCTTCTTTTTCTTCTCTTTCGTAGGCTCTCTCTCTGTCTCTTCTTTCTTCTTTCTTCTTCTTCTTTCTTCTTCTTCTGCTCACAGCCTCTCTGCTGCACTGTCTGTCTATCTCACTGTCTCTCTTTCTTTTTCTTCTTCTGCTCTCTCGATCTAGCTCACATCATTCTCTATCTCTTCTTTCTCTTCTGCAATTCTTCTCTTAGCTCTGGCTGCTTCTACTTCAGTCACTCCCTGCCCTCGCACTACTTTCTTCAGAGGAAGAAGACACATATATATAGCAGCAGCAGATTAGGGCGGCGTGTGCTCTCCATGATTCCCGCCCAAATGCTTCAGTCCACGTGGAGGCTCCTCTGCATCTCGGATCACGTGCCAGATGCCAGTCTCGTATCACGTGCCCACTCTGCATAGGCTCCACGAACAGTACAATAGAGCAAACTGGTTCGGATTTGATCCTGAAACCAAAATCCTTCTTCTTCTTCTTTTTCTTCTTCTCCTGCAAAGAGATTAAAAATATTAATACTCAGGGTTCTCTATATATATATATATACCTGAAATAAGTCGGTTGACACTCAAGCTAAAGCTGCACGAGGTGTGTAGGAACAACAAAAGGTGCACTATACTAAGAACGACACGAGGTACATAAGACGACTACAACACGAGATAAAAAGAAAACGACACGAGGTACATACAGTAACAAAGCTAACACTGCAAAGAGAACGACACGAAGTCAGATGAGAACAGCACGAGGTGAGAAGGAAATAACACGGAGTAAAACAGTAGAAAAACACGCGATCAGAGGAAACCTGGACGAAGATAGAAAGAAGAAACATGAAGACATAAAAACAACACGAAGACACAAATATAGAAATAACATGAAGACTCAAACACAAAAATAACACGAAGACATAAAAATAAAAATAACATGAAGACTCAAACATAAAAATAACACGAAGACATAAAAACAACAACACGAAGACACAAACACAGAGACAACACGAAGACATTAAAAAAAATGACTCGAAGACGAGGACGACACGGACTGAAAACAACTCGAAGATGAAAACAGAAATCGACACGAAGTGTGGTCAAAAAGCAAGAAAGACACTTCCAACGTACATACTTCATATGATGTGAGGTGATGTGTAGACTTTGCGTTCAACTGGATGTATAGACTTGGAACGGCTTCAAGGCAACAATGTACAGACTTTGAAATAAAGAGTGTACAGACTGAGATTTCAAGGCCATGATGTATAGACTTTGCCCAAGGAAACGAATGTGTAGACTTTGGCTTGGAATGAAGGTAAAGATGAGGCTGTATAGACTTGCCCAGAACGTAGGGAAAAGGACCAATGTGCAGACATGAACATCCAGCAGTGTATAGACTTTGTTTCAAGCAACGTAGGTAAAAGAGACAATGTATATACTTAGCCACCAATGTATGGACTTCAACGTAAATGAGAAGATCTGATGAACAGACTTTGAAGCTTAACATAGACGGTGGATGTATAGACTTCATGAACAAGATGCAATGCTGACTGATGTAGACACTACCCTGTACAGACTTTAAGACTAAATGAGCAACCCGGTGAATAGACTTGGCGATTGTGTGAGCATGCGAAGTACAAACTTTGTGTTGTGAACTCAGGCTGTACAGACTTGCTAAGATGCATGAACAAATGGCATTGTATAGACTTTACGAAGAGCACACGAAGCAATGTGTGGACTTGGTGACTCACGCAGACAGATGAGTGAACAGTCTATGCCATGCTCACTGTTAATCAATGTACCAAGTTCTGAATGAGTAGTTCTGAATGAAGTAAACACATATGACATCAATTTGTCATCATTAGAACACATGTAAACTATGTCATCATCAAAACATAAGTCAACACATATGACATCAAACATATGAGAGTCATAGTGTTTGTCATCATCAAAACATAATATCCAACATGGCCCTCCCTATGGCAGTTGTATTTTGATGGTGCCTCCAGAATTGACACCTTAGCGACGGGATCGGCTAGAGTCCGCGCAGGAGCAGGCATAGTCTTGAAGTCGCCTGAAGGGGAAGTCATACACACGTCCTGCTCAATAAACAAGCCTTGCACAAATAATGAAGCAGAATATGAAGCCCTCATAATCGGGCTACAGATTGCTCTGTCCATGGGGATTCAAATGCTAGAAGCGTTCGGGGACTCCATGCTGGTTATAAAACAATTTGAAGGGGAGTTCGAGGTGCGAAAGCAGGAGCTCGTCCCTTACTACCATCTAGCCCTGCGCCTAATGGCAAGATTCTACTTCGTCAACATCAAGCACGTCAACCGAGGATAGAATGCTCAAGCAGACGCCCTCGCAAAGCTGGCAAGTTCCTTGGCGGTCCCACCTGATACGAGCCTGAACATAACAGTCATCAACCGGCGGCAGGTCCCCAGTATGATAGAAGCTTTAGCCAATGAACAAGCCAATGAAGTAGCAGTTGCTGAAGCAGTCCAACAGCCCGACTGGCGAGAATACCTCCTGCATTGGTTCCAACACCAACAGCTCCCGAAGGTGAAGGAACAGAGAATGAGACTCCTGAGAGTCAAAGATTCTTATGAGATGAGGAATGGAACATTGTTCCTAATAATGGCAGATGCCTAAAAGAAGGTATTACTTCGATGCTTATCTCCAGGGGAAGCCAGGCAGGTAATGCAAGAAGTCCATGCCAGGTCAGCCGGGGCGCACCAGGCCGGTCCGAAAATGAAGATCGAAATAAAGAAATTGGGTTATTATTGGCCCACTATGTTTGATGATTGCTGAAAGTTCGCCAAGGCTTGTCAGAAATGTCAAGATCACGCCAATGTGTCAAGAAGACCTCCATGCCTCTGCATCCTACCTTACCAAGCTGGCCATTTGCCCAGTGGGGCACGGACGTGGTGGGGCCACTACCAGCATCTTCATCAGGGTGCAAATACATCTTAGCAGCTACAGATTACTTCTCCAGATGGGCAGAGGCAGTAGCACTAAAAGAAGTCACGGGAGAATTAGTTGCGAGATTCTTCCGACAGAATGTAATATTTCGGTTCGGGATTCCCAGCCGAATCATCTCCGACAACGGCAGCCACTTCAGAAATCAGAAGGTTTATCGGCTAGCTGACAAATACAAGATTGATTGGAGAACATCATCTCCCTACTACCCTCAGGCCAACGGACTTGCAGTGGCCTTTAACAAGATGTTGTGCACTCTGTTGGCGAAAATTGTCAAGACTAACAGAAGAGATTGGGAAGAAAGAATGTACGAGGCACTATGGGCTTACCGTACGGTCTACAAGACCCCTACCGGCTGCTCACCCTACTCCCTCGTGTATGGGTCAGAGCCTATGGTGCCAATTGAGCTGGAGGTCCCCTCGTTACGGGTCACCATCCAGCAAGGATTGGTGGGCAACGAGCAGGCCAACGTAGAAAGAAGACTAGAAGAGCTCGCCGAGCTTGAAGGAAAGCGTCTCCGGGCGCAACATAACATTCAACTCTATCAAGCCTGCATGGCCCGTGCTTTTGATAAGCTAGTCAAAGGACGGGAGTTCAAAAGGGGTGACCTGGTGACGGTTAAAAGAAGAGAGGTGATGGCCTCCAACCCCAAGGGGAAGTTGGTTGAAAATTGGGTCGGACCGTATGTCATCCACCGAGCATATGAAGGGGGTGCGTATGTCCTTGCGGATCACAAAGGAGTCATCCAATTATCTCCCCTTAATGGGAAGCACCTAAGGCTGTATCACACGGTTCAACTGGCATTCCCTGAATGATTTACCTCAAACTCGGTCGAGTGGCACTCCGCCCTGACCGAGCTACCTCCACCCTTGGTCCAGTGGCACTCCGCTCTGACCAAGCTACCTCCACCCTTGGTCCAGTGGCACTCCGCCCTGACCGAGCTACCTACACCCTTGGTCTAGTGGCACTCCGCCCTGACCGAGCTACCTCCGCCCTGACCGAGCTACCTCCACCCTTGGTCTAGTGGCACTCCGCCCTGACCGAGCTACCTCAAACTTGGTCTAGTGGCACTCTGCCCTGATCGAGCTACACTTACCTCGGTCTAGTGGCATTCCGTCCTGATCGAGCTACACTTACCTCGGTCTACTGGCACTCTGCCCTAGCTAGACTCACATAATACCTATGACTTTGCCATTACGGGCCTTACGCCCGAATCGGCACAAATATATCCTTTGCATTAGCATTACCTTCTTGCTAATGAATAAACCCCTTTATTCGGTGCAAGACTCCATGTCCTAGCCGACCTTTATACATCATTGCCATTGTGGGCCCTACGCCCGAATTGGCACAAATCTATCCTTTACGTTAGCATTACCTTCTTGCTAACGAATAAACCCCTTTGTTCGGCGCAAGACTCTATGTCCTAGCCGACCTTTATACATCATTGTCGTTGCGGGACCTACGCCCGAATCGGCACAAATCTATCCTTTACGTTAGCATTACCTTCTTGCTAATGAATAAACCCCTTGTTCGGCGCAAGACTCCGTGTCCTAGCCGACCTTTATACATCATTGCCATTGCGGGCCCTACGCCCGAATCGGCACAAATCTAGCCTTTGTGTTAGCATTACCTTCTTGCTAACGAATAAACCCCTTGTTCGGTGTAAGACTCTGTGTCCTAGCCGACCTTTATACATCTTTACCATTACGGGCCTTACGCTCAAATCGGCATAAATCCATCCTTTGCGTCAACATGGTCTCCTTGCTGACGAATAAACCCTTCTTCTGGCGCAAGACTTCGTGTCCCGGCCAACCTTTATACATCCTTACCATTACGGGCCTTACGCCCGAACCGGCGTAAATCCATCCTTTGCGTCCGCATGGTCTCCTTGCTGACGAATAAACCCTTCTTCTGGCGCAAGACTTCGTGTCCCAGCCAACCTTTATACATCTTTTCCATTACGGGCCTTACGCCCGAATCGGCATAAATCCATCCTTTGCGTCAGCATGGTCGCCTTGCTGACGAATAAATCCTGCTTCTGGCGCAAGACTTTGTGTCCCAGCCGACCTTTATACATCATCGCCATTACGGGCCCTACGCCTGAATCAGCTCAAATCTATCCTTTGAGTTAGCATTACCTTCTTGCTAACGAATAAACCCCTTGCTCGGCGCAAGACTCCGTGTCCTAGCCGACCTTTATACATCATTGCCATTGCGGGCCCTACGCCCAAATCGGCTCAAATCTATCCTTTGTGTTAGCATTACCTTCTTGCTAACGAATAAACCCCTTTACTTGGCGCAAGACTCCGTGTCCTAGCCGACCTTTATACATCATTGCCATTGTGGGCCCTACGCCCGAATCGGCTCAAATCTATCCTTTGCGTTAGCATTACCTTCTTGCTAACGAATAGACCCCTTTTTCGGTGCGATACTTCATGTTCTAGCTGACCCTCTTAGCATCCTTCTGCTACATGAGTTCAAAAAAAAAAGAGAAAGAAACAGAAATGGGGTTAAAAATAGAGATACCCCGCCGGCCTTGTTCCTAAACGGGGACGAGGGCAAAAATGGCTATAACGCGGCTGTGGCGAAAACCCGAAAGGACGCTGCAGGTAAAATCGGGTACCCCGCCACGTGAAAACCTAAAAGGGCGCATGGGCAAAAGTAAGAGGGGGTTGGCCTCGGTGAAAACCCAAAAAGGGCGCTTAGGTCAGTAAAGTGGTAATCTAAAAGTTTCTCTTCATTCTCCTCTCAATGCGATTCCCAAGGGATAACCATCAGAAGTCCCACCGGAGATCCCCTAACAAACCTGTGTCCGACCCTCGTCATCATCGGTGGGATCGATCGACCTCCATCCTATAACTTGGACCTTTCGTCCTCGTTAATGAGCATGTCCCTTGCTTCGACATGTAACCCATGTCGACGAACAAACCCGTGTTCGACCCCCGTCATCATCGGCAAGATTGGTCAAACTCCACTCCTTTAACTTGGACCTTCTGTCCTTGTTATTGAATATATACTTTGCTTCGACATGTAACCCATGTCGACAAACAAACCCGTGTTCGACCCTCGTCATCATCGGCGAGACCGGTCGACCACTATCCCTTAACTCGGACCTTTCGTCCTTGTCAATAATCATACCTTTGCATCGACATGTAACCCCTGCCGATGAACAAACCCAGGATTCGACCCTCGTCATCATCGGCGAGATTGGTCGACCTCTACCCTTAACTTGGACCTTTCGTCCCTATGAATGAATATACCCTTTGCTTCAGCGTGTAACCCATATCGATGAACAAACCCAGGTTCGACCCTCGTCATCATCAGTGAGGTAGGTCGACCTCTGTCCCTTGGCCTGGACCTTTCGTCCCGGTCAAGAACCATATAGCCTTTGCTTCGGCATTTAACCAATGTCGATGAACCAAACCAGGATCCGACCCTTGTCATCATCAACAAGGCCGGTCGGCGTCCTAGCAAACAAGCTCTCCTGTGTTCCGGATCCTCCGGGGAATTAAAAGAAAAAAAAAGAGAAAAGAAATAGAAATGGGGTTAAAAATAGAGATACCCCGCCGGCTTTGTTCCTAAATGGGGACAAGGGCAAAAATGGCTATAACCGGACTATGGCGAAAACCCGAAAGGGCGTTGCAGGCAAAATCGGATGCCCCGCCACGTGAAAACCTGAGAGGGCACGTGGGCAAAAGCAAAAGGGGGCTGACTCCGGTGAAAACCCGAAAGGGCGCATGAGTCGGTAATGTGGTTAGAAAAAAAATGATGATGAAATGAATGAATAGGAAAAAAATGATGATAAAATGATGATGAAATGAAAAGATGATGTAGTAACGGGTTTATCCTCGTTCGTCATTCCATCCCAAACTACCCTTTTCGGTCCTTGTCACCATCGGCAGGACCATCTACCTTTTCGACCCTTGTCACCATCGGCAAGATCGGTCGCCACCCTTTCCGGTCCTTATCACCATCGGCAGGATCGTCTACCTTTTCGACCCTTGTCACCATCGGCAAGATCGGTCGCCACCCTTTGCAGTCCTAGTCACCATCGGTAAGACCGTCTACCTTTTTGACCCTTGTCACCATCGACAAGATCGGTCGCTACCCTTTCCGGTCCTTGTCACCATCGGCAAGACCGTCTACCTTTTCGACCCTTGTCACCATCGGCAAGATCGGTCGCTACCCTTTCCGGTCCTCGTCACCATCGGCAAGACCGTCTACCCTTTTCGGTCCTTGTCACCATCAGCAAGACCATCTACCTTTTCGACCCTTGTCACCATCGGCAAGATCGGTCGCTACCCTTTCCGGTCCTTGTCACCATCGGCAAGACCGTCTACCCTTTTCGGTCCTTGTCACCATTGGCAAGACCGTCTACCTTTTCGACCCTTGTCACCATCGGCAAGATCGGTCGCTACCCTTTCCGATCCTTGTCACCATCGGCAAGACCGTCTACCCTTTACGGTCCTTGTCACCATCGGTAAGACCGTCTACCCTTTTCGACCCTTGTCACCATCAGCAAGATCGGTCGCTACCCTTTCCGGTCCTTGTCACCATCGACAAGACCGTCTACCCTTTTCGGTCCTTGTCACCATCGGCAAGACCATCTATCTTTTCGACCCTTGTCACCATCGACAAGATCGGTCGCTACCATTTCCGGTCCTTTTCACCATCGGCAAGACCATCTACCCTTTTCCGATCCTTGTCACCATCAGCAAGACCGTCTACCTTTCCGACCCTTGTCACTATCGGTAAGATCGGTCGCTACCCTTTTCGGTCCTTGTCACCATTGGCAAGACCAACTACCTTTTCGACCCTTATCACCATCGATAAGGTCGGCCAGCATTTCCCCAAATCGGGCCCCGGCAAAAACCCAAAAGGGCGCTTGGGTCAGTAATGTGATTACTATAAAGTATATGCTATGCCTCTGAGTGGCACTCCCATCAGTTGTCCCACCGGTAATAAAGCCTATCCCGGATGGACCTCTCATCAACCAACAGTCGTATTTTTGACATTTCTTATCGACAAGAGTTACATCTGCACCAATCTGGCAACCTCTGGAACCCCATCACGAGGTGGAGCAAGGCCCCCATCCTTTCCTTGAAAGGGTGGACGCTCTCCTGCGGCGCAGATATGGGTATACTTCCAAGCAGGTCGCCAAAGTTGTCACAAGATATGATAGAATACAAGGGCAAAGGTGGACACCTAAAACAGTAAAGGAAACTTGTATTTCATTGCAAAAAGGAGGGGAATGAATACAAAAGGGGCCCTTCGGAGGGGACGAATTACAAAGGCAGATCAGCTAAGACCGCCTGAAAATATCTGTAAAGTCAATGAGCACAACATGTAGAACCGCTCCCAGTTCACGGAGCTACATTTCTTCCTCCTGAACGCGAGTCACCTCAGTCTCTAGGGATGTGACTCGACCCTCCAGTAAAGAAGTTTCCTTGATGCCTTGGACTTCTGTAGCCTCCAGCCGTGGTATCTCAACTTCAATGGTAGCCAATTCAGCCCGGAGTTCTTCCCATCGGCTACGTAGGATATGTGCCCGAGCAGCTGAAGTTTCAACATGGGCCTTGTTCCTGTGGAGATCAGAGGTCAGGGACGCCAGCTCCGTCTGACAATCAGCTTTCTGCAATTTGAGGGCCGCTAGTCGGTCATTCATCACCCTCCCGAGAAAGTCTCGGCGGTTTACAAATTTTAGCAGGAACAGCACCCGCTAGGTCCAGGTGTCCAAAGGACAGCCTAATGCCTACAGCCCGATCGTCAGTCGCCCGGCCACTTCCTTCAACTGGGGGTAAGATAGTGTCGGCTGAGACTCCACAACCTGGCGCAACATCTCTAAATACTGCCAGATAAAGTCCTCCGATGAAGTAAAGCCCAGGGAGGCTGTCGGAGCCACCTCAAAGGTCACCTCCCTGTCTATGGAAGCCCATAAGCCAATATCTGGCTCGGAAGAAAAAGATGGAACGGCCACTAGAGCCGAAGTAGCAGGTACCGCGGCAGCATGCTCTTGCTCCGTCGGGCTCCATGAAGAACTCTCTTCTACTGGTGCTGGAAGAGACGGAGCTTCCAACTCTATTTCTGGCATGGATGGAGCTGCAGGGTCAGGCGCAATAGTCATTATGGCCACCGGGACAAAGGCAGAACCCCTTGACGGGTCAACTTCAGCTCTCAATTCTGTTTCCGGCACCGGAAAGGGTAGACATCTGAAATATACCAGAAGAGACCATTGCCACGCCGAGATGGGCGTGCCGGGACTGTCAACAGCGCCAGTTGGCTCACCCAGGGGTGCTGCAATCAGAATATTAAACCAAGAATGCTGATGTCTGTCCGAGTATGCTTACAAATACTGGGATTATACAAACAGAATGAAGACTCAGAGTCACAAAAATGAACAATGAACAGGAGCAGACCTGAAGAAATTACAAAGTGCGGTGCAATGTACACCCTCATGTCCCGTGTCACTCAGCCTTCGCTTACGCCACCTGCGGGTGGGAGGCATTTGTTGACACCTAAAATATACCAGAAGAGACCAAAGCAGACTCAGGGCCCTGAAGGACAACCAATGGTGCGGCTCCTGTACCATCACTGGAAGTACTGAGAATCAGAATAGAAGAGGTCCACTACCCCTAACACTCTGTCCGGCTAAAGCCATCTCTGGCTAGGCCGCTGTCTAGCACTGCTGTCATTCAGATAGTCGGGCTGATAAAATTATAACAACATCCAGGCAACCATCTGCCTGCTGAAGAGAAACCTCAGATAATTCCGATTCTCATGAAAAGGGATTCACACTACCTCACACATGGGCGTGAACGCAAGGTGCTAAACAAGCCTCAAAAGGAATATACCGAGAAGCCCACTAGAGCAATGAAAAGAAGCCCATTAGATGAGCCTCTTCTGGCATCGGGTTCTGAACAGATGGGCCAAGCCTAATACGAAGCCAGGCGCGCCGAGATGATGCGTGCTGAGGCGCGCCGGGAAGCTCACGTCGGGAACAGAAGGCCACCCTTCTATAAAGGCTGCTGCCTTCGAACAATACAAAAAAAAAACAACAACAACATGAGAGGGAACACAAGACAACAAGAAAAAAAAAGAAGAGAAGAGCAGTAGCCACTGAAAGAAAGGGGAGCTCGAGAGCCCTCCATAGAAGCTGAAGAGAAGAGAGAGTGGCAGAGACTCGAAGGAAGAAGCAAGGTGGGATTGGCTGTCCGACGCCCCGAGGGGCTATAGTTCTTCTCCCCCCTGTTCTGTCTGGATATTTTCTTTTTCTTCTTTTGTATCTCTACTTTCGAGCATCTTTGCTCCAGTAGCATTGAATGCCAATGTAACCCTGTTGTCAGGGATAGAGTTGGTGTATATGTTTTTGGTTGGATTTTCTTCCGAGTTGGATTCGTGTACGCCGTTTAGATGAAATAGTTAATAAAAGTGGGCTGAGTTTTGCCCTTTCATTATTTTTTTCTCTTCCCCTGCATCCGAGGTTTAATATATGCAACAGCTACCGCAAGCCACATATCTCTTATAGTTTAATCTTCTAGATCTGCTGAAGGCTTCTCTGCTATTTTTCCTCACCACCTCGTATCTACATCGAGAGCCTGAGACAGTCTATCTCATGGCTTCTCGTCTGTGAAATGAAGAGGGATAGACTTAGAAGGTTCCGTCTATGGTTCTGCCCCCAGTGAGGCCTCAGAGGGAAGGCTGCCATCCCCTTGGATTATACCCTCTCTATAACCCCCCCCCTTCAGTGGTCATCAAACCCTTGAATAAACCCTCTTTACAAATCCCTGAATAAACCCTCCTTTAAAGCTCCAGAACCCCCTTCAAGCCTCTACTCCAAAAGAAAATCTCTTCAAAACCTCGTTGAAACGCTCATTTCAGAAGCCCTCCCAGCCTCCCGGCGCGAACCCCTCTCGGCGCGAGTCTCACGCCGAGGACTGCCCGCGCCTGCTGAACTTCTCCCGTCGCGCCGAGGCCGACTCTATTTGTTGCACCAAGACCTTCATACCTTTCGTGCTGAAGACGGTCACACCGATAGACTCGTGCCGATACCTTCGAGCCATGCCAGCCTTGGTCATGATACCCCATCCGTCTAAAAGAAAAAAACAATCCTTCCCTAGACCCTCGTTGGAGCTATATCAAAGGGGTTAATCCCCCACATGTTGCCAACCCAACAAGTCACGGAGTTCTGCCACTGTATGTCCTCCGTTGACTTTATATGGGGACATTAATGAATCTCACAATACGTGGATAATGTCACATAAGATGGGGATCCTTTTGGGATCCAGCGCGAGGCCCGCCTCTCTTTTGGTTTCCACTCTGACATTTCATGAGTGGATGACCTATAATACCCTTTTGGCACACTCCAAAATAAGGGGAGGTGCTGTCAAAATCCGTCCACGAGCTTTACTTCATAGTGCGGTATAATGCTTCCATTGAAATGATTAATTTAACCCCAACTGTGTGGCAGAGAGCTGAGCTATACCATCTCATGACACTTTGGCCACCACCGAGAAAGGGGAATATGAACATCACAATCACATGGTCTCCTTAGGTCTCATGTGGATGAGTCTACCCTCACCTTCTACCCCACTCAAATACAACCATGGACAAACCCATGAAACCCCAATCAAACACAGAATATCCCTTCGGACTCACAAATCCCTCACAGCACTTGAAAAACTAATGAACATCCAGCTATCGGCGCCACAAGTCCTCCCGGCGCCGCTTTCACGCCGGGTGAAGGCCGCTCCGACGAGCTGGTCGTGCTGACCCTGCCACGCCATTACCTTCGTGCTGAAACCCTAGCATCGCTGGCCCCTGCCATTGTTGGCCACCTGTCATATATCCAACTCCCAGAAGTCCTACCGAGTCCACCATCAGCCTAGACTTAGGACCCTGACCCCCACAGGCCATTGTACCAGTCCCCATCATATCACGAGGGTCTCATGGTTCTTCATCCATGGCTAAACGGAGCTATATTAATGGGGTCTTACCCCGATATTCTACGCCATTAACCGTCGGGTTTTTCTTCTAACCCTGCCGACCCTGGGAGTCTTGCCATTGCAAGTCCCCCAATGGTCTCTGAAGGGAATATCAACAAACACCGTGGTAATGGACACTGTCCCGTCACACTCAAATCCTTTTTGGATCCAGGGCTACGCCCGCCTCTCTTTTGGCTTCCATCCCAGCATTCCGTAGGTGGATGACCTATTTTCCCCCTTTGGCATAGTCCAAAATAAGGGGATATGCTGCCGGATTTGTGCCATAACACTGTCATCATGTCCTGCGTAGCATGGTTTTCTATGCATGTTTCGCATCCCGTTAGCGGAGTTAGCGTAATAGTCTTATCTTGTTTTGCCCCCGAGGCATCCTTTCTTGGCAACTAATCAAGGGTTGTCCTTCTTTGGAAGGACGTAATTAACGTCATAGCCTTTATGGTATGACGGACTCCGGGTTCTGACACGAATATCACAATCGACTGACTGAGTCAGATCGAGCGCACAATAAACTCGTCACGTACGTGACTGACACGCCCGCGCAGTCAATCAGTCAGTTAATTACCGGTTAGTTAATTAGTTGATCGACGCGCGAATAAACCAAATAAACCCAAATGAAATAATAAAACATAAAATAAAATAAAAACAAAATCCCCATCGCAAACAGCATATCAGAGTATGTCTCTGCCAGACAATAAACTCTCCTGACAGATGAGCTTCCTGACGGCTTTTCAAGTGTGAGCAGATCCTCCAAGACTGGTTGCGGATCTTGGAAAGCGGACGCTTTCGATTTTAGGTCCATTCTGGGCGATCATGAACGTGTCGACATGTAGCACCCCGGATGAAAATAATAAGAAAATAAATTTTTCACTAAGAAAATAAAACTTTTACAGATTAAATAAGGAGACCAAATAAATGGTCATTATAATAACCCACATACACATGCTTAAGATATTGTAGTCCAATTTTTAGATGTGCCATTATCCATGGGCCTCTCCTCATCCAAGGGCCAACCATAATGGGCCAAACCTCATGTGTCAATGAGAAGGCCAAAGAAAGAAATGAGTGATTCATAATAACCCACATACATTAAATGGGCCTTCACCCATACCCACTTAAGGGTCCTACGTACAAAAACTAAATGGCCAACCCACCTTTAATAGCCAAAGCCTTATATATACATATATACTATTATGGGCCTTCGTTGTAATCATTTAACAAACCACCCCATGGTATATGTACGAAATACATAAGACCTTACAATAGTTAACAGCCTTAAAAAAAAACCTAAAGGCCCATATACGTAGTTAAAACCTTGAACCCTTGAGCCAGCCACTGTTACAAGCCCCTGCCACTCTCCTTTGGGCTGTTTCCATTCGATCAAACCCACAGCCCATGTGTAAAGCCAACCCCCCACACATGCTCGACGTTGCCTCTAGGGTTCAAAACTCAAAACAGGTCAGGCGGCGGTGATTTTAGAAAGAAAACCCAAAATAAGAAGTGATAGGATCACAGATAGGAAATTTAAATTCCCATAAGGACTTGTATCTCTCGTGAGACTCTTATGGCCATGAACCCTATATAAATAAGCCCCCTACGAGGCCACATGTTAATGTTGTTGCTGGGCACGTTCCAAGCGTTGTTTCTGCTGCTGCCATTCGTGATTAAAGGAGGAAGCCGTGGGAACTCTTCTTCCTTTGCGTCGACCTGTCCGTGAAGAAGCCACTGCTACCGATATCTATTATATTTTCTTCTATCCTTCACACCCGGCCATCCCAAATAGTATTGAAAGTTAGGTGATCTCTCTCAAGTCTAAACGTTAATAATAAAGTTTGCATGATCTTTATGCATATTTCATGAGTACTTGGAGCATGTTTGTTGTAGTTTTATAAGTTATCTCTACCTCAGGTTCATCGGTTTGCATGTTTTATTTTTTTCTTCGTTAAGTAATACGTATGACATGTTTTAAAAAAAATTTCCATGTAAGCACCTATCTAAAAATTGAAAGATATAGATGATTGAAATCTTCATATTTTTATTTAAATTTTGATACCCTTTATGTTAATAATAATTAGAAATATTAATTAATTGGTAATTTAATAGAGTTAATTTGTTGACACGGAGAATTACATATTTCACTGTAGCATGCTAGTTATGGATTTTTACTTTGTCGGCCAGTTCATGGGTGTCGGAGTGACCTTTGGTCATGAAATTTTGAGTATATTATTGGGGTGGATACCGAGGTAGTGAGAGTGGTTGCACCATTTTTCGTGCCTCCTATCTCAAGATCCCCCATCTCTCAACAAAAAACTATTTTGAACTTCCGATTAGGTAGAGTTTTTCGAGCCCGTCAATTTGATATATCATAGGCTCGATTCCGACGTGGTTACGTCGAGAAACGAGAGAACTAAAGAGTTAACACAATTTGTTAATGAAATGACGACATGTGTATTGTCATCAAAACCACCTTTTGACGACATAATCAAAAGTCGTCAAATTATATATATATATATATATATATATATATATATATATATATATATATATATATATATATTGTAATTATAGCTTTAAAAATTCATATCTATTAAGATATGTAACAGAAAATTATAAAAAATATATATTTGGAATCCTTGAATTTTTTTCCTAATTATCATATATTTTATTTCTCTAAATTATTTTAAATAAATAATTGTGCCTTTAAATGTATGTTTTAAAATTTTTCAATTAAATAGATATTGACGTGATTTCTTGTTAAATAAATTAAGTTAAAAATCATAGAATTAACGTCCCTCCAAGTGGACGCTAATTAATAAATGACACTACACACGGACGTCAATTAAATAAGTTTATTTAACTATAGTTAATTATAGAATTAGATGGACGTGAATTCTATAATTAATGCATTCATGTTCTCACCGTTTTCTTCCGGTTTTGACCCATACCTCAGGTCTTTTGGCACTCTCGTCTCACGTCCATAGATGGAGCCCTTTTTCATGATTGGTTCACGTTATGCACCTCAACTCTCGGTGACATACGAGTCCTCCGTTGGACATTCTGTTCCTTCGGACTGGCAAGTTAGTCATTGAGACCTCCGTAAGTCTCCGCTAGCCTTAGATTCCCTCAAGGCAGCCGAGCTGGTTGTACCCTAAAAACCCTAGGATCCGATCCGTGTCACTTTGGTTTTCCGTTAGTCTTGACACTCTACTCCTTTTGGAATCTTCTTCTCATCAATTCGAAAACATAACCCTTTGACTCTATATTTGGCCAAATCTGATTCTGGAACATTAAGGGCTGTGGGTCCGCGACTTTTCAGTGCCAGGTAGGATGGAAGTCCAATTCTGTAAACCATGGGAATTCTGGGTGTGGCATTGCACCAAAATCTGTACATCTGTTATATTCTGTTATTCTGTTATATCTGTCATTCTGCAAATTCTGTTAATTCTAGAAGTTCTGTTATTCTGATATTTTGTTGTTCAGTTATTCTGATAATTTAGATATTCTGTTAGATTGTTTAATTCTGCTTATATTTATTGAAACTCTATTATATTATGGCCAATTCTGAAGTTATGTTCATCTAAGTGTCTGTCCTTGTTATATTCTGATAGCTTGTCCTTGACTCTGCATGGGAAATTCCTCCCTATTTCTCTTGAGCTCGTAACTACCTTTGGCCTTGATATTTATCCTTTTTACTAGATCAATTGTCATGATTTTTAAGTTATACCATTTCTTGCATTGCATTTATCATGAACATGAGTAATTGGTTAATCACTTATATTCTGCTTGATGAGAGATGTAATGCCTACTGAGTTTTTTGCTCACCAGCCTATTTTCAACATTTTTCAGGTAATGACATTGAAGATAGACCATCAGATGGGGAAGGGCAAGAGTGTTGAGTGTTGTGGAAAAAGCAAGCTGGTGTCTTTAGTTTTCTTGAGTCTTATCTTGTCCTGGAGTCTTTTCCCTTTATAAAGTATTTGAGTCTTTTCTTTTTCCCATATAAGTGGAGTCCAGTTATGTAATTGACATTTGATTATCAATAAAGATTTTATTATGTCCATATTGTCTTGCCTTGGAAATTTTGTGTCTTATGTATGCTCTGATTATTCACGACTGTATCACTGCCGCGTTCCGAACTACACGTTCCGCTGCTATCGGTTTGGGACGTGACAGTTTGTGGTATCAGAGCCTAGGTTTATTAAACCCTAGGTCTTGACTAAATGTTGCTATAATTTATAATTTTAAACCCCATTATTGCCCGGTGAGATTGGGTAGAACCCTGGGTTAAGAGCTAAAAAGGAAATTAAATAAGATTAGTTTATGAAGATAGCTTAGTAAAATTTCATGAGAATTACTTGATAATCTTACATGAATTATTTGTGTCTTGTAGAACTAGATAGTTAACAATGACCGCCGAGCGTGCCCAATGGTGGGAAATGCAAAGGACGGTTCAAGGTTTGACTCAGGCTCTTCAACGAGTAGCTGAGGGAGGAGCGAATCGTGGAGCTGGAGAGTTGCACCGCGAGTTTCAGAGCTTCAATCCCCCTAGGTTTAGTGGAACCCCTGACCCTGATATAGCAGAAGATTGGACTAAGGAGATGGAGAGAATTTTTTGAGTAATGCAATGTTATGACCAAGATAAAGTCATTTTAGCAACATTCCAACTAGAGAAAGATACAAGAGCTTGGTGGGAGTCCGTGGAAGCCACCTTGCCAAATGAACAGGTAGCTTGGGTAGAATTTTTAGAACACTTCAACGAGAAGTAATTCTCAGAGAGAGTTCGGGAGAGAAAAGCGGGAGAATTTGCCTCACTTAAGAAAAGAAGTATGTCTGTGGCAGAATAATAAATTAAGTTAAAAATCATAGAATTAACGTCCCTCCAAGTGGACGCTAATTAATAAATGACACTACACACGGACGTCAATTAAATAAGTTTATTTAACTATAGTTAATTATAGAATTAGATGGACGTGAATTCTATAATTAACGCATTCATGTTCTCACCGTTTTCTTCCAATTTTGACCCATACCTCAGGTCTTTTGGCACTCTCGTCTCACGTCCGTAGATGGAGCCCTTTTTCATGATTGGTTCACATTATGCACCTCAACTCTCGGTGACATACGAGTCCTCCGTTGGACATTCCGTTCCTTCGGACTGGCAAGTTAGTCATTGAGACCTCCGTAAGTCTCCGCTAGCCTTGGATTCCCTCAAGACAGCCGAGCTGGTTGTACCCTAAAAATCCTGGGATCCGATCCATGTCACTTTGGTTTTCCGTTAGTCTTGACACTCTACTCCTTTTGGAATCTTCTTCTCATCAATTCGAAAACATAACCCTTTGACTCTATATTTGGCTAAATCTGATTCTGAAACATTAAGGGCTGTGGGTCCGCGACTTTTCAGTGCCAGGTAGGACGGAAGTCCAATTCTGTAAACCATGGGAATTTTGGGTGTGGCATTGCACCAAAGTCTGTACATCTATTATATTCTGTTATTCTGTTATATCTATCATTCTGTAAATTCTGTTAATTCTAGAAGTTCTGTTACTCTGATATTTTGTTGTTCGGTTATTCTGATAATTTAGATATTCTGTTAGATTGTTTAATTCTGCTTATATTTATTGAAACTCTGTTATATTCTGGCCAATTCTGAAGTTATGTTCATCTAAGTATTTGTCCTTGTTATATTCTGATAGCTTGTCCTTGACTCTGCATGGGAAATTCCTCCCTATTTTTCTTGAGCTCGTAACTACCATTGGCCTTGATATTTATCCTTTCTGCTAGATCAATTGTCATGATTTTCAAGTTATACCATTTCCTGCATTGCATTTATCATGAACATGAGTTATTGGTTAATCACTTATATTCTGCTTGATGAGAGATGTAATTCCTACTGAGCTTTTTGCTCACCAGCCTATTTTCAACAGTTTTCAGGTAATGACATTGAAGATAGACCATCAGATGGGGAAGGGCAAGAGTGTTGAGTGTTGTGGAAAAAGCAAGTTGGTGTCTTTAGTTTTCTTGAGTCTTATCTTGTCATGTAGTCTTTTCCCTTTATAAAGTATTTGAGTCTTTTCTTTTTCCCATATAAGTGGAGTCCAGTTATGTAATTGACATTTGATTATCAATAAAGATTATATTTTGTCCATATTGTCTTGCCTTGGAAATTTTGTGTCTTATGTATGCTCTGATTATTCACGACTGTATTGTTAAGTTATGGTTTTGATGATTGTTGTGATTATTGTTCATGACAGTTATGGTTTTGATGATAACTAAACTTAATGTGTGATTACGTGATGATAACTAAACTTACATGGTTCGGATGGCAAATGGCAATGATTACATGGTCTTGATCCTTGGTTTGTATATAATCTTTGGTTGAATGTTTGATGTCAATGGGATGCATATATAGATCATTTGGATTCACAAAATGAAGGCTTCATGAGAATCTTGGTTGAAAGTGGTAGATGGCATCGAAGTGATTGAACTTGCATTGTCTTAACTTCATTTACTCTCTTATGCAGGTTTAAAATGGAATGCCAATCCCATATGCAAAGGTATCAAGATTCATGGTGAGAACTTGGCACCTTGCATGTGTATATTTTTGGGAGAAAATGGTAGGTTTCCATTTGGAGTTTTTTGATCTTGATAGGATATATGGTTGATATGTGTTCTCACATTGCATATACACTTGGCAAATGAGACCCAATCACCTTGTTGAATGGCATCCTCATGATATATGAAATTTGGTTCAATGATGCTATCTTATTGCACAAATTGGATAGTCATATGATCTTAATGTTATGCTATGGTTGATTGAGTTTTCCAAGTGTTTTCATCCTCCTTATTAATGATTTCATGTATGTACTTCATGCATTCATCACTTGGGATCATTGGGCATGTTTTCCTACATGTTTACTAATATTTTTATTTTTTCTGTATTTTTTCTGCAGGTTTAGGTCGACCTAAAGGACAGTTTAGGTTGACCTAAAAATACTGTAGCTAGCGGTCGACCGCCAGGAGCTAGCGGTCGACCGAAAATCCTAGAAACCAACGGGCAGCAGTTCTCTCAGTAGCAGTCGACCGCCAGCCCAGTAGCGGTCGACCGAAAATCTCAGAACTGATATTTCTACAGGTCTATCAGTAACGGTCGACCGCCAGAAGGTTCCGGTCGACCGCCAGCCCCGAAGCCACTTTTGTTGACTTTGTTTTTCAAACGCGTGGAGCGGGCTTTCACCCCATTTGTTTAATCCTAATGACACCCAATCATCCACAAAACGTGGATCTGGTCTGGGACTTGTCCTTGGACCATTGAAGGGGTTATAAAAATATATTTGTGAAGTCATAAACCCCCATTTTGCCCTTGGGTTCATAATAGACCTATTGGGGGTCTTTTTGGATGGTTCTAGAAGGGTGATCATGGTCTTTTCATCTCTTCTACATAGGCATATGTGTAAGCTACGAATTTAGCAAGTGGAACTCTAATGTATTCATTATTTTCTATCTTGTAGGTGAAGAGAGGGAAGAAAGGAAAGAAGAGCTCAAGCCAAGGGGTTTTGATCGTCATCCAAGAGGTTTTGAAGATTGTAGAAGAAGGAAAAATGCAGCAGATCAAGGAGAGGATCAAGAAGACATTGAAATCATCACCATCCAACTGGAGCTCCAAGCTACCACTTCTATTCGTCTTGGAAATCAAAGGGGGAACAATCTCTACATCCTTTAGTTGCTGTTTTGAGATGGTTGCCATGAGTTCTACTTTGATCTGAGCTTATATTGTTACTTGTGTTTACTTTCAAACCTGAAAATACATTTTGTGTGTGTGACCGTTTGTGTATACGGTCGTGGTTAATCGCCTGCGTGCGGTCGTATGTGTGATTGTGCTGCGTTTGTTGCAGCGTGTGTATGTGTGTGTGGTAGTGATCCGATTGTCAGATCGTGTTGGAGTTCATCTCCGTGTGTGTGTGTGTGTTGGAGCTTGTCTCCGTGTGTAGTTTGGGGCGCGTCCCCGTGTGTGTGTGCAGGTGTCATCCTGCGTGTGTGTTTGGAGCATCGTCTCCGTTTGGGGATTCATTCCCAAGTGAAGCCTCACCAGATTTGGTGAGGGGTGGACGTAGGATTGCCGTCGTTGCATCCGAATCACCTTAAAACCGTTGTGCATTGTGTGCTATTTGTGTGGTTTGATTGCTTTCGTTGTATGGTCGTGTGGGAACGGTGAGTTTGAGAGAATTGGTTAATTAGTTTTCAATTGCTAATTATTATTTACCACATATTTTATAAAAAGCTAAAAGTTTTCCTTAAAATTGGTAAACACCCAATTCACCCCCCTCTTGGGTGTCATTGATCGCGGGACTTCAATTGGTATCAGAGCAAAGGCTCTAATTTCATAGATCTAACGATCTAGAGAGATCCAGGTCAATGACTACCATTATGTACACTTTGAATTCTCCACTAGTATTTGATGGTTGCAATTTTGATTTGTGGTTAGGTAAAATGTTTAGTCTAGTCAATTCATATGACCCTAAGCTATGGAAGCTTATTTCACATGGTCCTCATAAATTACCTAAAGATAAACATGTCTGGACTGAAAATCAAAAGTGCAAACATGATCAAAATTGCTTGGTTTTAAAATTACTTATTACTGCAGTTGATTCTAACTATTTCCCTTTTGTCTCCCATTGCAGGTCTGCGAAGGATATCTTGGATGGCTTAACCAAAGTCCGGAAAGAGTATGAAGACCAAGGCCTTGTGGCAGGTATGAGCGATCAAGGGAGTGATCAGCAAATTGAATCAAGCTCAAAGGTAAATTCTGATTCTGATAATGAAGATGAAGTTACGTATGAAGATTTGTTGATTGCATATGATGATCTTGCTGAAAAATACAAGAAGCTAAAATATGAAAACAAAAACTTGAAAAAGGATGTCGAACAAAATAAGTGTAATTCCTCTTGTAAAAAATGCTTGCATCTAGAGGAAATGATTGAGGCTCATGTGTTTGACATTGAATTTCACAAAGATCAAATATGTTCTTTAAGAAATGAAAACAAGGAGATGACTCCAAAACTGAATTCTATGGCCGATGATCAAACCTTGATAAATGAACTCATTCATGATGAAAAGCTTGTTAAAGAAAATGAGAAGCTGAAGGAATTGAACAAGGCCATTTCTGAAAGATTGTTAACTCTTGAAAAATGAAAATCTGTTGTTGTTAGAGAATGTGAAAATGTGGATGAACTTAGGCAAGAAGTAGAATGCCTTAAGACTACCAATGCCATGTTGAATGTTAGTCTTTCCACTTGTGAAGAAGAACTTGCCAATTCTGAATTACAAATTTCATCTCTTCAATCTGAAATTCTTGACTTGAATGATTCGATGTCTAGATTTGTAAATGGTCAAGAAAACTTGAACAAATTGCTTGGGATGAAAGTGAATTTTCAAAGGGAAGGGCTGGGCTATAATCCTATAAACAAAAAGAAGTTTGAAAATAAAGTTTATACATCCTTTGTGCACAATTCAAATATAGCCAGCACATCAAATGAAAATTGGAAAAAGGAAAATTATGTTGCACACACACATGCATCCACAAAGAAAATCAATTTGCATCAAAAATCCAAAAATGCTGCTAGCACACCCATGCATGTTGAACATTCTTCTGCCACACATAGACAACCAACTAGAAAGAAACTCACATGCTTTTATTGTGAAAAACATGGACATGCTATGCATAATTGCTTCATTATGAAGAATGATGACTTGAGAGCATGTAGGAACCAAGCTGTTTTGAAAAATGCAAAGGAAGTCTTCACCAAAAAACCTTCCATGCATTATAATCGTTGTGGTAAAAGAGGTCACACCAAGTCATATTGCTGGTTACTAATGAAGAAAGAGAGTCTTCACTCAACAAGTCATGCTCACATATATAAACCAATAGAGCCAATGAGAAAGAAAAATGTGATGCCACGTGCTTCCCCCCACCACTTTGGTAAATCTGGGAATGTTAAGCATGATTATTTTCTCATGAAAAATTATGACTTGAATGTTGTAAAAAATTAGAAATTACATGCCAAAGTTGCTGCTAACCCACAAGGACCCAAAAGGATTTGGGTACCTAAGAAGGCCAAATGAGAAATCTATTTTACAGGTGTGCCTTGGGAATGAAAAATATGAAATCTATTTTCATCAAGAAGGTAAGGCACACGGGCTAGTGACATAAGTTGGCTTAAAAGAGAAATCAAAACTGAAATTTGGAAACTCAGGTGATATCCCTCTAACCTTCTTTAGTAATTGTGTCATTGGTTTGATTCATCTTGTGCTGAATAGTATAGTGATAACGCACATGTCTGTACATGCATTCCATCCATAGTTGTTTACATATCTATGTGTACATCACTTGTCATATAGCATCTTGTTGTAGGAGAGCTTGAAGATTCTTCAGATCATGATTTCACTACATATATTGAGTTTGCATACACTTTCACGTACTGTCATGCATAAGTTGAATATTGTGAATTCATGTGATAATGCATAGCAATCCTCCTACCTCCACCACCCTTGACTATATAGTATATCAAATGGTGACATGTGGAAGGGCAGGTTTCACCTATCGGAAAGCTATCACTAAGCGTGAGGTGATCTTCGGATCTAAGTTCTCCGCCCGGTACTATGAGTCAATTAGTTACAGGCTGCATATGGCATTGGATGGTAACTGAACATCTTGCATTCATGCACACACTAAGGGGGAGCAACCGCATTCGTTATATGGGATTAATGTTTAGATTCACACATGAGTCATGCATTGCATCTAGAGCTGTCTAGGGGATGTTGGTTGTTAAAATAATTTGTCATGCCATTGTCAATAAATTTGAATCGAAATTGACAACTCAAGTCCTCTTATCCTAGGATGCAGATTATACTCCAAAAAAAAAATTCAAATGATAATGGGCTAGTCATGACCAAGCTTGAATCAACTGAGGAATATCTTACAAGGATGAAAATGATAAAAATATCCTCAATCCGTCACCAGGAGACAGAAAAGTGATCTAAATAAGCACCCAAGACATGGTATAAAAGGCCCGCAACAGGTAAAGTTAATCAACCATTGTTCATGAAAAAATCAGTTAAAGTCCTTTTAGTGGTTCATGCAAATGTGATTATTATCATCTTTGGAACTACTAATAATGCTTTATATTATTATTTTACAGGGATTATATAAGAAGATTTTGAAATGAGCATTATGGATGAACTGATTTGTACCTTCTTTGAATTGCAGGTGGAAGACTTGGAAGATGACAGATGCTCAAGGCACAAGTATTGAGAAATTAACTTCTGAGCTCTGTTTGAAAAATTCATAGTTGTTTTAACCATATTTCCATGAATGAAGATAAAAAAAATTAGTTTTGTTATTAGAATGCATATCCATTTTCATGCATAAACATTATTGATGAATCTTGACATTTGCAAGTGGGAGATTATGGAATGCACCTATCAACAGCTCTGCTAAACTCAGGTAAATATTCTGAAAACCTGACATGTTGTTGCCCTAGTATGATGTGATGATTTTGTCAAATTGCTTGAACTAAATTAAAAATCTTGAGAAATGTGTATGAGGTGATTGGCTATTGAATATCTCTTAATTTGAATTGCATGATGACATCTGAGCTCAATTGAGTATCTGGTATATCAAATACTGAGTAGTGAAAAGGTGGGTTACATTCACCTGGGAACTCTCACTATGCGTGAGTTGGTCTTTCGATCAATGTTCTCCGCCTCGTACTAGAACTCAAATAAGTCAAATGGTTGATCTATAAATGAATCTTTAAACTGAGTTATTTCAATTGAAAATATGTTTTTGCTCATAATTCAAACATTTGGCTTGTGAATGATTTCTAATTTCAAAACTTGTGAAAGATTTTTGAAAATCTATTTTTGAACAATTCTGAACATTGGGTTGCAGTGTTTAATTGTGATCATGTATGCAGCCTTATTCATAAAGGTCATGTCATGAAAAATATTTATTGATTCATGAATAGAATGTGGATGATTTCAATGAGAATTTTGTCACACTGGCTGCAAAATCAAAGCTCTCAACTTGCCAAAACAACATGCATTCCACTCTCACATAGTTATAGGTTGCATGCATCATAATTCAATGCATAAGGTGCTTTTAGATCCTGTAAATGAAAATCAAGTCCGAATAACTTTGCACATTGCATCACATTCTCATATGCTCATATGTTGTATTGCATTGGAACTCATGCATTAGTCGCACTTAATTCATTTAGTTGGCATCTATTCAATTGGTATCAAATTGTCCATTCAATTGGTATCAAATTGACATGACATTACTCACATGCATGTCATAGTGCATTTGCATAAACTCCCAATGTGTGTTTGTGTGCTATTATATGCTATTCAACCCCATCCTTTGACACTTCTATAACCTTATCCTTTTTTGCTTAATAATGCTGCATTTGAGTCATTATTTGAGTGTTTCATATCGTACACTCTGGGAGAGTTTATATTTCATATGTGCATCTATTTAGGGGGAGTTGTACTGTTATGTATTCATGATATTTTCGGTATACATGCTGAATCAAATTCGCACACTTCCTACACAAAATGTGAAAATGAGTGTTAAAGATAAGGATATATGAATTTCTTTTCAACACTCTCGAGATGTTAAACTTGTTGCATGTATGTTGAAGAGACAGTTGAGGAAAAAGTTGCCTACCTATCCTGTTTAAAAATTTGAGATTAAAATGAAAGATAGAGCAATGCTCGGTCTCACTGAGTAAACTGGGCACATGTCACCTAAGACGTGATGTGGTTCATATCTGAAAAGTGTTGACTAGTATCTCTATTCAAAATGAGGTGAAATGGTTCAGTATTCTGAGTAACCGGGGATTCTGGCATGAGCTTCATGCATCTACTCGCGTAAAAAGGAATCATTTGAACCTGATCACTCTTGAAAAATTCTGACTATCATGTGATATTGGTTGAGTTGAATAATATTGGTGAAACTCATTGTGGTAGAGCGTAGCCTCTAATACGATGTTCTCAAAATTGAAGTGCAGTCTGTAAAATGTCTCCTTGTGTTGATCTGAAAATCTGAATATCCATATTGCAACTATCATTTTTCATGTTACTCACTTACACATCTGGAAATTTTATTTAATATGTATTCAGAAAGTTGATTGACTGCATTAGCAATTGTATAATTCTCCTATATGATTGCACAACTTCCCGTGTGCTACACATGTGCATTCCGATTGTCATGACCCTCATGCACCCTTCCTATACCTATACCCTCTTATATAAGTAAGGGGGAGATATGCTTGCATGTCTATATATACGTATCTGCATGGTTGCATTGTGTGCTCATCATGTGTCATAAGTTGCATGTATATAGCCTCATGCATTTTATAAGAAAATTAAAAATTGGAAAATCACTGAAAATCTCACAAAAAATGGACTTCAATTTGCTTACACTTGCCATATGAGATTTTTCCTTTCCATTGGTATCATGCTTACATTCATAGTGTCATCACATGCTTACATTGAGTTCTTACGCATTTCCAGAAAATATAAAACTCAAAAAATTTGAAAATAAAAGAAAATCTCTTGATGTGCTCTTGCATGTTGTGAACATCTGATATGGGTTCTCTTATTTGCATGCTATCATGCTGACTATCTCAGTTTGTGAAAATTTGATATGAGGCCAATCATTACCTTCCATTGGTATCCATGCATGCTTGACTGAATTTGTCTCAAATGGTATCATATTGATGTGTGAGAATAATCACATCTTGGTCTCCTCAAGAGGGAGAAAGAATTGCTCTTACTTCATTGGTTTCTTCCAGCTCGTTTGATACTGTTGTTGTGGGAGAAAGATTTGCATTATCCCGCTTTTTGATTATGTCAAAGGGGGAGAAAAATTGATGATTGTTGTTGACAGGGGGAGAAGTTGATGACTATTGTTGACAGGGGGAAAAGAACATTTGTGCCATTGTGCTATATCATCCAAAGTTTATCATTAAATTTGTCATCATCACTAAGTTTGTCATCATAAAAAAGGGGGAGATTGTTGAGTTATAGTTTTGATGATTGTTGTGATTATTGTTCATGACAGTTATGATTTTGATGATAACTAAACTTAATGTGTGATTACGTGATGATAACTAAACTTATATGGTTCGGATGGCAAATGGCAACGATTACATGGTCTTGATCCTTGGTTTGTATATAATCTTTGGTTGAATGTTTGATGTCAATGGGATGCATATATAGATCATTTGGATTCACAAAATGAAGGCTTTATGAGAATCTTCGTTAAAAGTGGTAGATGGCATCGAAGTGATTGAACTTGCATTGTCTTAACTTCATTTACTCTCTTATGCAGGTTTAAAATGGAATGTCAATCCCATATGCAAAGGTATCAAGATTCATGGTGAGAACTTGGCACCTTGCATGTGTATATTTTTGGGAGAAAATGGTAGGTTTCCATTTGGAGTTTTTTGATCTTGATAGGATATATGGTTGATATGTGTTCTCACATTGCATATACACTTGGCAAATGAGACCCAATCACCTTGTTGAATGGCATCCTCATGATATATGAAATTTGGTTCAATGATGCTATCTTATTGCACAAATTGGATAGCAATATGATCTTAATGTTATGCTATGGTTGATTGAGTTTTCCAAGTGTTTTCATCCTCCTTATTAATGATTTCATGTATGTACTTCATGCATTCATCACTTGGGATCATTGGGCATGTTTTCCTACATGTTTACTAATATTTTTATTTTTTCTGTATTTTTTCTGCAGGTTTAGGTCGACCTAAAGGACAGTTTAGGTTGACCTAAAAATACTGTAGCTAGTGGTCGACCGCCAGGAGCTAGCGGTCGACCGAAAATCCCAGAAACCAACGGGCAACAGTTCTCTCAGTAGCGGTCGACCGCCAGCCCAGTAGCGGTCGACCGAAAATCCCAGAACTGATATTTCTACAGGTCTATCAGTAACGGTCGACCGCCAGAAGGTTCCGGTCGACCGCCAGCCTCGAAGCCACTTTTGTTGACTTTGTTTTTCAAGCGCGTGGAGAGAGCTTTCACCCCATTTGTTTAATCCTAATGACACCCAATCATCCACAAAACGTGGATCTGGTCTGGGACTTGTCCTTGGACCATTGAAGGGGTTATAAAAATATATTTGTGAAGTCATAAACCCCCATTTTGCCCTTGGGTTCATAATAGACCTATTGGGGGTCTTTTTGGATGGTTCTAGAAGAGTGATCATGGTCTTTTCATGTCTTCTACATAGGCATATGTGTAAGCTACAAATTTAGCAAGTGGGACTCTAATGTATTCATTGTTTTCTATCTTGTAGGTGAAGAGAGGGAAGAAAGGAAAGAAGAGCTCAAGCCAAGGGGTTTTGATCTTCATCCAAGAGGTTTTGAAGATTGCAGAAGAAGGAAAAGTGCAGCAGATCAAGGAGAGAATCAAGAAGACATTGAAATCATCACCATCCGACTGGAGCTCCAAGCTACCACTTCTATTCGTCTTGGAAATCAAAGGGGGAACAATCTCTACATCCTTTAGTTGCTATTTTGAGATGGTTGCCATGAGTTCTACTTTGATCTGAGCTTATATTGTTACTTGTGTTTACTTTCAAACCTGAAAATACATTTTGTGTGTGTGACCGTTTGTGTATACGGTCGTGGTTAATCGCCTGCGTGCAGCCGTATGTGTGATTGTGTTACATTTGTTGCAGCGTGTGTATGTGTGTGTGGTAGTGATCCGGTTGTCGGATCGTGTTGGAGTTCATCTCCGTGTGTGTGTGTGTGTGTTGGAGCTTGTCTCCGTGTGTAGTTTGGGGCGCGTCCCCGTGTGTGTGTGCAGGTGTCGTCCTGCGTGTGTGTTTGGAGCATCGTCTCCGTTTGGGGATTCATTCCCAAGTGAAGCCTCACCGGATTTGGTGAGGGGTGGACGTAGGATTGCCGTCGTTGCATCCGAACTACCTTAAAAACCGTTGTTCATTGTGTGTTATTTGTGTGGTTTGATTGCTTTCGTTGTATGGTCGTGTGGGAACGGTGAGTTTGAGAGAATTGGTTAATTAGTTTTCAATTGCTAATTATTGTTTACCACATATTTTGTAAAAAGCTAAAAGTTTTCCTTAAAATTGGTAAACACCCAATTCACCCCCCTCTTGGGTGTCATTGATCGCGGGACTTCATGTATCACTGCCGCGTTCCGAACTACACGTTCTGCTACTATCGGTTCAGGGCGTGACACGACACTTTGCACACAGGGTGTCGACACATCCCATTTTAATCCAGAAGAATCATGGCTTCCAAGCAGAATAGGTTGACACTTTGACGGAAAAGTGTTGACACGCGCGTCATACTCGCGTGCTGATCATGCCGCCGTGTCGAGACTTCACTAGGTGGTGTCAGGACATACACGCCAGAGGGAAGTATGGCTTGCTTCTTGGAACAGAGGTCTCGACACTTTTCGCACAGGGTGTCGACACTTTGGTCAATCGAGAGGCCAGACAGAAACGGCCTCAAGTTGGATTTCTTCATGGGGTGTCGACACTTTGCTCAGAGGTGTCGACATTTGCTTCATCCCAGAGCTCAACCGGAGATGGTTCATGATGATCTCTTCTATACGTGTCGACACGTTGTGGGAGGTGTAGACACTCTTAGAGTGATTTTCCTATACTTGTTCAGTCTAGACATTAAACCAAACTTGTTAGATATTCCTCAAATATCTAATTATGATTTATGGTTTGTTATCATCAAAATCAGGAGACATAACATTCTCCCCCTTTTTGATGATGACAACCATGAATCATTATCTCTAAGCATTCATATAGCATTATAGCATTTTGGTTGAAGAATCATCGGACGGAAGAGTTTTTGCCATTCAACAAAAGGCCATTTTTATATTTTTCAACAAAAAATGCTTGTTCCATTGATCAAACACAGTTTCATACTGATCAAGCAAGGATTTGCATTCAAGCATCTACATGAAACTGTCTTGATGTAAAAACTAAAATCTAGATGAAGGACTAACTAGATGCTTATGCTAGATGATGTTTGTAGCACTCTCAAAAGTCTTCAGAACTTCTCCCCCTTTGTCATCAGGAAGGAGGGGGTGAAGGAGGCGGCTGCTGTGTAGGAGGCAAAGTGCTGGAGCTAGTGCTACTGGGGAATTGAACCTTTTGTGCCTCATGGAATTGCTGTTGCAGCTGCGTGACTGTGGCAGCGAGAGAGTCAACTTTCTGAGTGAGTTGCTCATCTCGTTGTTTGACAAATCGGTGTAGAGTCTTGATGTTTTCATTTATATCCTTGAGCCAGGTGTGTATCATTTCATAAATGTACTCTGTCTCTGCCCTCTGTTGGGATCCTTGCGGTGGGAGACGAGAGGATGTTGCTTCTATCTAAGGAGGAGGGCACCATTCATCACCTGTGTCGGCCAAGACTAGTTGGAGTTGGGCTTTATGCAGACAAATTAGTTCCAAAATTTCAGTACCAACCATATCATGTTTGTTGTACACAACATTCATTTTGGCCTCAGCTTTGTTGATGTTGTTCACTATTATTGATGTGTCAGTATGGACTTTTTCTGCAAGCTTGGAGGAGGCATCAAGGAGCTTGTTGCACTCAGCATACACCTTCCCTTTCATCCGGTTGGAGGCATCAAGTAGCCGTGTAGTAGTGGCATTAACTGTTCTTTCCAGATTAGATGTGGCATTGATAGTTCTAGTGGTCTCAGCGGCCACTTGTTCTCTGATTGATAAGGTCCCTACTGCCATTTGTTCTGAGAGGTGATTTGAGGTGTCCATCAGCCTTGCATACTTAATGTTGATATTGCTTTGATCTTCGCGGATGTCATAAGCATGCATGACCATTTCACTTGTATTTTCTTGGGTTTCAGCATGAATCTCTCGTAGTCTTTTCATGATTCTCCATGCTCTTTCACACACATTTATCAGGGAGTTCATAAAGGAAGATAGTATACCATCAGACTTGATTTTGAATATGACAAATTTCTCCCATCTGCTGGTCTAGACTTGCTCATAGTGAATCTGTCTTGCTTCCATCCTTTCCACTTGCAGACTAAGCTATAAAAAGGATGAGTTCATGCTACCAAATTGTGCTGTTAAGAATTTGATGAGAGTGGAGTGAATGTCCATCAGACCTCCAGTTGCACCAAAGGCTATGCCTCTTGATGCTGAGGCTTCAGTGTGGAATTAAGGAGGAGCCTCTTCTTCATTACGAACTGTAGGGTCAGATGGAGGTGTCCCAGGAGGA
The DNA here is from genome assembly GCA_022559845.1 of Amorphophallus konjac. Taxonomy (NCBI): domain Eukaryota; kingdom Viridiplantae; phylum Streptophyta; class Magnoliopsida; order Alismatales; family Araceae; genus Amorphophallus; species Amorphophallus konjac. The sequence goes on from CM040129.1 coordinate 80,605,855, forward strand.
AGAGTCCCAAAAGGTATTATTGGACCAGCATAGGTGTCCTGACGTACATCCTGCTGCTGCTGCTGCTGTTCCTGATCAAAGTGAGCATCCATATGGAACTGTTCTTATGCTGTTCTAGATGCTCATCAGAAGCTGGCTGGTCTGGCTGATCTTATGCAGGTTGTTCCTATTGAACTGGCTGTGTTTATGGTTCAGGTAAATGCCCGGGTAGATTCCTGATAATTCTGTGACCTTCTTTCTTAAAGTGCATGTAATTCTCAATGAATCTCATGCAATAGACATTGCTCCTGGGGATTCTTTTGAATTTTCATTGTCCAGAGGAATTCCAACCCTCTGAAAGATTGTTGTAAGCTATGCAGCATAAGGCAGACTTCTCATGTTCCGTATACAACTGTCCATAATTTGTAGAATAATCTCTGGAAGGCAGATCTGATGATTGTTGAACAGACAGAAGAAAATGAACCGCTGGGTTTCTATTAGCCGACTCATGCCACCCCCTTGTGGGGTAATCATGGTTGTACACATGTGGTGAAGGAGACGCTGTAAGGGAGGAAACCTGTTGGTGTCAAAGTATTTGACAAGAGCTTGGGTCTCATCCTGAGGGTTCCTGAGCTTGCCTGTCAGGATGGTGTAGGCGGTAGACAAATCAATGTCAAACTTAGATTATATAAGCCCATCTCGGGGAATATGTAAAGCTCTGTGAAGAAACTTTGTTGAAAGTTTGATTGTGACCCCTTTCACTTCAGACCGAAGGGCTTTGCGGTTTGGGTCATAAACTAGGTTCTTGTAGGACTGCTGCACCAGGAATGGGTAGTACACCCTATGTTCGGATAAAAACCTCTTCCATCCTTGGAATTCGAGAAGGGGTAGTAGTTGAGGAAAATTATCAAGCATGTGACGGTCACTGAAATCCACATACCTAGGAAACAGTATTCCCGTGGGGTCACTCTCCTCTTCCCTGACAGTGGAAGCTACACTGGGCTACTGGGATGCTGGCTGTACCTTTCCTTTCCCTTTTTCTATTGCAGACAGACGTTTCCTCTTGGTCGGTTGTTCTTGCAGCGTGCCCTTGTCGCTATTAGAGCCCTGGGCTTCTGCGGCTCTCCTTTGGCTAGTTTAGCAGCTGGTCTATCCTCAATGCTTTTTGAGCGCCCTTCTTTGTGTGCTTTCTTTGCTACAGGGGCTTGAGCGGCGGCCTTCTTCGATGTGGCCGCATCCTTCCTCTTACCGCAGGGGACCGGAGGAGCCATGGAGAGGGCGGAAAGATGGAGGAGAGAGTATCTAGGGTGGCTGGAGCGTCGCAGCAGAGGAGTGGAGCTAGCGGAAGTGCTAGGTTCTACTGCGGAGGGAGACGGAGGAAGGTGTCGACCTCCGCGTTGAGAAGTGCAGACGCGTTGGAGAGAGAGAGCTCGCGAGAGAAATAGGGTTTGAAATGAAAAAGGGTAAAAACATGATTTTCACCATTGAGTTAAAAAGGCAGAGTTGAGATTTTTCTTTTGAAAATAATAAACCTTAGA